>OZ005744.1:183069702-183669702 GCA_963930735.1 Dioctria linearis
TGATCATTAATTTTTCCCGTCTGTCTAGGGTATTAGTCTCAACATGCATTTCTGCTATATTTTCCGTATCAGCTGTGACTTTTGCTGTCATTTGCTTGTTAAATCTTTGTTTTTAAATTATTTTTAATATGAATAAAGGGTTTTCCAATAAGAGGTGTTATTTTAATTAGCCCGCTATTTCAGTAGATGTAACTTTTGGAGCTGTCATTTTTTAACATTTGACAAGTAGAAACTACGCCATTAATAAAAATGGGACGATACACGATTCAACAACGCATTGAAATTATTAAAATTCACTATAAATATGGTGAAAATGTGGCAGAGACGGTTCGTAAAACTCGAACATTTTTGGGTCGTCGTGAAGCACCTTGTCGGACCGGAATACAGAAATTGGTAGAAAAATTCGAGCTGTCGAGACAAGTTAGTGATGTGAAGAATAAAACCCGTGCACGTCGCTCAAGAACAGCCGAGAATATTGCTGCTGTAGCCGAAAGTGTTAGAGAAAACCCAGGTTTGTCCATTCCTCGTCGTTCTTTGGGATTAGGCATTCCACAAACGTCATTACACCGTATTTTGCATAAAGATTTTGGTCTTAAGGCTTATAAAGTTCAGTTAACACAAGAACTCAAGCCCGCCGATCATCAACAACGTCGAGTCTTTGCTGATAGGGTCCTTGAAATGCATGAAAATGATCCGGAATTCCATCGAAAACTCATCTTGAGTGATGAGGCCCATTTCCACCTCGATGGCTTCATCAACAAGCAAAATTGTCGCATCTGGGGCTCGGAAAACCCAAGAGTTATTGTTGAAAAGCCTCTCTATCCTCAACGTGTGACTGTTTGATGCGGTTTATGGTCCCGCGGGGTCATTGGACCTTACTTTTTCGAAAATGAGGCTGGAGCAAGAGTTACCGTGAATGGATTGCGCTATCGACAGATGATTAATGATTTTTTATGGCCGGAATTGGATGGTATTGATCTGGACAACGTTTACTTTCAACAAGACGGCGCTACGTGCCATACAAGCAACGAAACCATTGATCTTTTACGGGAAACGTTTCCGGACCGTGTTATCTCTCGAAGAGGTGATCACAATTGGCCACCGAGATCTTGTGACTTAACACCTTGCGACTTCTTCCTTTGGGGCCACGAGAAAGTGAAGGTCTACGCCAACGGCCCAGCGTCGATTCAAGACCTCAAAGATGGAATTCGTGAGGCTATCGAGGACATAGGGCAGCCACTTTGCGATTTGGTTATGGAAAATTTCATGAAAAGGATATGGTCCTGTAGGCGTGGTCGTGGTGGTCATTTGGCTGATGTTATTTTCCATTATTAACGGCATACCTTCCTCTTTATAATGAAATAAATATCCGATGATTTATCTCAAAAAATGGTATTTTTCTTTGGGTATCAAAATAACACCTCTTATTGGAAAACCCTGTAGTTCAGGTGTTTCAGTGTCTGATGAACTGGTCAATAATTCCAGCGATTTGTTTAACATAATGTGTAATAGGAGCTGTGGATTGAAAGTCTGTCATCTTAATTCCCACGGTTTATTGCCAAAGGTTGACGAATTTAGAGATACTTTTAATAATTCACGTATGAATGTAATTTGTTTGCCTGAGACTTGGCTGCGGCCACATATTGACAATGATCTTGTCAGCTTACAAAATTTTAAGGTTTTCAGGAATGATCGATCGCACAGGCCGAGTGGGTGCCGGTGTTGCGATGTATGTGAATCTTGCTGCTAATTCCGACCCTTTGGCAGAGGTCGAATACATATTTGTTGAAATTCTTGTTAACCATCAAAGATGCTTAATCGGTGCAATCTATAAACCACCTCATATGTATGTCGAATATCAGTGCAGTGGAGATACTGATTGCTGACATTAGTCATCAGTATGCCCATTTAATTATCTGTGGTGATTTCGACATAGATTTACTCACCTCCAATGCAACAGCAAGATACTTCAGTGATATGGTCGAGTTGTTTGGCTTAAATTTTGTGAATAATACATGTCCAACGCATTTTACTTCTGCCTCGTCCTCATTACTAGAACTTTTCATTGAAAAAGTAGACCTTTTTAATCAACTTTCAGTTTCCAACTTTTCCAGGCATGATTTAAAATTTTTCATGGTGTGGGGCAAACGGATGCTGTAGAAGAATCTTTCTATTACCGCGATTTTTCTAGTATTGACTACGACAGCCTATATGCAGAGGGATCTGCATTGGACTGGAATCAATTATATTCCTTGGTATCAGTCAATGATCAAGTTGTTTATATTGGTTCTTTAGTAAGCTATCTTTTTAATAGATTTGTACCGCTTAAAAGAAGGCTTACCATAGATCCAACCTGTCCCTGGTTTACACCGAGAATTAAAAATCGAATTTATCAACGTAATTTGGCTTATAGAAGATGGAAACGCTTTAGAACTCCTGAATGTTGGAACATTTTTCTCACTCGCCGTAAATCAGTAACCCGCAAAATCCGTCGCTCAAAAACAATTTGTTACAGATCGAAGTTCAATGTGAAGCTCCCTAATAAAAAGCTGTGGATGAATTTAAGACACATTGGGGTGGGTAAATCAAAATATTGTTTGCAAGGATTTGGATGAACTAAATCTTGAGTTCACACACACCACCTCCAATGAATCTATGGCGGCAGAAATGGGAAAAATGGGTAGTCATTCATTAACGGAGATTGAAGTGTATACAGCAATAATGGCCATTACATCCAATGCCATGGGAATTGATGGTATTCACCGGAGGTTTATAAAAATAATAATTTCTTTCCTATTTGCACACTTAACTTATATCTTTAATAATATTATTTCGTCTTCCACATTTCCCATCAAATGGAAATTGGCTAAAATCGTTCCAGTTCTTAAAAAATTAGGTACCCAGTAATATCGTTCAATTTCAATACTTCCTTTCTTTTCAAAAGTGCTCGAAAAATTGTCATTATATTGAAAGTAGTGGTCCATTAACATGCTATCAATCTGGCTTTAGGTCAAAGCATAACTGCATCATAACCTGAATTAAAATATGGCGCCAAATAATTTAACTATTCTAAGCTTATTAGATTTCACTAAAGTATTTGATAGAGTTGATCATGCCGTCTTATTTAATAAGCTCATTACACATTTTGATTTTTCTACTCCAGCATGTAAGCTTATTAAAAGTTACATAACAGGCCGGCAGCAACCAGTTTGTTGTGACGGCAGAGTTTCTGATTTTCTGCCAGTATTTAGTGGTGTGCCCCAAGGATCTATTCTAGGACCTTCATCAACGATCTCACTGCTGTTGTTCTGCATTGTGGATACCACTTGTATGCTGACGATGTTCAGTTATACATTTCTAGGCATAAGAATCAAATTGGTGATGCTGTCGAGTGCATGAATTCTGATTAAAAAAACGTCTATAATTGGGCTGTTGAAAACAAGCTGGTTCAGAACACTTCTAAGTCCAGTGCCATAATTATACATAAAACCGTAATTGACATACCCAGCTGCCCTGTACTCAGTATGAACAACGAGGGGTTTCCTTATAATAACGTGGTAAAAGATCTTGATGTAAAATTGAATCGAACTTTAACTTGGTCAGATCAGGTTAAATCTATTGTGTCCTCTATGTGCAACTCTTCGCAAATTATCTTTATCTGGATCGTATACGCCAGTTCAGACTCGAGTATTTGTAACTGAAGCCATTGTAGTACTACTACTTACTTACGGCTGTGTGCTGTTCTGTGCAGTTGACTCAATATCCCAGAGAAAACTTAATGTAGCTTTTAACTCTGCGGTTCGTTATTGTTTTGGGCTTCGGCGATATGATCATGTTTCACCTTATGTGAATTCAATCTTTGGATGCACACTTCGTACATATTTGGACTTTCAAATGATCCTTTTTTTACATAACTTGATTCAATATCGCGAACCAATTTATTTGTATCAAAAGCTCGGTTTTTTACGATCTCAGAGGACAGTGAATTTAATTATTCCAAGCTACAGTAATCGGGTTTCTGAGCGTCAATTCCTTGTCCAAGCCATCAGACTATGGAACACTCTTCCCCTTGAATTCAAGAGTGATAGCGCGGTTATATGTTTTGTGTGGATTTTCTGGGCTTCTTGCAAGATAGATAGCTATTTGTTTCCTTTTTGCTTTGGTTTTAAATTTTATTTATTTTTTCCCATTCTAAATTGATGTTTATTTTATTTTTATTTTTCCATTTAACTATTAGTATTTTGTTTCTAATTATTGTAGCATCACATGGCAATAAGTTTAACAAGAAACTTAATTGTGTAGGTGCCATTAATAAATTAATTGAATTGAATTGAATTGAAATGTGTCAACACTGATAGTGCGTTTTGTTCATGGATCACACCTAAAGCAAGCATCGCAATATGCATATCTGTGTGGATGGGGCCCTAATATTTCGCACTCCTCCACTCGATTGCAAATGTATGACCCATTAAAGATTTAAATTTTAGCTCAGTTTAATTGACTTGACAGGCCAGTCAATAGAGACATTTAAATGTCATGCACACTTAAAGCAATATTTACACTGCGTGTGTTCACCGACAGCAAAATAGTAACATAATGTCACTACCGAGTCACTACACAACGCTACGTGTGTTCACTGTACACAGAAAATGACAGGTAGTTACTTTGTTTTACTATCTCACGCGTTCACTGAGACGGCCAAGAGTAAAAGGTAGCGCGCATTATTTCACTACCCTCATTTAGGATAGTAAAGTTGTGCGATAATAAATTTGTGTTGTCAAAGTGACATTGATATGGAAATGGAAGCAGAAAATATATCAATTCTGGTTGATGAGACCAATATGGCCTATGTGATGGGCGAAAAAGTTTTTTTTATTATAAATCAATTTCAATGCACTACTTTATTTCCTTGTAATGTCGAAAAAAGATCATCTTCCAACGTTAACGCTATTTGCAATTTGACGTTCATGTTTACTTTTAATTTACTTATTTTTTGTAAACGTCAAAAATATTTGATTTACTACGTTTTTCTCTTTTGCGTTCACTGCAATTTGGTTACTCAAGAGTCACCACTGTAGTGACTAACTGTCAAAGTAATTCTGTTGACATTTGTTCACAACACAACGCTATCACAACGCTACAGGACGCTATCTTGTCAGTGAACGCACCCACTGATATCTTCCGCAATGTCTTAAATTTGCAATTCATTCTGCCACCGATATATCATTTTTTATTGCAAAATAATCCTTCTATTAGTATTTAGCATCGAAAAACTTATAAAAATGCTGCAAATTGGTAGAATAATTTATGCAACTTACCTGAACATATGTACCAATTTGCAACCTTTGTTTTTTTTTTTTTGATTCGATAGAGCAACAATTATTTTTTTGGCAACCATATTTGGTTGCAAATTTATATTCTGATGGGGTAGGACATACGAAGGGCTATGTAAAATTTGCAAAGCTGTTGCAATATTTGAAGGCCTGCAGAAAGTGCAAAAAACTAATTGTTGTTCATTTTTGCTGATTTTGTTTTAGGTTGCGAACCTTGTGTGAGGTTGAAAACTTTATTAGCAAATTATAACCAAAAACGATTTGAAAGTTTGCAACCCGATTTTAGAACTATTGCAAGTTTGTAAAATATCAACTGTTGCTCCATCTATAGGTATAAGAAAAATATGTTGCAATTGGTGCAGGTTTTCAGGTAAGTTGCAACAGCTATTTGACCGTTTTGTAATATTTATGATATTCATTACTAATAGAAGCTTATTTTGCAATAAAAAATTATATTTCGTCTGGCGGAATGAGATGCAAATATAACACATTTTGGAAAATATTAGAATAAATATTGCTTGAAGTTTGCAGCAATTTTCATTTTTTTTTTTTTTTTATAAAAGTTATAAGAACATTTGTTTTTCCGCAATTTTGTGCATCCTCCGGACCTCGGTGATGGTTCCAAAATAAAATTTGTAGTTATTTTATATCTCACCCAACATTCCATCAAAATTTCAAAACTTTTGTAATTTATGTGAATTAATTATTTTTATTGACTGGCCTATACCTACTATTTTGTTGTTGAATGTAAAGGACCAAAGTTTTTGTCTATCACACGTTTTATCCTAAATTGTGACCCTCTTTGTTTGTTTAGTAAGCTGTGCAGTAAATTAGCGATAAATGGCACATTAAGTTACACGGCAACTGCTCTTACCACTGAGCTAAGTAGGCTAGTTACAAATTAAGAAATACAACAGGGAAAATCATCTGTCTCGATAGCTCAGTGGTAAGAGCAGTTGCCCAGCAAGCGGAAGGACACCGTTTCAAACCCCGGACGAGGCGGTAGTTTTTTTTTCCACCTGTATTTATGATTTGATGTAGAATCATTAAAAATAAAAGTTCTTAAAATTCTTCTATTCTACATCTTATTATATAATTTCATAGCACAGTCTGTCTGACCTGTACAGGGTGTTTCTAGCTCATATGGGGAAGGTGGTGACTGATAATACTCACCTATGTAGACGAACAAAAAATTGTATGGTATGGAGTGGGGCGTCCAGTCGGAATTACAGGGTGATTAAAAATACATGTAGCTTCCTTGTTTTTTATACAATCTATGAAGATTTTTAGCTCAGATGATAGTAATCTATATATGTAAGATTTCCAATGAATGTCGAACTATGACTCCACCCCCTTCATGTCGACAAAGGCAAAAAGTTGGAAAAAATGTGAATTTTTTTTAAATTTAACGATTTTGCCGCCCGAAATCCCTGATAAATGGTACATTTTTTTGCAAGATTTCAAAACCTCAGAATGTTATCTTTCATTTGATCTTACACATGTAAATACCTACATGCAACTGTTCTAGAGATAATACAACTTTTGTGATACATTATTGCGTTAATTTTACTACTAACGATAAATATCGCGCCTTACTATCATGTTTACTAAATATCACCTTCATAGGTTGTATAACAAGGAAATTGCGGTGTGTTTTATGAAAAACTAGCACATTTTCTCAATGACCCCGTAACTCCGAAGGGGTTTAAGTTGAACTGAAAAACTAGTACATTTTTTTAATCACCCTGTAACATCGAAAGTGGTCAGGTGTACCCTCATCCTACCATACAATTTTTTGGTTGTCTTGGCGAGTATTATCACATCCTTTCCTATGGATCTCTGACACGGAAACACCCTGTATATAGAGGAAGCTTCGTAGGATTTTTTGATAAATATAATAATTTTAAAAAAGCTTACATTAAAATAAAATTAATATTAAAAAGTGCTTGAAAGTCCAGTGAAGCGAGCTGATACCTATCCGATAAAAAATTTCCGTCCTCTAGTTCCTGATTATCATGATGACGATATGCTGTGTATGAACCATTAAGCTAGCAGTATCTGTTGACTGAACTTCTATTCCTAAAATGTTATATAAGTTCTTACACAGTTACATTTGTATGTACGTATTCATGTGCATTTGTGTTTACATGTGTACGTACATATATTATAAGAATTAGGATCTTAAATATGTTTATTGGAAAACACCAAAGAGGATGAGATCTTGATAATACGTCAGTAGTCAAAAAGTCACGTCTTAGCATAGATCAGGCTTTGGGAGGAAAGAATTAGAAACGCACACTGAGAAAATATCTCGTGGCTGAGATTAGTTTGTAAAGTTTGTAAAGTATTCGCAATAGAGGACAAAAGTATTCCTCACACTTAGCAGAAAGGAATTAAGGCTCATAATGGACCTATTTATTGGGCACTATCCAATTTTAAAAATATTTGTATGGTACATGATTAGATCTGTCTCTTCTGTATGAAAGACGACGAAACCGATCAACGCGTCCTGTATCACTGTGAAGCTCTGTGGCGCATAAAGCTTAGACATCTCGAAAAGGCATTCCTATTACCTGAAGATATTCCAAAAATGGTCCCCAGAAACGTCATAGGCTTTGTAAAAGATCTAAAGGTGGAATGGACGCCAAAGGGCACTTAGGGGTAATGCCAAAAATAATCTTTTAAATCGCAGTGATTAGATGAGACCCAGGATCTCTGTTTGCATCCCTCCACTAAATAATAATAGTAAATACCGATCACTATCGATATTGATGTTATCAATTCGTATAAAAAACTGTTATGATACAACTAGTAAAAAAATACTGCGAATATATACTTTTTAAACACATCCTGAAAAGCATCAGGAGCTCCACTTCAAAATGTGTTTGCATCTCAATTCGGTATTACCATATTTTGCATTTCAGCTAGATTTTAGCACAATTTTTCCAATCGATCGGAATATACATTTACATTTATAAACACGAAATTACTTGTACACTTGTGTGCAAGATCGTGAATCTGAGTCTTGACTTAGACTAATAAATTAATTTTTTAACGTGATAATCTGCTCCCTTTGTCCTTATGAGTTCTCTCCTTAGACTCGTCTACAAAAAACCCTTATAAATCCTGTCAAGGCACTTTCCATGGCACCTAAATGTTTTCGTTCTATAATTTTTTCTAAATACATATTTTATGTACATCTTTGCCTTTCTATGTGACACCGCTCATTAAAATGTTGCAGCAGCAATTCATACATACATAAATATAACGTGGCATTTGATTCAACGAGCCATAAGTAATATAGTAGAGAGCAATGTTAAGCAAAAGAAAATAGAAATTACACGACAACTGTATAAAATTCCTTAAACGATTGCATAAATTATGCAGTGCACAAAATCCCTTGAAGGAGTGCCACAGGATATTAATTTGGGCCACAGCTGCCTTAATTGCAAAAATAATCCATGAAAGAAGTAAAGTGAATAGAAGGCTTCAGGCCAAGCGGCATGATTTAGGTGTGCTGCTCGCAAATGTGTATATGCAATTAAGGGAAAACTTCTGTCAATGCGCTTTTAAACTTTCAAGAATGGAACCCACAAAGGCACCCACATTTTTGCTGCTAGCATCAAGTGTTTTATAATCTCAAGAGTGTTTTTGTTTGACGAAAAGTTACCCTTGGATAAAACATTATTACTGCGATGACGGGCAGTTGGTGTTAAAGGAAATACCGAAAATAAAAATTAATTTTTATACTTTTTCTAATTATCTATCTCATAAGTTTTGGGCACGAAATTTAAATTATTCTTTTTGCTGTTTGAATTTGTGGGTATACCTACAAATCAAAATGACGAGTTGACAGAATAAGAGCCAAGAAATAGACGCAAGCATTTTTATTTTTTTTATTTTTTTCGGAATGGCACGAAAGGGTCTCAGAGCTGCACATAAAAAAATTTCATATTTTTCATATTTTCCTAGTATGTGTAAGTACAATAAGAAACCCTGGTAGACGTAAACAAATCATGATGTGATGAGCTCATCGATGAGCTCCCCATGAGTGTTCTCATTAAAATCAAAATTGCGAAAGGAAATAATTTATTTACATGATTACAGATCTCTTTCACTCTTTTTCACTCTTGCTTCTCTTTTATGCATATTATGATATTAGATGAGCATATCAATGACTATATAATTAGTGTCACGATGAGATTATTAATGAGCTTATCAATGAACATTACGATGAGTTTATAAATGAACATCTAAATGAGTTTCCTGATGATTTCATAAATGAACATCTAAATGAGTGTCCTGATGAGTTCATAAATGAACATCTAAATGAGTGTCCTGATGAGTTCATGAATGAACATCTAAATGAGTGTCCTGATGAGTTCATAAATGAACATCTAAATGAGTGTCCTGATGAGTTCATAAATGAACTTAAATGAGTGTCCTGATGAGTTCATAAATGAACATCTAAATGAGTGTCCTGATGAGTTCATAAATGAACATCTAAATGAGTGTCCTGATGAGTTCATAAATGAACATCTAAATGAGTGTCCTGATGAGTTCATAAATGAACATCTAAATGAACGCCCTGATGAGTTCATAAATGAGCCTAAATTAATGTCCTGATGAGTTGATAAATGAACATCTAAATGAGTGTCCTGATTAGTTCATAAATGAACATCTAAATTAGTGTCCTGATGAGTTCATAAATGAACAACGAAATGAGTGTCCTGATGAGTTCATAAATGAACATCTAAATGAGTGTCCTGATGAGTTCATAAATGAACATCTAAATTAGTGTCCTGATGAGTTCATAAATGAACGTCTAAATGAGTGTCCTGATGAGTTCATAAATCAACATCTAAATGAGTGTCCTGATGAGTTCATAAATGAACATCTAAATGAGTGTCCTGATGTGTTCATAAATGAACATCTAAATGAGTGTCCTGATGAGTTCATAAATGAACATCTAAATGAGTGTCCTGATGACTTCATAAATGAACATCTAAATGAGTGTCCTGATGAGTTCATAAATGAACATCTAAATGAGTGTCCTGATGAGTTCATAAATGAACCTAAATGAGTGTCCTGATGAGTTCATAAATGAACATCTAAATGAGTGTCCTGATGAGTTCATAAATGAACATCTAAATTAGTGTCCTGATGAGTTCATAAATGAACGTCTAAATGAGTGTCCTGATGAGTTCATAAATGAACATCTAAATGAGTGTCCTGATGAGTTCATAAATGAACATCTAAATTAGTGTCCTGATGAGTTCATAAATGAACGTCTAAATGAGTGTCCTGATGAGTTCATAAATGAACATCTAAATGAGTGTCCTGATGAGTTCATAAATGAACGTCTAAATGAGTGTCCTGATGAGTTCATAAATGAACATCTAAATGAGTGTCCTGATGAGTTCATAAATGAACATCTAAATGAGTGTCCTGATGAGTTCATAAATGAACATCTAAATGAGCGTCCTGATGAGTTCATAAATGAACATCTAAATGAGTGTCCTGATGAGTTCATAAATGAACCTAAATGAGTGTCCTGATGAGTTGATAAATGAACATCTAAATGAGTGTCCTGATGAGTTCATAAATGAACAACGAAATGAGTGTCCTGATGAGTTCATAAATGAACATCTAAATGAGTGTCCTGATGACTTCATAAATGAACATCTAAATGAGTGTCCTGATGAGTTCATAAATGAACATCTAAATGAGTGTCCTGATGAGTTCATAAATAAACCTAAATGAGTGTCCTGATGAGTTCATAAATCAACATCTAAATGAGTGTCCTGATGAGTTCATAAATGAACATCTAAATTAGTGTCCTGATGAGTTCATAAATGAACATCTAAATGAGTGTCCTGATGAGTTCATAAATGAACATCTAAATGAGCGTCCTGATGAGTTCATAAATGAACATCTAAATGAGTGTCCTGATGAGTTCATAAATGAACCTAAATGAGTGTCCTGATGAGTTCATAAATGAACATCTAAATGAGTGTCCTGATGAGTTCATAAATGAACAACGAAATGAGTGTCCTGATGAGTTCATAAATGAACATCTAAATGAGTGTCCTGATGTGTTCATAAATGAACATCTAAATGAGTGTCCTGATGAGTTCATAAATGAACATCTAAATGAGTGTCCTGATGAGTTCATAAATGAACGTCTAAATGAGTGTCCTGATGAGTTCATAAATGAACATCTAAATGAGTGTCCTGATGAGTTCATAAATGAACATCTAAATGAGTGTCCTGATGAGTTCATAAATGAACATCTAAATGAGCGTCCTGATGAGTTCATAAATGAACATCTAAATGAGTGTCCTGATGAGTTCATAAATGAACCTAAATGAGTGTCCTGATGAGTTGATAAATGAACATCTAAATGAGTGTCCTGATGAGTTCATAAATGAACAACGAAATGAGTGTCCTGATGAGTTCATAAATGAACATCTAAATGAGTGTCCTGATGACTTCATAAATGAACATCTAAATGAGTGTCCTGATGAGTTCATAAATGAACATCTAAATGAGTGTCCTGATGAGTTCATAAATAAACCTAAATGAGTGTCCTGATGAGTTCATAAATCAACATCTAAATGAGTGTCCTGATGAGTTCATAAATGAACATCTAAATGAGTGTCCTGATGAGTTCATAAATGAACGTCTAAATGAGTGTCCTGATGAGTTCATAAATGAACATCTAAATGAGCGTCCTGATGAGTTCATAAATGAACATCTAAATGAGTGTCCTGATGAGTTCATAAATGAACATCTAAATGAGCGTCCTGATGAGTTCATAAATGAACATCTAAATGAGTGTCCTGATGAGTTCATAAATGAACCTAAATGAGTGTCCTGATGAGTTGATAAATGAACATCTAAATGAGTGTCCTGATGAGTTCATAAATGAACAACGAAATGAGTGTCCTGATGAGTTCATAAATGAACATCTAAATGAGTGTCCTGATGAGTTCATAAATGAACATCTAAATGAGTGTCCTGATGAGTTCATAAATGAACATCTAAATGAGCGTCCTGATGAGTTCATAAATGAACATCTAAATGAGTGTCCTGATGAGTTCATAAATGAACCTAAATGAGTGTCCTGATGAGTTGATAAATGAACATCTAAATGAGTGTCCTGATGAGTTCATAAATGAACAACGAAATGAGTGTCCTGATGAGTTCATAAATGAACATCTAAATGAGTGTCCTGATGACTTCATAAATGAACATCTAAATGAGTGTCCTGATGAGTTCATAAATGAACATCTAAATGAGTGTCCTGATGAGTTCATAAATAAACCTAAATGAGTGTCCTGATGAGTTCATAAATCAACATCTAAATGAGTGTCCCTATGAGTTCATAAATGAACATCTAAATTAGTGTCCTGATGAGTTCATAAATGAACATCTAAATGAGTGTCCTGATGAGTTCATAAATGAACATCTAAATGAGCGTCCTGATGAGTTCATAAATGAACATCTAAATGAGTGTCCTGATGAGTTCATAAATGAACCTAAATGAGTGTCCTGATGAGTTCATAAATGAACATCTAAATGAGTGTCCTGATGAGTTCATAAATGAACATCTAAATGAGTGTCCTGATGAGTTCATAAATGAACATCTAAATTAGTGTCCTGATGAGTTCATAAATGAACGTCTAAATGAGTGTCCTGATGAGTTCATAAATGAACATCTAAATGAGTGTCCTGATGAGTTCATAAATGAACGTCTAAATGAGTGTCCTGATGAGTTCATAAATGAACATCTAAATGAGTGTCCTGATGAGTTCATAAATGAACATCTAAATGAGTGTCCTGATGAGTTCATAAATGAACAAAATTAATGAGCGTTCTGATGAGTTCATAAATGAACATCTAAATGAGTGTCCTGATGAGTTCATAAATGAACCTAAATGAGTGTCCTGATGAGTTGATAAATGAACATCTAAATGAGTGTCCTGATGAGTTCATAAATGAACAACGAAATGAGTGTCCTGATGAGTTCATAAATGAACATCTAAATGAGTGTCCTGATGACTTCATAAATGAACATCTAAATGAGTGTCCTGATGAGTTCATAAATGAACATCTAAATGAGTGTCCTGCTGAGTTCATAAATAAACCTAAATGAGTGTCCTGATGAGTTCATAAATCAACATCTAAATGAGTGTCCTGATGAGTTCATAAATGAACATCTAAATTAGTGTCCTGATGAGTTCATAAATGAACGTCTAAATGAGTGTCCTGATGAGTTCATAAATCAACATCTAAATGAGTGTCCTGATGAGTTCATAAATGAACATTCCTGATGAGTTCATAAATGAACGTCTAAATGAGTGTCCTGATGAGTTCATAAATGAACATCTAAATGAGTGTCCTGATGAGTTCATAAATGAACATCTAAATGTGTGTCCTGATGTGTTCATAAATGAACATCTAAATGAGTGTCCTGATGAGTTCATAAATGAACATCTAAATGAGTGTCCTGATGAGTTCATAAATGAACATCTAAATGAGTCTCCTGATGAGTTCATAAATGATAATCATTGTTTTTATGATTGATTTCATATATTTTTCAGAACGCAAATAAAACTCACCTACTTTCCAGTTTATGTTTACGAAAATGAATGCAACAATATGGGGGCATCTGATGACACGAAAGGATTTGGGTATTAAGCCTTGGTCAGCATATGGGCGACAGTTATTCCCCGGTAGAACAAATTAAAAAAATTAATGTAAAATCCAATAGATTATAAGAATGAATTCAGATTTTCCTAGTAGAGTAGTTATTATCGTGTAAATCCAAGAAAAAAAAACATTTATTGTTGGCTCACTATACAGAGAGCAGTTCCATTACATTTAATAAGGCCTTCATTCTCCATACATTTTTTAAACATTTACAAACACCATGATGCTTTTGCAGTCAAATTAGTATTGGTTGTTTCTTGTGGGGCTGGTAAAAGTTAGGTTATGTTACTTGTTATAGATAATTTAGATACAGACATAAATATAGTAAATTCTAATTATGATATAAACCCTGAGATACATAGTACAAATTCAAATCCCTGTATGCAATCAATTTCATCAATTTCTAGACACATAATATAAGCCATTAATTGTTCTATCTCGATTTTTTACATTCCCAGAGGAAAATTCTTCGTGAATTCAAAATATTTTTTTTTAGTTCCCATTTTTATTCCTACATAATCAAATATTCTCACGTACAAACGCTCGAACTCAAAAATATAAAAACATCAGGTTTCATTAATAGATTTTTGCAGCAAAAATAGAATAAGTTGTAGGAAAGAAGTTTTGCCTGAGCACCAAGAATAGTTAGTCTGGAGGCAAGCGTTACGATAATTAAAACCGTTCTTTTTTGAATAAATTTAAAGTTAGTCAATAAACGTTCTGGTCTATTGTATCTATCTATTTTAAAACTACTTAGAGAATCTAAAACAGTTCAATAAAATCGAAATTAAACTAATTTCGGTGATTTTAAAGTTTTTTTTAAAGTAAAACTGGAATTGAAAGTGAAACTGTTACTCTGGCGGGCCATCATAATACTTTTGTACGATCAGTCACACTTATACCATCTATGGCCCATTGTGATGTCACTTTTTTGTGACTTTCCTGGAAAAGATATACCTAAGATCTACGGGGTGCGCTGAAACTACCCATAAGAGTTATTGAACTTTTCCAGGTCCCACAGCTCTTTCTATGCTAATTCTCCCAATTCGCAAAACAAGTAGCTACCAAGCATATTCCGGGCGAGAGCGATCTAGAAATCGCGCATGTGGTCAGTTCACCCCTTCTGCGACTAGCCAGCTTACAGTCTTGTGCATCTAGAATCCTTTTCACTGACTCTAAGGGCCACTCTAGCATCCGCTGTCTCATTTGCAATATGACCCGACACCCAGCAGAGAATAACTCTGTGGTTAGCACCCAGTCTCCCGAGCTTGCAGCGATACCGTTGCACTAGGGGTGATCTAATGGTGCCTAATGGTGCTCCAGTCCAAAGCTTTGATTGGTGCTTCGCTGCAAATACAAATCCTGATGACTGCAACGCTAGGTCCATCATAAGTTGTTTCCAGCAGCCTTGCTATTTTACAAATGGCCAGGAGCTCCACCTGGAATATAATGCAGTGTCCGGTAGGCTGTATGATTTTTGTATTTGAAGAAGTATTGAGTACACTTCGGCTCCCAGTCCCATATGCATTTTTTAACCGTCCATAAAAACCATATGTAAGAGTCATTTGCCACGCGATTACATCCCATTCCTCGTTGCTAGGAATACTAGTCAAGAGCGCTTTCTCAAAGTCTAATTTTGGAACAATGCGTAATTCGTAGCTCCCCGTGTACAGTCTCCAGGACAGATCTTAAGTATTCTGCTATGACCAAGGTCTGCTATTATCCAGCAGCCAAACTCCTTAAGTTTTAGTGCACTCTTTTCAGCTATACATTTCCCAAGGCTGTTGAGTGGCACAAGCCATCCATTGCTGCTACTGTTGCTGTTTTTCGAAGAGCACCTGTAATGCCTAAAAAGACAGCTTTCTGAATTTAAGTAAGACTTTTTAGGTGCATCGCTTTTTCAAGAACAGTCCACCACATCAAGATTCCATATGTGATAATAGGACGGTGTACATCCAGTGCACGATGCGAGGGTGCATTTTCCATCTTGTGACAAAAGGTTTCTTGCAGGCATTCTCAACATATATTTATCCTCGAATTTTATTTCGAGTCTAGTATCACTCCTAGGTATTCAGCTTCAGTTTTATATTCAAAAGAAATGTTATCCTGTTTTGGGGATGCGAAGGTCGGAATAACTCTCCTCCGTATAAAAATAAGTTTAGTTCAGTCTTTCCAGGGTTAAGCCCTAGACCGCAGCTTATAGCCCAGGTAAGAAGCTTTTGCAATGCTCTTTGAGTTAGTTCATTGATTGTCGATAAGAATTTTCCAGAGACCAAGATGACTAAGTTATAAGCATATTCTACGGTATTATACCCTCCGTTTGTAAAAATATGAGAATACCATTAACCATCAATAACCGCAATCGAG
The DNA here is from genome assembly GCA_963930735.1 of Dioctria linearis. NCBI lineage: Eukaryota > Metazoa > Arthropoda > Insecta > Diptera > Asilidae > Dioctria > Dioctria linearis. The sequence continues at coordinate 183,086,118 of OZ005744.1, forward strand.
GTGAAAGTATTCGTTCTTGTGAAGTACCTCTAGACCTTATTGCTACCAAGTAGGCAGCTATTGAGCATTAATTTAATCCATCTGCATATATAGTATTCAGCTCCTAGACCATTTAGGGCATTTAATCTAACATTATTAAAGGCTCCCTCGATATCAGAAAATGCACCTATAGTGTATTCTTTTTTCATATAGTGCAGTGCTGTGATGTAGAAATCTCACTTCCCCTAAGAAGGCTGTCCATGTACGCTTCCAACAACCTTTCAAATGTCTTCAGAATAAACGATGTAAGGCTGATGAGTCTGAAGTCCTTAGCAATAATATTTCCACTACTCAACCAGCCCCGTAACCCTACCCCTCTCCCATCAAGAATTATAGTTGTCTAAACTAAAAATTTCGGATTTTCTTACCTTTTTTTAAATTTATCCTCTATCATTTTTGTAAAAATTTCGTTAACATATTTTTTTTTTATGAAAACTGTAAACTCCTCTTTAATGTGACCTATTATACCCAATGTGCTGTCTGAAGCCGTTTAAGAGTCATTAGCTCTAAACCTATTCTCAAACCAATTCTCAACGATAATTTGTTCCCTTAGCACGTAATTTTAAAAAGTATCGTCTAATTTCGGTGTAACCTGAATAGCTTATGAGTTAATAACTGTTCTAAATCGAAAATGTTTAATTTAGACAACCATAATTCTTTATGGGAGAGGGATAGGGTGATGGGGCTGGCTCGGCAGTCGGAAAGGCCATGAAGTTCTGCATACAATGAGCTCTTAACTGTGACCTTAGGCCCTGTAGATATTAAGATACAGGGTGTTTTGTGACAAATTAGCTTTTTTCGGAATCATCCTGTAACTCCTAATCGGTTGATATGCCCCCGGCCCCGCCATACAAGTTTTGGTTTATCTAGGTGAGTACTATATCACCTCCCATTAACCTCCTAGTGGGAAACACCCTGGTATATTTGAGAAAAGTTGTACTTCACTTCTGAGAAAATTGGGTAAAGTTTATGAAAACACGGAAAATATTCCGTAATTTTGTTCAAATACTCACAAATACTTTCACTTTTTTAAAAGTAAACATTTTTATCAGTAAATAGACGTTAGATCTATCCTCACCGGATGTCCTGTTTTATTTTCAGTATTAAGTTTTAAACATAAAATGTGCATGATTCCCCATAAGGTGATATTCCAAAAAGTTTTCAAACGACGCGTTTCTCATACATATGCAATTTATAACGCCATCGCCTGTAATCAAGAATGCAGTAAAGGAGGGCAATCTCATGCTTCCTGGTAAACTCTGCTTAGGATGCAATGAAAACACCATATAAATTTGACCCGCATTATTACTAAATTTTTGTCATTTTTCCGACATAATTAATAAAATTACCCAATTTTACCTTTGCAACAACTGGATAGCACACCCCTCTAAAAGCATGAAACAGAGGTATTTTTGTACAGAAGGGCATACAAGTTTTTGCAGGTCAGCATTCTTTCTATTGTTTAAAGCTAATTAGAAATTTTCTACCTCTCCTACCCTGCTCACATTCTGCGAAATCTCAATTACCTGAAATTATAATGCGAAAAGGGGCTAGTACAAGCTATAAAAACCCACAGTTGTTTCGTTCCGACATAATCCTAAGTTGCAATTTGTAGTGAAATCAATAGCGGAGTGCATTAAGAGACAATTTATATAAAAAAAAAATTAAAAATTTTGGAAAATGTTTAAATATTACCGAAATTCAGTGCATTGGACGAATGAGCGGTGAGAGATGTTCCATAAGCCAAATTGCGAAACATTTAGGCCAGAGCCGTAAAATTGTTCAAAACTATTTGGCTGACCCCGAGAACTATCGCCGGAGTTGCAAACCTTGCAAAAAATATGCCCTTTCTGTTAGAGATAAGAGGAAGCGCAGAACATGTTCAGAGGAAAACGCTAAAGATAAATCCTCGTCTGCACTAACGTCATCGTGAAGCTCGTTCGCCTTCGCAAGGGGCCATATAGGTTTGAAGAAACTCTTTTCTGATGAAAATAGATTTTGCCTTGATGGTCCTGACGACTTTCAACATTATTTTATTGACCTAAGAAAAAACGAATTGTATGCAACAGCAAGGCGGAGGTGGCGTTACGGTTTGGGGAGGCATTGGGTATCGTTAACGGACCAATACTCGTTTCGTGTCTGGCCGTATGAACAGCAATGATTACATCAAGCTCGTACATAAAGACATTGTCCATTCCGCAAACAATCGGTTTGGGAATGACTACATTTTTCAACAGGACAACGCCGTATTTCACACGGCTCAAAATTTAAAGAATATATACTTCGAGTGGAACGGAATCCAGACCCTTGACTGGGCTGTGATTTCCCCTGACCTAAACATAATTGAAAACACGTGGGGGTATTCTTTCACTGATAGTGTACCAAGAAGGACGGCAAATTTTAGCAGCTCAGGAATGCAATAAAGGATGCGTGGAAAGGATGCCAAAAAATATGTTAAAATGATCTTAAAGTCAAATTTGAGAAGGAAATAAAATAAATATATTTACCGTAAATAATTTGTGTTTAATTTTAAAATTCGTTCCTCTGTACTATCATCCACTTGTCGCACTCTAATTTCAGGTAATTGACAATTCTCAGAATGTGAGCGGGTATAGGAGAGGTAGAAATTTCGAAGTACCTACCTGCAAAAACGTGTATCCCTTCTATAGAAAAATACATCTAAATCGTCTATTTGAAGTGGTGTGTTATCCACTTGTCGCGTATCTATGGACTCACATCGCATTCCATATTAATTATGGGAAAAATCTGGTATCTTATCTAGCCATCCCAAATAATTATGGTGAAAACCCAATGAACCAGGCGTCGGGTCGCTTTGACAGTTCAATAAAATATACGCGATTAAGTTTGTCCCGACCAAATGGCTGGGGCACTTGCCGGACTCAACGCCAAAGTATAGCAATTTTCTACTTTAAATGCGCGGCAGACACTTTGATAGTTCTTATGATTGATTTTAAACTGTTTATATGCTTCGTAAGCTGCAAACGTAAGAGCTGCCACATCTAATAACTCTCATATATCCATTATTTCACTTTTATCTCGGCGCACAAATGACGTGAAAATAATAACGCGAAAGATGCCACCGGGTCATAATGACCCGGATTATATCGACAAATTATTACAAAATTAAATGAGTTACCTTAATTTTAATAAGTATTTATTTACCAATTGAATGTCGTCAGCATATAGTAAAATTAAGCAATATTTAGGAATTATGACGATATCATTGACAAACATCGTGAATAGGAGCGGACCCAATATTGATCCTTGTGGAACGCCCGAACAAAGAGTGATTTTTTACTACATTGACCTGTTTATAGTCAGTTCTATGTGACAATATGAGATTAGCCGCAGGCCGACTAAAAGAGAACTGTATTAATAGTTACTCATAAAGGATAGAAAATTCAACCGAATCAAATGCCTTAGAAAAATCTAACGAGCACAAAATCGTAACCTGCCTTAGCTCAGTATTACGTTTAACAGATTCAGTAAGGTGCAATAGTGAGGAAACAGTACTATGTTTCGATCAAAAGCCCGATTGCTCTTTAGCGATTAAGTTGTGGGCATCTGTAAAGAACTGAATTTGCTCATAGAGTAATCGTTCTGTAACGTTGGATAGTATGGGAAGAATGCTTATTGGCCTAAAATCCTATGGCCCGGAAAAATGTGATGATTCCATTACCGGATATACTTTAGCGACTTTAAACTGTAGTGGAAAGGAAGAAGTCGTAATAGCAGTATTGATAATATGTGTAATAAATAGGTCTAGTAGAGGAGAAATCGCATATCAATACCATCAGATCCAATTTCATTGGATTTAACAGACTTAAACGCAAATATGACCACATTAGTAGTAACGTTTCTAAATGAAAACTGTATATCATAAGCATTAGTATGAGATGAGAATGCTGGATTATTATAAAATGCATTGATTTCATCGGGATCAAATCCACAATGAATGTAATCAATATTCTATTACTAGTAAAGTTCGGCTTATTTCGCTATATTTATTTTGTATTTCAGCTCTGCTGCTCTCCTTCTTCAGATACTGTACAGACTGATCCTTCAAGATTTTCTAGTTCATCCTCTTAAATTATAGGTGCTAAGCATGAAAATAAAAATGAAAAAAATCTAGCAGTATTTTAAAATTTAAGATTACTAATACGAAAACCACAGGACACTATTGAACAGATGAGAATATTTTGGTACATGAACCTGATTCTTTGCTTAAAAAATTTATAATGTGTCCAGGTGTTGTTGTCAATAGGAATGAAATATTTTCGAGATATAAGCGATGTGGGGTTTGGTGTTCGAGATGAAAAATAAATGTTCTTCATTGGAAAGGAAAGGTAATGAAGAGTTATTTGAGTTGTGATTTTTTTTCTACAAGTAGTACATATATTGCGCATATCTCGAACACAATTGTGTCTTTTTTTCAAAATCATTTGAGTATTTTTTCTTTACTTTTTCGTCTGAATCATCAAATTAAAATACAAGTTTTTTTGTAGAAATCTCACCCAAAACATGGGCAATATATAGTCTAAAGATTTTGAAATCAAATGAAAGATTTTCTAAAAAAAATTTACCAGATACAAAATTAGACTAAAAATACTCCTCGGGGCTGGTTTTTCGTACATGGATATCTCGAATTCCACAAATTTTTTCCCACAGAAATTTTGCATGAATATTCCTCGTTTTATTACCCATCTATTCGTTGAAATTGGCAAACTACGGAAGCGTTTCTCATTACTTATGCATCTGTAAAGTTTCGCTGCAAATATCTGTCGAAAAAATCGATCCCCAGACAAGTTATTTTGGCCTAATTTTGTTTAAACAAATTATTTTACACTTACATCTTATATTTTTCATGATAAAAATCTATAGGCTAATAGGGGGAGCCCGTTGGGGGCCCCCACCCCCACCCCAAATATCAAGTAAAACACGACATTTTGATAAGGCAACCCTACGAAGGAATTGCTCGATTGATCCCATTTTCGATTTGCAATTTTTATGAAAACGGCGTGTACAAAATTAGAGCTCTCCATGTCGACGAGTTCTCAGACAGTTTCAAAATATATAGTGAAAATCCAAAATTTTGTATGGCAACACCAAGAAGAGGATAGCCAGTTTAGCCCATTTTTAAACTTTATTTACTATTGCTATGAAAACACCATGTACCATATTTCACCTCTCTACGTGGACTCATTGTCAGGCAGTGTCCAAATATATACTAAAAAACGAAATCTTTGTATGGCAACCCTACGAAGGACTCGCCCGATTTAAACCATTTTTGAAATTATATTTGCAATTTTTATGAAAACCCCATGTACATAATTTCAGCTTTCCAGGTCGAAGCGTTATCAGGCGGTTTTCTAGTCCTGTACAACAGCGCCATCTATCGTGTCCAAAACTATCCAATCTTTCAAGCTGGAACCAAGCAAACATATTCACAAAATTTCATTCAAATCGGTTTTTTTGTCGCCGATTTAGACGAGTGAGCACGCTTCGGAAGCCTAATAATAGAGCTGCAAAGTTTCACTGTCTGGTTTTCGAAATGTGTTGAAAAACCGGTCGAGCCAAGATTTCATGGTCTAATTTTTTTTTTCTAGTTAATTTGTGTAGAAAAATTATTTTACACTTCTTTTTCTCTTCTTCTTCCTCGTCGAATGTGCCATCGCTCATCAAGGTCGGTGACATTTCATATTTTTCATGACATTTTGAATATTTTTCTTCCTCCAAGATTGCCGAAATTTCCACCCTATCTATGTATTGTGAGAATGGTTTCTTGTTGTAGCCTTTCTTCCCTTAACCAACCTTGAAGGTCATAGGTCTCACTACATATGTTTTCATTTTATTCAATAAAGGACGAACATATTGCGAAGTTCCAAAACTATTTCAAATGATATTTAGATACGCTTCCCAAAATCATCACCATCATCATCCGAATTTTGCAGATAATTTCCTGAACAATTATTTTCGTGAAATTCCTTTCTGACTTACTTAGATCAAGGACATTAGAGATTCTATAGCTCTCGTACAAAATGAGATTAGAATTAATTTTGTATGTAGTTGTTGGATAGTATTTAGGTATATTTCCGGAGCACTCATTTCCATCTAACCCATTCCGATATTAACGTTGTCTATTGCAGCAATCACGAGTGCCTGAAATATTTACAAAGACTTGCCCTGGTTTGTGATTTCATGAATAGGTAGCGGTAAATATATTCGCTAAAGGAACACAGCCTGGTGAAACAACCATAAGGAGACTTCCATATCTGCAGTATGTTCGCCTTGTAATTCGGTGTGTCAAGGTAGAAAGTAAACACAACTATTCATGAGAAAACGACAATTATAAAACTGAATTGAACTATGACGATGGAGGACAGTAAGTACGTAAGTAGACAGATAACTGTATGTCGTCGTTGCGATTTGCTACTTGTGTGGTCGGGGATGCTTTAAGAGTAATTTGATGGAATTAATTGAATGTGACTCGGAGGACTACTCAAAAGGATTTCCGTGTTTGTGATGCCGAAACATAGTTAATTTATAGTTCCATTGGAAATTGCTTTGGTGTTGTAGCCGCAGTCATGCAACTGCAATTATATAAGCAAGTTACAACTGTCGTAGAGGTACCAATTTGTTATTATCTAGGTTAGGTGCATTATTGACAAGAATACGATTTCTACAATTATCCTCTGGATTTTGGTAAATTGAAGTAAGTGATATATGTATGTAGGTATGGATATTGGCAGCGCTCAAGGTATTCGCAATACGAACCACGGTCCGCCATTAGCGACGATATATCGTGAAAATGTATATGAAAGCACGGTACAGACAACACAATACTCTCTGCGCTCTCTCTGTCTGTGATATAGAAATGTTTATACATTAGTCACAGAATTACGTCACAGGCTATCAGCTGCAATGTGTTAAAATTTTAATGGGAATACCTTGTCTTCTATGTATATATCTTGGGCAGCGCTAATAAGAATGGAGCAGCAAGTAGTAAGTGGGTTTTATTTTTTGATATACCCACCTATACCATAGTTGGAGAGGAAACGGTGAGAAATTATTTCTGTTTGAAACTGAATTGTATTGATGAAATCCTGGGAACAATCTTTGTGATAAATGGTGCGGACGGAGAGCTGATAGTAAATTTACCCTGTCCCTCGGTCGTTATTATATTATACACATCGAACAATAAAGTTATTAATTCCAAATTTCATTTTGGGCCCGCCATATATATTTCTCGCTTTTTATTACCTGTTCTAACATATGTTTTTCCATAGCAATACCCGTTCTTAGTGTTGCCATATAAAAATTTGGTTTTCACTGTATATTTGGACACTGCCTGGAGAGCTCAAATTTTGTACATTGAATATTCATATAAATTTCCCATACAAGCTCAAAAATGGACCAAATTGGGTACCCTTTTTGGTATTGCCATATAACTTTAGTTTTTCACTATATATTTGAGCACTGCCTCACGCGTCAACGTAAAGAGCTGAACTTTTGTACATGGGCCTTTTTTTAAAATAAAAAATGGGACCAATCGAGAAACTCGTTCGTTGGCATGCCATATAATCCAGTCAAATAAGCCGAAAAAATGCTAAAGATCTTATTTAATTCCTTTCAGGCTGCAATTTGGAGAGTTGGTGTAGGGTGGTCCTGGGAGTATTGTAACAAAAATGCGGCGTCCCAGGGCCAAAACAAAGGGGTGAAAGATAATAAAAACACCCCCGAACGCGTGATATTCTATTTGCAATGCGTGTGGACCGGATGTGGTGAAATTTTTAAAAAATTTAAAAATGCCATTTTATTCAAAATATGATTCTAAATAAAAAAGTCCAAGGGTGGCCACATCACTATATCCACTAACATGTGTCCGGTTATTTCAATTCTGACACATTTTGGTTTAGGAACTAGCAAACAAGAGAAGCGTGAATGTTTCGTTGGAGGAGCAGAAAAACGGGTGTAGTGAAGAATGTTATCGGATTATATGTTGCACAATATTTGCGTTCATGTTTTACTATCGTGACGTGTTGGAACATTTTTGATTTTTTCTTAGAATTTTGGCTGGTTGTGCAAAGCGAGACGAGATATATGATTTTTGCCTTAGATTTTTTTCTTTTTAGTTCAATATGGCTGCAGTTTTGCGCATTCGATGGTTTTTAGGGTATTAGGTGACTGTGATTGCTTAAGCGTGGGAAGATAATAATGTGCTGTGATTGTGTGCATTTGTTGTTTGTTTTTAATTGTTGTAATGTTTTCTTGTCGGAAGGGGTAGGATATGGGATTGGTACATGTGAGGAACAATTGATGACCTGTAATACTCTGAGGTTTCCAAATGTTGCAAGAAAGTATTTCGGCGGGAAATCGTTCAAAATTATTCTAATTGTGGTCGAAGCTGACTTAGATAGGTGGCTAGAAATTGGAAGGTCTGAACGGCTTAATATCATCTGAGATAAAAGTATTCTTATTAGGGTGTTTTGTTCAGTAGTTATATTAATTCATAAATTTGAAGAATACAACTTTAACCTGAATTGTTAGGACTACTCTCCCCCCCCCCTACCACTTCACCAACTTTGCATTTCAATATTGCTTGTCTTACCGAGACCTGTCCATAGCTGGGTGGTTGACAACTATTCGTGGAACACCACTAACAACCACAAGTAAACTGTAAAACTAATTTTCTAAATACCCACATTTAATATCATTAATATATTACATCCCATTCCTCCCGTGTATCCTGGAATCCCATATCCTACCCTTTCTGTCTAGAAACATTACAAAAATTAAAAACAAACAAGAAATGGACACAATCACATCACATTATTTTCTTCCCACGCTTACGCAAAACTGCAGCCATATTGAACTAAAAAGAAAAAATCTAAGGCAAAAATCATATATCTCGTCTCGCTTTGCACAACCAGCCAAAATTCTAAGAAAAAATCAAAAATGTTCCAACACGTCACGATAGTAAAACATGAACGCAAATATTGTGCAACATATAATCCGATAACATTCTTCACTCCACCCATTTTTCTGGTCCGTCAACGAAACATTCACGCTTCTCTTGTTTGCTAGTTCCTAAACCAAAATGTGTCAGAATTGAAATAACCGGACACATGTTAGTGGATATAGTGATGTGTCCATCCTTAGTTTCTTTCGGTGTTCCTGTCGCGCCCTTACGAGATAGGGGTTGGTCACCTTGGACTTTTTTATTTAGAATCATATTTTGAATAAAATGGCATTTTTAAATTTTTTAAAAATTTCACCACTTCCGGTCCACACGCATTGCAAATAGATTATAACGCGTTCGGGGGTGTTTTTATTATCTTTCACCCCTTTGTTTTAGCCCTGGGACGCCGCATTTTTGTTACAATACTCCCAGGATCACCCTACACCAACCCTCCAAATTGCAGCCTGAAAGGAATTAAATACGATCTTTAGCATTTTTTCGGCTTATTTGACTGGACTAATACAAAAGTTTGGCTTTTCACTATATAAATACTTGGGAGCTACCTAAGAAGACGCCGACGTGGAGAGGTCATATTTTGTACGCGGCGTTTTTATAAAAATTGCAAATACTGGTCCCAAAAGGGTAGCAAATCGCGTAATAGTTTCTTAGTGTTGCCATACAAAACTTTAGTTTTTCACTGCCTCATACGACGACGAAGGGAGCTGAAATTTTGTACACGGGTCTTTTTAATTTCGAAAATGGAACCAATCGGGCAACTCCTTCGTAGGGTTGCTATACAAAACTTTCGTTATTTACTATATATATGGGCACTGCCTGAGAAGGCGTTAACGTAGAGAGCTACACTCTCTCACCCAGTTGAAAGAATGCACGCACCCACATACACGCACACACACGCTCAGACACACAACAGAGTGAAACCCCTAGAGTATGAAATCGAGTGATCGAGTCTGATGATAGCATAGATATTATGAATCTCTAACCACCCCACTCATTTCGGCATCTACATATATTATCGATGGGCAACGCCGGCGAGCTCCCCTAATATTATATATAAAGTAAATTCAAACATGATATAAATGACTTCTCAGTATTTGAAAATATGTTTCCTTCATCGGTGTCCATTGTTGATCTCACTTCTGCTGATATATTGTGACCCTAATAACCCCTGATTGAGTATTCAAAGACAAACTACAATAAAAATATTAAACATATAATATATTTTGCGCAGACTTTTGTTTTTATATTCTTCACTTATACTGCCCTGTCCAGCAATTCGGGAAGTTCTTCATAAATATCCAAAAATTCTTTCGAAAGCCATGGAGAGCTTTAAGTGCCACAAATAAATAGAGAAAGCTCATTTTATAAATCAATCATAAAAGGACTCTGGGGAAGTGATTAAAGACAACTAAATCAACTGAACGGCCCAGATATTAATTGATTCCCATTCCTTTCCACCAGAAAGCGAAATATTTTCATTTCTATTAAATACGGCTCACCAATCTTTGTGCAGCGGCATCCACCAGCAGAAGCGCACCGAGTATTTGGTTTTGGGAGACTATATGTGTCCCAAGTAGAAACGGAGTCGGAAAAATAAGGCTCTAAAGTCGTGTCCTGAGCCCATCTGAGCACTCAGACCTGATTTTCTGAAAATAGTGAATGTCAAGTTTTATTTGCTAACATCTCGATATGGACCATAAAGCCACTGTTTTCTATATCGTCAAGAGATTAATCATAATTTCATAAACAATGAAACCCATTTATTTACAATCAACGTAATTTGTGCCGTTTTTACAAAATTTTAAAAGGAAACCTAAGGCCCGATGCACACATCACTGTTTTGGACATGAGATGCGACTATGGTGCTATGTTACCGACGCGAAAAATCAATACACACAAATACATAGAAATACATTTTAAATTAGTCTGTTTCCATTCTGATCACCAGTTTTGTTTGATTTTTACATACTTGGAGACTTTTTGAAAACAAAAACTAAAATTAAAAATTTTCTCTATACTTATACATTGCCTATTTCGCCAGCATTTTACAATTTCGAAATAATGCTGTCCTGGTCTTCTTTAAAAATTTACATATTTTCCTATCCATGCATGGCTCATTTGCCAGTAGGAAAAATGCCATCTCAAAAATATACGCAAAAGAATTATATACGTTATCCTTGAATATCCTGGAGGATATACTTTTAATTTTATTAGCTTTTTTATTTACTACCGCATAGTATCTACTAAAACAGCGATTCAAAAATCATGAAAGTCTCACCAATCATGCATTTGCTCATAATAAATTCTTAGTTTTTTTTTTTTTGAAAATTACATGAAAGTTAGTAAGTAATTATCTGTGAAAGTGTGCGAGTTAATTAAAACTGAACCTTTGGCTGAGAGGTTTCCCTCGGTGCACCCCCTCACCGCCATCACTCATACCTGTGTACTTTGTCAATATGTGAATCTAACAGATTTCAAGGCTAGTAACTGCAGACAAAAACATCTGCTCGAAATACCCTGGTCTGTTTTTATATATTAATAATATCAACTAATGTCACCAGACTAGCACTACACACAATTCTCTGACTAGAATCTCGTAATCTCTAACTAATATGGAACCCTAGATATTTTTTGTTCCCACCTTTTTGAAATAAGTGAAACAAGCGAGTAGCCACTGGAGCTATTCATATTCAAATTTCACACAAGACTTTATTTTTCAATCACGGATTCCATAAGAGAGATTGTCATCTAGAACAAAATGAAATTTGCTATGAAAAGCTTAGCTCTTTAAAAGTCGCCAGATTTTGATGCAATTATGCCAATCATGCTAAAAAAAATATAGGTTGTCATTCCGTGATTTGTAGTGTCCCCCATCCATAGAATAAATAAAGGCAGAAGGATTTCAGGTCAATCAGGTTTAATTCCTTTAATAACTTCTAAACAGAGATAATGCCGTAGGTATGGCCTAAGGAACCATGAGACTTATATTTGTGAAGGATCGATTCATTGCTGAGAGGCCGAAAGATTTATTCAAAACTAATTAGTTTTGTAGTGGATGGAGTTGTTTAAAGAAAGATTACCACAGGTAGGCATTATTTTACCACTGTGGATATTGATCATCAAAGCTGCTCTATTTGGAAAAAGAAGATATAAAGGTTGCTGTATAGATCCATGGCTGTCTTTAGCTATGTGGGAACCCAGAGCACTTTAGAATATTGGGCACTCTAACAGAAATTATTTTGGGCTATCAACAAGAATAGTAACGTAAAATACAATCGCAGACACAACACAGGAAGCACACCGATTGCAAGTTCATAGGGGCATATACCGCATACAGTTCCGAGAGGAAAGATATCGTAAATTAGCGCTAAGGCACTCCTCGTCCGAATGTTGTATTTTAAAAAAAATGGAAAGTACTGATCGTGCAAGGCGGTTTAGTCAATTTGTAATCAAATGATTTTGAAGAATAATATTAGCTAGGGAGAGCTGCCAGTATTATGTTAACATGACCCAACAGTATAAAAAATTTTTCTGATTACCAAATTGAATCTGCCTACTGAAAGTATTCCGTGAAAAACAGCGGGAAATTTAAAAAATACTGGGGCTGCAAATAGTGACGTTTTTTTTTCATTTGTATGAAAATCTGTATCCATGTATAAAATTCCGAATAAATCTCACGGTCTACTTTCAGGAGCCAAAATCTAACAGCCAAACTAACCGGTAATAGGTTGGTTTACTACTTGAAACATGCCTTGATTTCTGTATATGATAATCACAGCCTAGGTTGACGATTCTATGCTAGTCCCGCATAGGGCTAATCTTGCTAGGAATTCAAGTATTTCACCTCGTATATAATCCACGCTTGAATATTATTTTAAAAGCATATATGAGTTCAGCTTAGCTGTTCACTTTGGGGTATACGGCAGGCAAGAACCAAACCGTACTGATGAGTATACCATTCCTGCTGATATGAAACGCCTACTTTTGCATAGAAATTTCTCTTCTAAAAGATTTTTCGTTAGCAAACAAGTTTTTCCGCTCAATTCTCGAGCTGTGAATTTGGCAGCAAATTCGATCAATTTCATAGTGACTAAATTTTTGGTATAAAATTGTTCTCTATTAAAGTGCGTAGACAGCAAAGTCGAATCAACTCAATAAAATTTTACCCAGCTAATTAAAGCATCAACGAAAAATCTTTTCAAAAGTGAAAAAAAATTAACTACTTCCCTTCCTGCTGTCGTCCTAGTAGTAGGTAACTATCCCTTCACAAGGATATTTGCAGCGTAACGAGAAAACTCGATGTAATTTGCTTCCGGTAACATTTCATCTGATAAAAGGTAACCACCAAAGGTAATTTCGGGCTAGAAAAAAATGAGAGAGAAAATTGTGCGCCTGAAATATTATTCGGAAAAAAAGCTGTAACTGGCTGCCTATTATAGTTGTGTATGTATAAACGTGGTTCGACAGTAATTGGAACGGATATTTATAGACGGATCCGATGTGATGTTTATCTTCAATTAAATTTCGTCGACTTGTATCGTTATTAAAGCGAGTCCTGTCTATTTTTGATTCGTTGATAATATCCAGGATTGCTTCATTAAAAGTGGAAAAGTAAAGTTAAGCTGGTAAAAAATAATTTTCAATTATATTCGGGAGTGATTTTATGGAGTTTATAATATACCAAGATATTATGATTAGGGATTAAGAAGGAATTTGATTAAAAGTAACTGAGACAAAACGTTATGTTTCACAAACTAAATACTAATTCCGTTACAAACCAGATATTGCTTTATTAGTTCTATGGCAAGAAGTTTTACACATTTCATTGCCTTTGTCGCATTGAATCTACACTAACTTTAGACATTTTAAAAACTAAGGAATGATTCAGAACAAGGCCGACCACCTATCCTGCCATGACTTACTCCCAGGTAAAAAAAACTTAAGGAACGCTGGTAAGCTTGCATCTACATATAAAAACGTGTGCACGTGTACAAATTTGCAAGCCATTAATTACAAAGTTCTTCTGTTGTGAAAATGGAAGTCAGCCAAGAAGTTCGCCGCAAATTAATTCTTTCCACACATATGGCAATTCTGAATTTGTCTTAAAGAGACTAAGCTAAAGAGTTGAAAATCCCGAAGTTCTTAGTAAATTTCGGAAATCAGGTTTGGTAGACAAAAAGTTGGGCAAAAAAGCGATAGACAACTTTAAACAAAATTCCAACATTACGTTGAGTGGCTTATAAGTGTGAATCATCATCTGCTATGGTTCATCGAATTAAAACAACAGAAGGCCTACGAAGTTTCCATGATCAGAAAACCCGAACAGAATATCAGAAAATAACCAAGTTGCAAGATCCAGGAGTCTGATTATGTATGCTGCATTATGGAACGTGAACATGAACTTTAACTAGCTTCTAGGATAGGAATTTTATGTAGCAAAATTAATCGTCGGTGCACCAAATTTCCCATTAAATACTTGATTTGACAAGAAATATGTTCGTGTGTCCAGAAATCATTAACTTTCGTGAAAATCAGGCACAATCAATACGGATGTGTACGTTAAGGAGTACCTTCAGAAGCGCCTACTTCCATTCTTTATTTAAAGTATAATGAATTAGTTTTCATTTGGCTGGACTTAGCAACTTACCAGAAAATTGTCTGGAACTAAAACCAATCAAAAAATATTGGGCTAATATTAAAAGAAACACCCCTTTAAGACCCTTTAGGAGGCAGTAGTAAAGAGCGGCCGCTATGTTCGATACTGTCAAAAACTATACAAAACTTAATGTAGAACGTAAAGCAAAAAGTCCACCAATTTTATAGCACGTAGTAATTATATCATAGCGGCTGTGAATAATGTAAGTTGATAATAGTAAATAATAGTTAAATTGAAATTGTTTGATAACAGACTAGAAAGGCTTTTCTTGTTGATTTCATCATCGGGGTTTTTTTTCTGAATTAGACCTTATTTGTAAGTGAGATGATCGCAGTTTATAATTTGAATTAAATATGCTCCACTCACTACGTACCTTTTTCTTGCCGAAGCCGAACAGTTAATTTCGAATAAATCTAGTCTTCACTTTTTCATCTGTTCAAGGAAATTTCAAAGAAATCTCAAATTTTTTTTAAAAGTTCACAAAAGCCCGTTATGTTTCACTGGGAAAATACTTTGTTTTAAATGAAACGAATTATATATAAAAAAAAAAACTTTATTCCTTCGATTTTCCAAAATCAACATTTTCGACTTCAAGCTACCCAGTAGAGAATTACCCTAAGGGCACCAGTATCTCTGAAAAAAATTGGTTATTATTTCCGGAGCTAGGCATAGAAAGTAACTGGCAGAGAGTAAATGAGAAGACAGACGATACGCCTATTAAGCTTAGGGGGTTACCACTGAAATCTTAAAACATACGAAAAGTTAATACAACTTTGCGTCAAATTTGTGCGTATTATCATGATCAAAATTATACATAGTTTAAGAAAAAGTATAAACTTAGGTAATGACGTGTCAAAAATAAAGATTTCGGGGTTTTATATGTACGTAATTAGCTTTAGAAGACTCTCGAATTCATGAAATTTGCAAAGTTTGGTACAAAACAACGTAATAATGATACATCAAGTAGATGAATTTGTACTTGAAGATGGAATATCTTGAAGTGGAAGAGAATGTGGCGGAGATAAAATTAGTAAAAAAGTTTTGGTTACTAATATATATTCGTTTGAAAGTTGCTATTTTCAGAGAGGAATAACTACCAAAATTATGATATTATTGCAAAGAAAGTTCAATTTGTGACAGATATCGAATCTTTTTCTGTTCATTTTGGAAAACTCAAATTGTATAGTGCAATGATAAAAGAAATAAAGTCTATTTCAAAAATTTCTTGTTTTTATATATTTTGCATACAATTTGGCGTTTTTAATTCATTTCATCACTGTCAGATGGAATGATGTGCTTTCGGAAAGCATTCAATGGTTTTGAAAGCTCTGCGGTGGCCTGTAGTATGCAGGCTCGGAAAGTGTATGTCGCCATTTTCTGTATTAGGTATACGTGTGTAGAATTCCCGGAATATTTTAAGTTTTATCATTGCTAATTTCTCATTTTTGCTTGGGAGGCGAGACTTTTTTGCAGTTCTATTTATAATCTATTTGTGTATAATTGTGAGTAACTATTATTTAATCATGCGACGTGTTAGTAAAATTCGATCCAATAATATTATGAACTAAAGGGGACAAAGCTGAATTTGCTAGGTATCCAAATATGTGTATATGAAAAGGAAATAATCCTATAAGGCCGTTACACAGAAAATCAATCTATTTTGTGTAAATCTGTGAATGGACTATATTTCATTTTAATGGAATTTTACAGGAAGTTCGGCAATATTGAAAATAGTAATATTTTGTTGCGATCCAGTCATGACCAAGATACGGTCTTTTGAAATTTAAAATGTGTGGCAAAATTTGCTTAGTAGATGTAACTTTAAAAATTCATATCTTATGAAATAAACGTTACTTATTTTGGGAAGCTTTGAGGTTTGCTGGAAAAATTAATCGAGGTAATTTTTCTGAAAATTTGGATATTTCGGTTATTCATGAATATCTCGAAATGTGCAATACCAGTTCCATATAAGACTTATAAATGGAGCGAACAGTACAAATAGTTCACTTCAATGGACAGAACAATTTGTTCTCTCCAATATAGAGGAGTTCTAAAAGCAAGTACACAAAAGAACACAGCTATTAACTCCGACTATGCTAATCTTGTTGAATTATATTCCTTGAAAATGAAAAATTTTTATGTGAACCAAATTGAGGAATTAGATAGAGATACAATTTTATATAGTCTTACACTAAAATTGAGTTGGAAATTCTACCAGACATAGCTCAACCTGGAATTTCTGTTGGTCAATTCAAATTTATCTCTCGAATGTAGTTCCTTAGCTATCTAGTTAGTAAAATGGTAAAACTGACAAAGTCTGAACATTGCCAATATTATATGGTGTATTACAAGTCAGAATTCTCGGAAGAGTTTTATTTCATGACCAACTTTAGTAAAATAAAATTTGCCCAAGCAATAAATTATGGTAGACAAATTACAAGGAAAAGTGTCTGGCCAACAGCACAGACTGCATACATTTCGTTCGCCACTTGCCTGCTTCTCATGCAGAAATATTTTATAAGTTCCAAAAAATTCGAGGAAAATTTTTACAGACAAATCTAAAATCTCGCAATGCCTATGCGATCCTACTACTGTGCGGTGCGCGAAATGCTTTGGAGTAAAATGCAGACGAATGCCACAGCATCATATAGCTTTGCATGTACATACATATGTATAGTGATTTGTTTCAATTTTCAAATTGCATACTACTACTACCAGATGATAAAATACTACAGTGACGACTCAGTGAGAAGAGGTAACAACATATTGTGGAGCTGTAATTTTTTGACATTTGACAAGTAGAAACTACGCCATTAATAAAAATGGAACTATACACGATTCAACAACGCATTGAAATTATTAAAATTCACTATAACAATGGTGAAAATGTGGCAGAGACGGTTCGTAAAACTCGGACCGCAATACAGAAATTGGTAGAAAAACTCGAGCTGTCGGGACAAATTAGTGATGTGAAGAATAAAACCCGTGCACGTCGCTCAAGAACAGCCGTTAATATTGCTGCTGTAGCCGAAAGTGTTGAAGTAAACCCAGGTTTGTCCATTCCTCGTCGTTCTTTGGAATTAGGCATTCCACAAACGTCATTACACCGTATTTTGCATAAAGATTGGGTCTTAAGGCTTATAAAGTTCAGTTAACACAAGAACTCAAGCCGGCCGTCGAGTCTTTGCTGATTGGGTCCTTGAAATGCATGAAAATGATCCGGAATTCCATCGAAAACTCATCTTGAGTGATGAGGCCCATTTCCACCTCGATGGCTTCGTCAACAAGCAAAATTGTCGCATCTGGGGCTCGGAAAACCCAAGAGTTATTGTTGAAAAGCCTCTCTATCCTCAACGTGTGACTGTTTGATGCGGTTTATGGTCCCGCGGGGTCATTGGACCTTACTTTTTCGAAAATGAGGCTGGAGCAAGAGTTACCGTGAATGGATTGCGCTATCGACAGATGATTAATGATTTTTTATGGCCGGAATTGGATGGTATTGATCTGGACAACGTTTACTTTCAACAAGACCGGCGCTACGTGCCATACAAGCAACGAAACCATTGATATTTTACGGGAAAAGTTTCCGGATCGTGTTATCCCTCGAAGAGGTGATCACAATTGGCCACCGAGATCTTGTGACTTAACACCTTGCGACTTCTTCCTTTGGGGCCACGTGAAAGTGAAGGTCTACGCCAACGGCCCAGCGTCGATTCAAGACCTCAAAGATGGAATTCGTGAGGCTATCGAGGACATAGGGCAGCCACTTTTCGATTTGGTTATGGAAAATTTCATGAAAAGGATATGGTCCTGTAGGCGTGGTCGTGGTGGTCATTTGGCTGATGTTATTTTACATTATTAACGGCATACCTTCCTCTTTATAATGAAATAAAGATCCGATCATTTATCTCAAAAAATGGCATTTTTCTTTGAATATCAAAATAACAGCTCTTATTGGAAAACCCTGTATATTCTTTTTAGAAATTTTAGATAACATCCATAATTTGTGGATATTCTGTAAGCCGTTGTCTCGGCGTGGCAGAATAGAATGTTCACACCAAGAGCGTCGGATTTTATCCACAAATGTATTTTAGTTCCGATGAAGAAGTATGTAGCCCTGCTGGATTGAAGAAAAACAGAGAAAAGTGATGTGAATCGATTCTACGAATACTTTATACCAAAAGCCGACTTTGACGAGTTTTATTGACTTATTGTGAATAAATAAGGAATCTGGCTGCTGGCAACTATTTTGCCGCGCCACGCCACTCCTTGTGTGGCTTATAGATTTAATTTTGCGAGAACAATCGCGCAGCAGCAATTGCAAAACACCGCGCCGCGCTGCGGTTGATTGACTTAATTCCAATTACTTGACTTGAATTTTTCTTGAATTTAATTTTCAAATTACTTAAGTTTCATGATAGTTTGATTACTTCAAGCATACTTTCAGTATACTTCAAGTATTCATGTAAACGTACTGTATGTTTACATAAAGTAAGTATTTATCTGAAAGATATTTGAATGATTTTTGACATAGATCTTAGTTAATGTTTTATAGTTAGCTACATTCAAATTTTCTTTGACCTTAGGTGGTAAGTTATATTATAAAGGTCCTATTATATTGGCATGTATGTGTTAGGGCTTTTGAACATTTCCAATGGTAATGTTGCTTGGCTACGTGTAGAGTAATTTGTGTGAGTACTGGAAAATTTGATATATTGAAAAAAATAAAGGTTAGTAGCGTAAAGCAGTATATCTGTCGAATAGTCAGTCGTTGAGTGGTTGAAAAGTACTTTGACTTTCTTAAACATAATTTTATGTTTTCAGTTTGCAAATTATGAAGTGGCATAATTGTTGCTGTGGATGTCGCTCCCCAAGCTATTATATTACGATATTGTTCTATAGACTGAACTATAGCAAAGTAAACCATCCTCATAGAGCTACAGTCGAAAATAAAACGGATCAATAAGATTTTCTAAATAATTCTCCTCAGCCTCTTAGTGATAAAAAGTAGATGCTTGTTCCATTTTAGCTGGCAGTCTATTATTACTCCCAAGTACTTTTGTTCGTTTACTTTTCTAATCACAAAGTTATCGATTAGTAAGGAGACACGTCCTCATTCATGTTAGTGGTGGCCTAAAATAACATGTAGTTTGTCTTATCATAATTTAGTGCTACCTTATATCCACATAACCAAGTATAAATTAAATTTAATCCCCTGTTTGCATTTACAGATACAGTTCACCAGGCATTACCTTAAAATAGCAGAGCTATATCATTAGCAAAGTCTACCAGATCTCTCCTTAAGCTAAATTCACTAAAACTGCATAGATCATTTATGTAAACAAGAAAAAGGATAAGACCTAATACAGTTCCTTGTGGGGCTCCACATCTTATGGTTTTCACAGTCTGTATTTTATCAGAGAGGTAGGACCGAAAGAGTGATAGAATATTATTCTTAATACCAATGGTATCCAGATTATTAAGGAGGAGTTTGTGGTCAAGAGTATCAAAAGCGTTTTTTAGGACCAAAAATACAGCTATAACTTTTTCGTTAATACGAATTGCTATCTATATCTACTTTTGAAGCCGTACTGATTTTTTAATTAAATTTAATTAGTCTATTGCGAATACTTTTTCAAAAATTTTTCAAAATTTTTAATAGCTAGATTGGTCTATAATTGCTGGGCATATTTTTATGGTTACTTTTGTGGACAGGAGTGACACATTTAAGCTTATTACGAAAAATATCTTTTCAATTGCTAAATTTAAAACAAATGTAATTGTCACATATAATCCATATCAACAGTGATTTTGATGATGATATCGCCAATGCGACAACTCTATAGAGATGGTTCCAAAAAGTTCGCTCTTTTTGATTAGATACATAGCCTTCGATAAGAAGTGAATCATTTTCGGTAATACAAAGCGATCGCGATAACGAGTTGATCTTAATAAATATCGAGGATATAGGCCGCAAATATCTCAGTATGGTCAAAATATTTAGGTGACAGTGCTGTGTTGTAGTCTATAAGACATATAGAAAAGGACGGTGCACTAATCAATAAACAAGGAACAATACTCCTTCATCCATAATGTAGCATCACATATGTACATCTGATATGGCTTAAACTACGAGCACTTACGCACCATCCATATTTACCAAATCTTCCGACAGTTATTTCATAATTTAGAGCATACGAGGTAAAAGATTTTTTTTAATTTCGATAAGGACTTTCATAAAATCTGTGTTTCCACGTGTATTCCAAGTTTTTATCCACCTTCCAATTCTATTTGCTTTGTTATGGTATAAATGTGAGTGAGTCGTCGAGGACATGAAGTTCTGTCTATCAGGCGAATCTGATAGCTCACTCCGTGGTAGCTATGACGGCAGGCTGGCATACTAGCACCTCGTCTATGTGTGGAGAGTGTGGGGTAGATTAACCGAAAAGGAGCTGCGCTACACGTGCCATAAACAAAAAACCATCCTGCCAAAGACGAAGAAAGATGCGAAGAATTTACTAAATGAAAGCTGATACACACAAATTCTGAAGAGTCTGTATACTACTTACCTTCACGAAGATTATGAAGATCCGCTGATGGCGATATTATGGTGTCTTTCCCCGACACCCATGGTATCGCGGGCATTTGTTGATGATACCCCTGTAAACCTAAAACTGAATGCGAAAGAGCGGACTCAGAGATGAAAAGGGCTCCGGAAGAGGAGAGGAGAGAGGGGAGAAACAAAAATTCCATAACGTTATGTACAACCAGACTCTTACGATAATACAAGTTTTCCTTTTCGCTTAATTTCACCTCCGTAGCACTCTAGTGTCCTATTCTAACTCACAATTTAAGATAAAAACAATTAGGCAAAGATATCCATCTGTAAAATGAAACGGGAATATTATCGGGAGGAAATACTATAAACAAATCCCAGACAGCGTTACTTTTAATTACCTGGGCAAAACTGTTCCTCCACGAAGGTCTCGTGGAATAACTGCGATCCTGTAAATAAAATAAAAACCCGAAAACAGAGCAACCCGGAAAGATTCGCCCTGGATTTCCTTTACATCATCATACAACAATTCCTCTTCCTGTTACAAAACTCTAACTTAGTATCATTTGGGCATAGTGCCCTATACGGAACATAATAACAATATAAATATGTAATAAATGTAAACTTTCTTTAAAAGTTAAATTTGCCAAAAATTCAGCTTATTGGCTCCCAAATCTCCTTTACGGCTTCATGCAGTTCTTTCAGGAGGTGTGAGCCAAGAAATCTGTAACATTTTCCTGAGAGGGCCGGACAGTAACAAAGAAAATCAGTAGCCGTTTCGGATTCCATTCGGCATCCTCTGCATATAGGATCTTCAACAAGACCCATCCTATGCAGGTGTCCCTGAGAAGAGAGCGTCCAGTGAGAATTGACACTACTGCTCTCAGGGTTGTTTTGCTTAGTCCCAGTAGATTTTTCATTTCATATGGTTAGGGTAAGCCCCACAACTCATTTATGGTTCTACCTGAAGGATTATCCAACCAAAGCCGACTGTGTTGGCAGTCGACCCAAGCCGAGATAGTTAAAGCAATGTGTTTTGGTGCTATTAGTATAGTGGAGGAGATTTCCTCCGAGTTGCACCAAGACGAGCAAGTTCGCCTTTCCATTTCCACTAATGACGCTGTGACCTGGCGTACAAAGCACCAGTACGCTATTGTTCCGTGAAAGGGAGTTCAGGGTTGTCTTACATTCCAATACATGTTTGGAGGTTGTAAAAGGTTTTGACAACTGCTTGGCAAATACCTTCCCGCTTCAAGGATGACCTTAACTTCCGGCTGGAAAACCGTAACATGGCCTTCATTCAATATCCATGTGAGGCTCCTCGCGAAAAACGTCCAAAGCGGTGTTCTCTTTTGATTTGTCTGTATATATATAATAGAGTTTG
Source organism: Dioctria linearis (assembly GCA_963930735.1). NCBI lineage: Eukaryota > Metazoa > Arthropoda > Insecta > Diptera > Asilidae > Dioctria > Dioctria linearis. Next base: position 183,108,751 of record OZ005744.1, read on the forward strand.
TCAATGGTTGCACCAAGGAATGTGATTCCCATTCTGCTCTATCTATAATTTTCGATTTAAAGTTGCTTTTCAGCATAGTTTCGAGGAGGTGATCTCTATTCCTGTCTATGTCAGGTACGATGGACTGTACGAATTCAAATATGGAGTCATGTAGAACTTTTGTACCACTATGAATCCAGCTCTGAATGAGATGCAGCCAATATGGGGCTGGTCGAATCGCATTCCGCACCAGTCGGCAGACTTCAGACTCGTAGCTACCGCTTTCCAAAATCACTAGGTCCTCGGCGTAACATACTGCTTTGTACCCCATCCCAATGAAGGTTTAGCAAAAGACCATCCATAATGAATACTCACAACTAAGGTGATAAAATGCCGCCTATTGGAGTGCCTCTCAAGACTCAGAATATAAGTGCTTAAGCGATACCTTATACATATACACGTATAATATATAATAATAATGTGCATAAAGCCTATTTATACTGTACCTGGCCTTATTGATTCAGTAATCATCTCCGCGACAGGGTACCTTAATTTCTTCATTAATACCGAATTGTTCCAAAGCTAATTCCTTCAGAATGCACTGGACAAGCAAGGTCCCCTCTATCAGTGGTTGCACGTTCGTTTCGACTTATATTTTTTCACAAACGTACTAAATGTTACGCTTATTCCTAAGATGTCACCATCTGGTTAACCATCTCGTGTAATTTAAAATTCGCGGAGATCTCTTTATAAAAAAAAATTTGAGCGTCCGATCACTTCATCGCCCCATGAGACGTTCAAGACGTATGCTTACCATCTGCAAATCCTCTTCTTCACGGGGAATTCACAATTATTCATTTTAGACTAAGATACTTGGTTTGGGCGATTTTACTCGTCTCTTTCCTTTATCCAAAAAGTTTCTTTTCCGTCTTTATTGCAGTAATCCTTGTTTATTTATTTTTTGGGCTCTTCCTAGGCCCTTTGCAATATTCATATTTATTCTTTTTTTAACTTTTAACAAAATTTCCACAAACTTTTCTCACTGCCTCTTTTCCTGTTCTTGTTAAAAAAAAAACTTCTTCACCACACGAAACTCTGACAGGAAGTGTTCCGCTCTTTTCTTAAAAATTTTCGGCACGGTCCAAACCTTCATTTTACTTTTTTCATCCCACCTTCTTGTTCTCTCATGTTTCCATGTCGATTTTGAATTTTTGTACTTCATTCTACCTTACATCAGGGAGGACAGGGCCAATGACCATAACAGCTGGTCTTAATTTTGACTCAACTTCCACGAAAGCTAGCTGGTTAACTGTATCACTTTACAAAATCCAGAGTAACGAAATCCAGAAAGATGAAATCCAGAAGTAACAAGATCCAGAAGTGACAAAATTCAGAAGTGACAAAATCCAGAAGTGACAAAATCCAGAAGTGACAAATTATAGAAGAAATCCAGAAAAAAATCCGGAAAAGATATTCACGCGCGCGAATATCTTTTCTGGATTTTTTTCTGGATTTTTTTTGGATTTTATCATTTCTGGATGGTGACCTGATGGTGACATTTGCGCGCGCGAATATCTTTTCTGGATTTTGTCTTAGTTTGAATTCATCATGAACTCGGAACTTTTTCGTTTACGTTAAAAACAAACAAATCATATTTTTTACATTTATTCACCCCCACACTACCACTTCAACACACACATTCATTTATTTACGCAATCATTAATAGATGAGACCTAAAACCTAGGCACAGACCTATATCTGTACCATATAAGCACTAATTCATACATTTCAGAACAGGATAGTACCTCAACGCAAAATTTTTTCTATGTATAGTGATTTCCAAAATTTAGACTTTTTTATTATAATTCGAATTATTATGCATTTTGGACTTTCACCCATATCAAAATCACGATCAACACTTCAAAATTTCAAATAATGTTTTCTGACCGCCGTTCACAAATCGTGACCCATGTGCCAGCCTGTTTCATTCACAAAGATGCTAGGTTTCCATCAGATGAATATGTCATCACAAAACTCCCAACTATATCTATATCAGAGATGAATATAATAACAATGACGAGTGTAAATATGTGATTTGCCATTTTCAGATTTCATGCCATTTTTGAAATTTTTTTAATAATTTTTAATTATAACAATTTTTACAATTTCTGAATTTTGTCACCTCTGGATTTTGTCACTTGTGGATTTTCTCATTTCTGGATTTTTTCTTTTTTTCTGAATTTTGTCACATCTGGATTTTGTCACTTCTGGATTTTCTCATTTCCGGATTTTTTTATTTTTTCTGGATTTTGTCATGTTCACGAAATATGGAAATAAATTTGTATTCGAATTATTTTTCGATACGATAATACTTAGGCAAGATCTACAAAATCATCGTTTCCATTAAAGTGCTTTGGAAATGTTGCCTTATTTTTCTGATAAGATTTTATAGATCGGTGTTGCCGAGAGGATCAATTTGAGCATTCTCATAACACCTACCCATCATGATAACAATATCAAAATTAGATCCTCGAATTGGATGCGATGCTGTACGGATTCATGGAAAAAGAAAAACAGTACAAACATTTTGCAAGCAAAATAATAAAACTTTATTTCAGCTCATGAGTTTCCTATAACTTTGAAATTTTCTTACAATAATACTTTGCCTAAGGCAAAATCTCTTAGCATAATTACTGTCTTACACCTTAAGGTTTTCATTTTCTTTTATTTATTTTATTTTTTATTTTTTTTACATTTTTGATATAGGTATATTCATCTCAAGAAATAGTTGTCTGTTCATAATATTTTCTTGTATCGCATTTTTTTATTTCTGGTTTAAAATTAGCTGAATTTTTCATTTATTTATTTATTTTTTTTCATATACATCTCTAAGGAAATATTGTTCACTTTATTTTTTACACTTTTGTTGGTTTTTTTATTTAATATAACAAGGCACAAATACACTTATAAAATTCTCATCCTTTTTTTTTTTTTTCTTTTATAACAAATGGAATCCGAAGTTTGATTTTATTTGATGTTTAACATTAATTTATTTTTTTTATTTAAGGATTTACAAAACATTGTTTTTCTTTTTTTACATTTCAATAATCTTTTATTTTGTTTTCTGTTTTTTACAAATATTATTTTTTGGTTTCTTAATCTATAGTTCATCTACAACAAACATCCTCTCTCTTAGTATTTATGATAATATAAAGACTTGTGTGTTCATGGTTTTTTAGGCAAATCTATAATAATAATTATAGTTAAACATTTTGAATTAATTAAAGCAAGAACTATTAAATATGAAAAAGTGTATGTATTTTGATATTTGGAACGTAAACAAGTCACTGTAAAATGTCCCCATCATCGTGTATTATGCAGGCCCAAAACATTTATGAGATTTCATTTTAACGAGTCCAATATCAATTTGATAATAACATTTGTTTGTTGTCCAATGTTTCTACCACTGATTGAAAAAAAAATTAGATTTTGTTTTTTTTTTCTTTATGATTAAAAAATGAAAACTACAAATAAAAGGGAAATCAAATCAGAATTATGGCGATTTTTATGATTTATGTCAATGGTTTAGATTAGATTTCAATTGTAGCACGGAATATCGAAATAATAATAATAAAAAAAAAGATATAAAAGAACTTTTATAAAGCGTATGAACGTAAGGATGAGCAACAAGAGATTTAAAACAACTCAACTAAAAATAAAAAAACTTCTGAAGTAAATACTGAGTACAATTTTGAAGTTTGTAAGAGGGATTTATCGTGAAAATATATGTCCAAGCCCCTTCCTTTAATGGAATGATTTATCTTATATGAAACTGCGCAGTCGCACTGGAAACAAGGGCCAAAGAGGATGTAAACAAATTAGATACACTGCTGGGATCGTTATTAAAGTTTTTAGAATTTTGGAAATACAAATTTTACTTACTTGTGAATTTTGTTACAATTTCAACCCTAATATATTTTTAATTTGGTTATTTACTAATCAGTTTAATCCTGGTGGGATCTACTACATAGTTACGCATATTTCAATTGATTTTTTAGAGTATCTTCGTCAAAGATTATTCGCAGATCTTTCCTCCGTTTTTTTACGCCTGAAAGTGACTTGTCCTTTTTGGGAACTTCCTCTCTTTAAGCTTATTTCTAAAACTCACTCAGCCCACAATTCAAATGAATTATCAATTATCCGTAGCACTCTAGTGTCCTATTCTAACTCACAATTTAAGATAAAAACAATTAGGCAAAGATATCCATCTGTAAAATGAAACGGGAATATTATCGGGAGGAAATACTATAAACAAATCCCAGACAGCGTTACTTTTAATTACCTGGGCAAAACTGTTCCTCCACGAAGGTCTCGTGGAATAACTGCGATCCTGTAAATAAAATAAAAACCCGAAAACAGAGCAACCCGGAAAGATTCGCCCTGGATTTCCTTTACATCATCATACAACAATTCCTCTTCCTGTTACAAAACTCTAACTTAGTATCATTTGGGCATAGTGCCCTATACGGAACATAATAACAATATAAATATGTAATAAATGTAAACTTTCTTTAAAAGTTAAATTTGCCAAAAATTCAGCTTATTGGCTCCCAAATCTCCTTTACGGCTTCATGCAGTTCTTTCAGGAGGTGTGAGCCAAGAAATCTGTAACATTTTCCTGAGAGGGCCGGACAGTAACAAAGAAAATCAGTAGCCGTTTCGGATTCCATTCGGCATCCTCTGCATATAGGATCTTCAACAAGACCCATCCTATGCAGGTGTCCCTGAGAAGAGAGCGTCCAGTGAGAATTGACACTACTGCTCTCAGGGTTGTTTTGCTTAGTCCCAGTAGATTTTTCATTTCATATGGTTAGGGTAAGCCCCACAACTCATTTATGGTTCTACCTGAAGGATTATCCAACCAAAGCCGACTGTGTTGGCAGTCGACCCAAGCCGAGATAGTTAAAGCAATGTGTTTTGGTGCTATTAGTATAGTGGAGGAGATTTCCTCCGAGTTGCACCAAGACGAGCAAGTTCGCCTTTCCATTTCCACTAATGACGCTGTGACCTGGCGTACAAAGCACCAGTACGCTATTGTTCCGTGAAAGGGAGTTCAGGGTTGTCTTACATTCCAATACAAGTTTGGAGGTTGTAAAAGGTTTTGACAACTGCTTGGCAAATACCTTCCCGCTTCAAGGATGACCTTAACTTCCGGCTGGAAAACCGTAACATGGCCTTCATTCAATATCCATGTGAGGCTCCTCGCGAAAAACGTCCAAAGCGGTGTTCTCTTTTGATTTGTCTGTATATATATAATAGAGTTTGTCAATGGTTGCACCAAGGAATGTGATTCCCATTCTGCTCTATCTATAATTTTCGATTTAAAGTTGCTTTTCAGCATAGTTTCGAGGAGGTGATCTCTATTCCTGTCTATGTCAGGTACGATGGACTGTACGAATTCAAATATGGAGTCATGTAGAACTTTTGTACCACTATGAATCCAGCTCTGAATGAGATGCAGCCAATATGGGGCTGGTCGAATCGCATTCCGCACCAGTCGGCAGACTTCAGACTCGTAGCTACCGCTTTCCAAAATCACTAGGTCCTCGGCGTAACATACTGCTTTGTACCCCATCCCAATGAAGGTTTAGCAAAAGACCATCCATAATGAATACTCACAACTAAGGTGATAAAATGCCGCCTATTGGAGTGCCTCTCAAGACTCAGAATATAAGTGCTTAAGCGATACCTTATACATATACACGTATAATATATAATAATAATGTGCATAAAGCCTATTTATACTGTACCTGGCCTTATTGATTCAGTAATCATCTCCGCGACAGGGTACCTTAATTTCTTCATTAATACCGAATTGTTCCAAAGCTAATTCCTTCAGAATGCACTGGACAAGCAAGGTCCCCTCTATCAGTGGTTGCACGTTCGTTTCGACTTATATTTTTTCACAAACGTACTAAATGTTACGCTTATTCCTAAGATGTCACCATCTGGTTAACCATCTCGTGTAATTTAAAATTCGCGGAGATCTCTTTATAAAAAAAAATTTGAGCGTCCGATCACTTCATCGCCCCATGAGACGTTCAAGACGTATGCTTACCATCTGCAAATCCTCTTCTTCACGGGGAATTCACAATTATTCATTTTAGACTAAGATACTTGGTTTGGGCGATTTTACTCGTCTCTTTCCTTTATCCAAAAAGTTTCTTTTCCGTCTTTATTGCAGTAATCCTTGTTTATTTATTTTTTGGGCTCTTCCTAGGCCCTTTGCAATATTCATATTTATTCTTTTTTTAACTTTTAACAAAATTTCCACAAACTTTTCTCACTGCCTCTTTTCCTGTTCTTGTTAAAAAAAAAACTTCTTCACCACACGAAACTCTGACAGGAAGTGTTCCGCTCTTTTCTTAAAAATTTTCGGCACGGTCCAAACCTTCATTTTACTTTTTTCATCCCACCTTCTTGTTCTCTCATGTTTCCATGTCGATTTTGAATTTTTGTACTTCATTCTACCTTACATCAGGGAGGACAGGGCCAATGACCATAACAGCTGGTCTTAATTTTGACTCAACTTCCACGAAAGCTAGCTGGTTAACTGTATCACTTTACAAAATCCAGAGTAACGAAATCCAGAAAGATGAAATCCAGAAGTAACAAGATCCAGAAGTGACAAAATTCAGAAGTGACAAAATCCAGAAGTGACAAAATCCAGAAGTGACAAATTATAGAAGAAATCCAGAAAAAAATCCGGAAAAGATATTCACGCGCGCGAATATCTTTTCTGGATTTTTTTCTGGATTTTTTTTGGATTTTATCATTTCTGGATGGTGACCTGATGGTGACATTTGCGCGCGCGAATATCTTTTCTGGATTTTGTCTTAGTTTGAATTCATCATGAACTCGGAACTTTTTCGTTTACGTTAAAAACAAACAAATCATATTTTTTACATTTATTCACCCCCACACTACCACTTCAACACACACATTCATTTATTTACGCAATCATTAATAGATGAGACCTAAAACCTAGGCACAGACCTATATCTGTACCATATAAGCACTAATTCATACATTTCAGAACAGGATAGTACCTCAACGCAAAATTTTTTCTATGTATAGTGATTTCCAAAATTTAGACTTTTTTATTATAATTCGAATTATTATGCATTTTGGACTTTCACCCATATCAAAATCACGATCAACACTTCAAAATTTCAAATAATGTTTTCTGACCGCCGTTCACAAATCGTGACCCATGTGCCAGCCTGTTTCATTCACAAAGATGCTAGGTTTCCATCAGATGAATATGTCATCACAAAACTCCCAACTATATCTATATCAGAGATGAATATAATAACAATGACGAGTGTAAATATGTGATTTGCCATTTTCAGATTTCATGCCATTTTTGAAATTTTTTTAATAATTTTTAATTATAACAATTTTTACAATTTCTGAATTTTGTCACCTCTGGATTTTGTCACTTGTGGATTTTCTCATTTCTGGATTTTTTCTTTTTTTCTGAATTTTGTCACATCTGGATTTTGTCACTTCTGGATTTTCTCATTTCCGGATTTTTTTATTTTTTCTGGATTTTGTCATGTTCACGAAATATGGAAATAAATTTGTATTCGAATTATTTTTCGATACGATAATACTTAGGCAAGATCTACAAAATCATCGTTTCCATTAAAGTGCTTTGGAAATGTTGCCTTATTTTTCTGATAAGATTTTATAGATCGGTGTTGCCGAGAGGATCAATTTGAGCATTCTCATAACACCTACCCATCATGATAACAATATCAAAATTAGATCCTCGAATTGGATGCGATGCTGTACGGATTCATGGAAAAAGAAAAACAGTACAAACATTTTGCAAGCAAAATAATAAAACTTTATTTCAGCTCATGAGTTTCCTATAACTTTGAAATTTTCTTACAATAATACTTTGCCTAAGGCAAAATCTCTTAGCATAATTACTGTCTTACACCTTAAGGTTTTCATTTTCTTTTATTTATTTTATTTTTTATTTTTTTTACATTTTTGATATAGGTATATTCATCTCAAGAAATAGTTGTCTGTTCATAATATTTTCTTGTATCGCATGTTTTTATTTCTGGTTTAAAATTAGCTGAATTTTTCATTTATTTATTTATTTTTTTTCATATACATCTCTAAGGAAATATTGTTCACTTTATTTTTTACACTTTTGTTGGTTTATTTATTTAATATAACAAGGCACAAATACACTTATAAAATTCTCATCCTTTTTTTTTTTTTTCTTTTATAACAAATGGAATCCGAAGTTTGATTTTATTTGATGTTTAACATTAATTTATTTTTTTTATTTAAGGATTTACAAAACATTGTTTTTCTTTTTTTACATTTCAATAATCTTTTATTTTGTTTTCTGTTTTTTACAAATATTATTTTTTGGTTTCTTAATCTATAGTTCATCTACAACAAACATCCTCTCTCTTAGTATTTATGATAATATAAAGACTTGTGTGTTCATGGTTTTTTAGGCAAATCTATAATAATAATTATAGTTAAACATTTTGAATTAATTAAAGCAAGAACTATTAAATATGAAAAAGTGTATGTATTTTGATATTTGGAACGTAAACAAGTCACTGTAAAATGTCCCCATCATCGTGTATTATGCAGGCCCAAAACATTTATGAGATTTCATTTTAACGAGTCCAATATCAATTTGATAATAACATTTGTTTGTTGTCCAATGTTTCTACCACTGATTGAAAAAAAAATTAGATTTTGTTTTTTTTTTCTTTATGATTAAAAAATGAAAACTACAAATAAAAGGGAAATCAAATCAGAATTATGGCGATTTTTATGATTTATGTCAATGGTTTAGATTAGATTTCAATTGTAGCACGGAATATCGAAATAATAATAATAAAAAAAAAGATATAAAAGAACTTTTATAAAGCGTATGAACGTAAGGATGAGCAACAAGAGATTTAAAACAACTCAACTAAAAATAAAAAAACTTCTGAAGTAAATACTGAGTACAATTTTGAAGTTTGTAAGAGGGATTTATCGTGAAAATATATGTCCAAGCCCCTTCCTTTAATGGAATGATTTATCTTATATGAAACTGCGCAGTCGCACTGGAAACAAGGGCCAAAGAGGATGTAAACAAATTAGATACACTGCTGGGATCGTTATTAAAGTTTTTAGAATTTTGGAAATACAAATTTTACTTACTTGTGAATTTTGTTACAATTTCAACCCTAATATATTTTTAATTTGGTTATTTACTAATCAGTTTAATCCTGGTGGGATCTACTACATAGTTACGCATATTTCAATTGATTTTTTAGAGTATCTTCGTCAAAGATTATTCGCAGATCTTTCCTCCGTTTTTTTACGCCTGAAAGTGACTTGTCCTTTTTGGGAACTTCCTCTCTTTAAGCTTATTTCTAAAACTCACTCAGCCCACAATTCAAATGAATTATCAAAAAAGATTATTAAATTATTAAAACGATCTGACATCGAGAGTTTTTTACATGTATCTAAACACTCATAACTCCAAGATCAAATTTACGTTTGAGCAAGAACAAAATGGATTGCTTGCTGCATATTAGAATACACAGTTCATTGCAAAATGACGCATACTAATTGGTACCTACACGCTACCTCACACCATCACCCGGTAAAGTTAAGATCCGTCGTTTCCAAACAAGTTCCCAGTGCCCACAGAATCTGTGATGATAACCACTTAGCGACAGAACTCAAGTATGTGGAAGATGTTTTGAAATTCAATGGCTACACAAGAAAACAGCTGACCTTGAAGCCGAATTTTGTCAAGGGAAAGGGACAAAAGATAACCTTCCTGCTCTACGTTACGGATAGAGTAAGAAAAGTTCTTTTTACCACATAAGAAGGTGATAAACCACCTGCAATCACATAAAGATCATTTCCACTCCAAACACTGGGAGTATACACCGTCCCTTGTAGCTATGGATCATCTTGTATTAGGCAAACACAAAGAAATATTACTACCCGCCTGAAAAAACACATAAATGCTGTAAAAAGCAATAGGCGGAAAAAATCAGCAATTTGCGAGCATATTCTGCACCATTCAACAGAAAATCTTTGGAGTCATTTTGAAAAGGCACAAGATCTGACTCGCTAGCCTTATAATACTCCTCGTCTTGTTCGTGAGTCGATTGAAATAAAATGTCGTCAATCGCGACAACAGTTTCCAGCTTTCACGAACAATCCTTAACACCTCTCCACGGTTGATCCAAAATAAACTTTTCTTTGTTTTTAGAAGTAACGTAGTGAGCTATGTTTGTTCCGAGAACTCTGCACAACTCCAATAACCACAACAACAGCAGATGCACCGGTACAATCTGCGTAGCTTAAATCGTATGTATAATAACTTTAGGCAGTTATACCGAAGACAGACTTGCAATTTCAATATTGCAATTTGCGCTAAACCGCAAGTCTGTCTCTATATACTGAGAAAAATCTCGGTATACGATCGGTGTACACACTCATTATGTAGTACATTGAAACTCAATATTGAAATTGAGAAAATTGTACGCGGTATACAAGTTTATTGCAATATGACTCTAGTTATAAACCATAATCATTTAAGGGGTAATCTCACTTTGTGTTCACTAAATTTAACGTGATTTTCTGAGACATACCACGAACGATAGGTAAGAGATAGAGATGTGAGGTTTTGTGCATATGACAGTACTAGTCTTTAACTACAAAAAATATATTTTGTTTTTATTTTACTATACAAAATGGCGACGACATAGCAGCGCACGCAATGAAAAAAATATCTCAAACGGTCGACATGGGCGTACCGCTACAGGTCATAATTTTTAATCTGGAATAAAAAACCAAAAAGTTTCTTAAAATATAGTCCAAATTCTAGTGAACGTCTTGGGATTTTTTCGAATAATTGATTTAAAGAAAAAATGGTGTCAATTGGAACTTTTTTTGTTGTTTTTTCGAAAAAATCGGCCGAAAATCATTTACAAAATCTATAAAAATCAATTTATCAAAAAAATCCTACGACTTTAACTAGAAAATATTGTTTTAAAGTTGTAGTTAAAATGTCAAGTCAATCGGATAAAAATTGAAGGAGCTACTGGTACGCCCAGTTTGAAAAATATGGTTTCAAGAAAAACACGTTTAAAATTTCAAGTACCTAATATAATTTTAATTACAGAAACCAAACACTATTTGCTATTTGCTCAGCCCTAAATTTCGACTAGGAGAGAAATCTATTAGTCAAAATTGAATTCTGGAAACTGTGTCGGTATAATTTACACAAAGAATAATAAAGACTTCAAAAGCATGCTTTTCCACGCAGTCGAACAACCGTTTATTTTGTTTCCCGACTACGCTCGTAAAAACGTTTTTTCCCCTTAAAATTTTCTTACTCTCATAATCGACTTTTTTTTATTATTCTTGGATTTTTTAAGGAGTGCTTAAACAAAAAAAGTGAAAAAAGTCACAAGGTGATATTACCCCTTAATACACGAAGCTTTTAAAATCGAATTTTATACTGAAACGTTGGCTGCAACTTTTTCTGACATTTAATATTTGACACTTGTCAAGTTGAAGTGTCTCTTTCGTTTTTATTTCCCATACAGAGAAGTAATTTCACAATATTTGCTCGCATTTACTACCTACGTGCGAGGGCCTTTCTTAAGTCAAATGACAAATTAAATAACAAATCAACTGTTAAATCAAAAGTAAGTTCTCTAATTAATATCTACTCAGTATCGTAAGCCGCAAATGTGTCTCCGAAACTCTATATTGCATTTAACATAATTGCAATATCAATATTTCAATTTGAGACCGCAAGTCTGTCCCCGGTATTACCCGGTGACCATGCTGAATGTAACTCGAAACGAAACGTTCGGGTTGAGTATTTAATTTAGCACTCAATTGGCCATCTCACACGAGTATTCCTGATGTAGAATGCATACCGACTTTCTAGGGAAGAAGAAGCAAAGGGATATGTCTACACCTCTTCCCAAGAAAAACTGTTTGCATACTGCATCAGGAATACTCGTGTGATATGGCCCAATGAATAATTTATTTAAAAATCCGGAAAGCATGTGTCCGTGATAAGCCTCGCTTCCACTAATACAATTTTTCTTACCCAACAAGTTTTGAAACAAGTTGGCAACATTCTGTATAAGTGGAAACGCTATATAAAAATTCAGACACATGTTGGCAACTTGTTAGATGTCGGCTGCAAACTCGCAGAATTTGTTGGGAAGTTTTTTGCAATTCAGTGGAAACGCTCATTTGTTGTGTTGGCTAAACTAGTGGAAGGCAATGGAGTAGAATGTAAGAAGTTAAGCCAACAAGTTCGCGAGAAATTATTTAAATGGAAACACTTGTAAGTTTAAGCTAACATGTCGGCTCCCAAACAAGTACACAACATGTTGCCGAACAAGTTGGCACAATTTGTATTAGGCATTTAGGCCGCTTACACATCGAAAAACGAAAACAAACGAATAAACGGTTCCACACCGAAAATTCGTTTATGCTTCCATATCAAAAACGAACGAATAAAAGTTGGGTTGGGCTTGTGTCAAATGTAAATAAACGGAAATGAGGTTATGTAGGGACGAAAAGAATATTCGTTCGTGTGTGGAACGTAGTATGGAACGAAAATATACTTGACAGTTCGGAACGAAAATTTGTTTCTCGTACGAATAAACATAAAAATGTGTTTTAATTGAAATAAAGCTTTAAAATGGACATTTTTTTATCGAAACTATAATTAGAATAAATATCCAATATTTTATTGAATGTATTCCGGAAATTTCTGTTAGATTAAGACAAAATTTGAGTTTTTCGATGTGCAAACAGCCTTAGTGGAAACGAGGCTTTATAGCCGTCGAACGGGGTTAGTTTGTGGTTTCCCGGGTAACTTTGTTACTAAAACAAAAAAGTTTCAAACAATTCTCAGAAGTGCAAACAAAAATATATTCCCTTTAAAATGCATGCATATTGGCAATGTACTCTTTCTCAGAATAAAATTGCTGTTCAACTCTTCTTGTCTTTATTAGTCAGTTGCTTGAGTGAATTCACGGAAGCTGGTTGTGTGCAGTGTCGTCTTTATCCAAATTTTTGTGTGTTTCCAGAGAACTCAAGCGAAAACAAAAGTAGTAAGAATATAAATTAATTTATTATTATGTTATTAATATATAATATAGGAGTTGTTACAAAACAAATATGCCTTCCTTTTTTTTTATGGTATATGGGGCTACTTTAACACGCGTCAATGTAGCCCCAAAACAAAACATGGGGCTATTTTAATGCGCGTCAATGTAGCCCCAAAACAAAATGGGGGGCTGCTTCGATACACGGTAAAGAGTTTCCCCATTATAGAGATCGATCTTTCCGTCTAGTTTAATGAAAACTTTCATTTTATTTCTCTAAATACAAAAAAAAAACAAAAAACTTTCAGAAAATGCGAACATATAAAAGAAAGGAAGGAAGTCGGCGATATAGCGATTTTTCGGATGAGGCTATTGAAAATTGTCTTAAAGATGTAAGAAACAAAGTTATTTCAATAAAAGCTGCTTCAGTGAAATATAGGATACCAGAGTCCACTATAAGAAATAAACTAAAAGGGAGACATTCAAAGCACTATGGAAAGCCTACGGTATTTAACCCATCGGAAGAGAATTCATTCGTAGAGCATTTAATAAAGATGTCCGAGATTTCCCCTTACAGATTATGATTTTCGCTAAACCGTTAAACAATACCTAAGCTCTAAAGGCATAAAGGTTAAGCAGTTTAAAGAAAATCTCCCTGGTGCGGAGAGGACATATTTATTTAAAAAAAGGCACGCAAATATAACAACTAGATTTTCTTCAAATATAAAAAGAGCTAGAGCTCTGCAATAACACCAGACATAATTAATGAATCATTACAAATTTAAAGTCAGTCCTTGAAAATGTTCCACCAGAAAACATGTGGAACTACGGCGAAACCAACCTATCTGACGATCCAGGCCAGAAAAAAATAATTTGCAAAAGAGGTTGCAAATATCCAGAGGTTGCAAATATCCATTCGAAACTCCAGCAAAATTTGTTATTCGCTAATGTTCTGTGGAAACCGAACCAGCCAGCTTATACCACCATAAGTTATATATAAGGCGGAGCACCTGTGGACTACTTAGACAGACAACGGACCCCAAGGTGTGCAGTACAATCGGACAAAAAATGGTTGGTTTGATGCTTTTGCTTTCGAGGATTGGTTTATAATGCATCTATTGCCGCTCCGATGAAAAGGATTTGGAGGAAACAACTAGGCGAATGGAAGGACTCAAAACTTGGATCAGGATATGCGACATTACCCAAGGATGTTTTTGCATGCTTATTAAAACATTTAATGGAAGAAATTCATAGAAATAGCGCTGATAATTTAATAGGAGCCTTCAGAAAATGTGGAATACTACACCCAATTAGTATGGACGAACTTCTCCAGCGTTTGCCGCAAATGTGTACTGTTGATTCCAATTTAGTTGGAGAAGCATTTCTTAAACAGCTTGAAAATAAGCGGATGGAAGTAGTAATACCAAAGGCAACTCAAAACAGGCGAAAAAAATTTAATGTTCCTGCAGGAAGAAGTGTTAGAGCGCAAGATATTGCAATTCCATTGACTATCGATCTGACAATAAACCCACCGAGCAAGAAATCTCGACTTAGAGAAAGTATCAGCCAGCACAGCAACTAATGAGGACTCATTTAGGGCAACAAACTGCATTAGCATTACCGACATCTTCCCTTAGGAGGAGAGCGAAGAAAAGCATTCTCATGTATTCCCAACAAATCAAGGAAGTGCAAACGTTTCGAATTTTACTGAAGCTGCTGAACAATCACATACCCCCAATAAATCCAATCCAGAACAACATTCCAGTATCCAAAGCAGCAATTTGGAAGAAATAAATCCACAGTATAAGAAAGGCGACTTCATTGCTGTTGCATATGAAGGAAAGGAATATCCAGGTAATGAAAACCTAATTGTTACTACTCTTAGTTTTCACTTTTTCTCCTAATTGTAGGTGTATTATTGATTCGATTGATGGTGAAAACTATTTTCTCAATTGTATGGAAAAATCCTCAATCCACTGGCGATGACCAAAACGAATGGACTTTTTGGCCTACAATTTAATTGAAATTGTCCGTAAAATATGTCCACCGAAACCTTTAAATACACAAGAGTATTCTTCTGCTCCAGAATTGGAATAAGTTTTATAACTGTTAACTACCTATACATATGTAAGAACGGTTTTTGGTCGCAGTTTTTTAAGTATATTCAAAATACCTAGCCACAACGAAAAATTATTATTTTTTATACGCTTTACTTAGGTACCCACTATTCACCTTTATAAATTGTTGAATAAAAAGTTTATAATTGTTTTTAAATAAATAAATTACAAAATACAAAAAATCTGTTTTACTTTTATTAACCCTTGTGGGCACACCCAGGTACCCGGGTAACTAATTGAACTTTCTTCTGCGAATTCATTATGAAAAAATAATTTCTCGAAGTTGATCTTCTAGTTAATCCTAAATCATGTAATTTTAAGACAATTAATGCGTTTTCCTACTAAAAATGTAAAGTCAGGTGCATGAAAAACGCCAGTTATAAATTTTCTCCTCAAAGGCACACCCATGGTACCCGGGTACCTTTATAAATATTTGGTATAAAATAGCACGTGTTGAGTGAAAATTGTACATAACTAGGTCCAAATTTACTAAAAATAAAATAAATGTTTTTTTAAATAATATATTTATTGATATTTTACATATAAGTATGAATGGAAGTTTAATTTGGCTGGCCTTGGTGTTGATAGATCTGTAAAATATCAATTAGTATATTGATTATTTTCCTAAAATATTTTACAAAAATTACTTTTCATTTGCATGGACGTTGCAAATTGGACGGTTGCATATTATGCATGACTTTCGCGATTTACGATACCTCTTTTTTTAGTTATGACATGCATACATGGCAGTTGCCAACTGCTGTCAGACGTCCTGAAGTATCCCGTACAGGAGCTACCGCTCCTGTTGTTGTCGAAATTGTGATGTTTGTAGTATGACCCAGAATGCTCTCGATCCCATTTCTCGTGCTGAAATATCGATACACATTTGGTGTCTCTGAGCGCATGTTGATAACCAGCAATGCCAATTCCAATTCCCCAATTCTTTCAAAAAAGATCGCCGGGAATCAGTTGGTTTGTTGCATCCTGGGTTATTTTCCATAAAAACAATGTATGCAGCCAGCCAGGGCCGAACTGAGTCTTCCAATCGGCCTGGGAAAAACACCCCAAACCGGCCCCATTTGATTTTCAAAAATGGCTTTTCTAAGGAACAACCCAGATTGTTAGGCTGAGTTCCCACTTAGCCCAGCACAAGCAGTGTAAGATAGATTTTTCTATTCGCACGTCATTTTTACACTCAGTATACTTGTGGCCAGAATGAACCTCTTTCCTTTGAACTGAGCAAAAGCAAGTTAAAATGCTTGCCGAAGAAAAGTCGTCTGGAAAATGAAATGCTACACATTTACATCAGTTCTTTCATAGTGAGTCAAACAAAATAAAAACACACTTTTCTTTACGTGTAATTGATACCGATTAGCAGATATTTGTTTTATCGCAACTGTCAATAAAAAATATATTAGTAGTAAGTGCGAATTTTAAATAATATTTCTGTTTAGCTTGTACTTTCCACGCTTTTATTTGTTATCATTTTGTCTGGTTTTGCCTGGTTGATTCTGATCTTTTGTGGTACTCTAATCTAAAAATATACTCCTAAATTAAATGAACTTTTGTACTGATTTTTTCGTACTTTTGTTTACTTTTGTTTATCACTTATCTTCAATATTCCACTAAAGCCTGTCAAAAATAAAGAAATTTTGAAATTCCATAGACAATATCAGCGGGCTCTAACATAGCATTTGTAAATTAAATTAAACCCTGTTCGGATGAAATAAATGAATAAAAATCGCAATTTAATTTAATTTTTTTTTTAACATAACGATTAATTTTACAGTCACAGTTTTAAAATGTAAAGACATTTTTAGTGTGGTGCAGTTTTAGTTAAGTATTTCTCATTTAATTACTCTCATCCCGTTAGCAATGAAAAGTAAACCGGTCCTTTTTGGGCCATTATTCTTGGAATTTCAACATTTTCCAGGTAATGAAATGAGAAATACTGTGCTAAACCCACACTGCACTACAAATATTATTACACGTAAAAGCGTAAAATTAATTACTCTGGCAGACAAAATGAAATATATAATTAAGTTAATTACACTTTTATTCGCTGAGGTTTCATTTCATTTGAAAAAAGTTTCATTTTATTCGAAAAAGTTTCAATCCATGCGAAGAAGGATTCATTTAATTTAAAAATAGTTTCGTTAATACGAAATTGGTTTTATTTGATCCAAAAATGTTATTTTACTGACACACAACTTACTTAGTTACTTGGTTTTAAACTATTTTTGAATGATTGAAAACAAGAATACTTAAAAACGTAAACACCTCGGTAAACACTTTATAATTTATGAAAATTCACTGTACGCAGAGAACAGCCTATAGCGCGTCTTTTATTGAGATACTGAAAATTGCCGCATATCGCATTGCAGTATGATAATTTAGCGGAAAACACAATGCGGCGGTTATTACCATTTATTAGCTCAGATTCCGCGCACTATTCCTATTATAATGAAACAATGAAACGCATGAGATGTGTTGCGTTGTACAATGAATACAGAATTACAGAGCCGTCAACTGACTTTCAAATTTTATTGTCCGATTTTTAAAAAGGGGATGCTAAATATTGTTATTCTTTCAAACAAGGAATGCTAGATTCTATGCTAAATAGTAAATACCGAACAATATAAATTTTTTTTTCTAGAATTTGCAATATGTTAAAAAACAGGAAGCTTTCACTCGTAATATTAAATCTTAAACAGGGTTCCTCTATGAAAACAGTACTCGAAAGACCAACAATTTTACTTATGATGGAAGTGAGGAAAGAGGTGAATCGTTATTCTCTTCTCCCCTACTGTTTGTTTTTTAATAGTTTTTGTAATAAAATTACCTGATTTTTTAGAAATTAACAAAAACAAAATTTAAGAAAAGTTTTTGCACACTTATTGGTTTTTCAATTGCGAACTTTGTTTTAAAAGGATAAAGAAATAAATCATGGTAAAGCAAAATACTGAATAGTGTATGTGCCCATAAAAAATATAGCATAATAAGATATTACTAAAAACCTAGAAAGTACACATAGCTAGATATAGCAACCCTTGCAAATCCTTGTTGATAATAATTCATTTTCCTAGCGTTTTTCGAAAAAAAATTATTGTTTAAAAAATTCCAAATACTTTTTAAAAAAGCGAATGCTTTCGAAGCCTGATCAAAGAATAACTAAATAAAAGAAAGGACACAGAAGAGTGTTCCGATTGTTTTCCATTTAAATGTACACGGCGAGAAAAAGAAGGAAGGAAGAGAAAAAAATAAAAAAAAAATCAAACACTCTTTGAACATTTTACGAATAAGACAAAAAATGTGAATGCGAAGATTACATGCAACGAAATGGAATCGCAAATGATTTATTTTCGTAAATAAGAGAGAATGGGCGGAGTTTTCTGATTTTACGCTCATAAAATGCTCCCGCTCTTTTATGAAAACACGAATTTCAGGAATTGTC
Source organism: Dioctria linearis (assembly GCA_963930735.1). Lineage (NCBI taxonomy): Eukaryota > Metazoa > Arthropoda > Insecta > Diptera > Asilidae > Dioctria > Dioctria linearis. The sequence continues at coordinate 183,127,485 of OZ005744.1, forward strand.
CCAATGTTGTTCGCAGAATTCCAATGTTTGTTAGTGTAATCCTATGATATGTGAACAGCACTTTTTCTGTTTTCATTTGTTTTGCTCAAGTGGGGGAATCTCATGCTGGATTCGGGGAATTTTATTAGACTGAAATTTCACATTTCCTTTTAGTGCGTTGTTTATTGCGAAATTTATCTTTTTCTTCCCAAATGGAGGTAGGGTTACCCAATGTACATTATTATGAATAGTTTGAAATAAATTTGAAGGTATTCAAGAAGATTTTATCATTCGGGTAATCCTACGTTCTCTCAATTTTTGCTTTTAACTCGTTGTCTCAGTCGCACTACAATAATGCATAGCCAAGTTCTTTTCCCCCATTCATACAAAAGACAAAAGTATATGAGATTACCTCTTTCAGTCTAAAAAGCACCGAAAATTTCCAATTTTGTTCGCCTCTGTCTCTACTTATATTTATTTATACTTTGCTCCTGATGACAGATTTGTTATCTATAATGCCATCTTGGTATTTGGCAACACTCACAAGCTACCTTGGCTCCGAGGCCTGTCAGTGTTTATAGATTGCGGGGAAATTCTGAGTATTTATAAATCATAAGTCTGCTCCAACCGCAACAACCGTAGTCGCATTAACCTGGAGACGACCGGCCCATCGGGCTAGCGCCCGATCGCCCGTACTGACAGTCCGGGTCTGCAGCCAGCGCTGGTACATATAAGATATTGTAGAAAAAAGCCAATGGCCACCACAGGGTTCTTCGCTTAGTAGAATAGGTGGCCAGATTGTATCTACTAAAGGTGGCGTAAATAGATAGAGTCCTATTATAGTATTCAATTATTTCAGGTTTTTTGAGTGCACCTGATAATTCATCAGTGCGGTGCGGTGCAGCGTGGACAACATAACGACCGCTTTGTTTTTTCTTGGAACGTAGGAACATATAGTTATGTTGTCATTAAATCCAAAAATGATGGAATGTACTTCACGTGTTTTAGATGGCAGCATCTGCGGCAGAATATAAGCTTTGTTTTTCCTCAGTGTCCCCACTCAAGATAACTCCTATGCCATTAGAAAACCTGCGAGTGGGAGAGATGTGAAAAAATTGTCAGTAGCAATATTTCGATCAGTACCCTTATACCGCGAACACAAATCTCTCACCACACTTTCTCCTTGATTGATTTCACGGGTCGTACCCGTCTTTGCTGTATAGATTTGTCCTTGCAATGGAAATGAATTTTTGGCATCACAAGACCACCAAACTTTTATGCCATATTTTGAAGGTTTGGACGGCATATATTGGGTAAACTTAGTGCGACCCCGGAATGGAAACAACTGTTTGTCAATTGTTATGCAGTCCGTGTGTACGTATTGAGAAGCCAAATTAGCGTTCAACATTATAACTAAATTCGAGACTGCAGCTGCTTTATGTCCTTTATTCGTTCTGGCCTCGAGTTCGGGTTGTCGAGGAGAATAAATGTGGTAATATCTTTGAACCGATTTATACCCATGGCTGCTCTATAGATTGGATACGCATTGGAAATATGATGCACTTTAGAAGGAAATTTCCAGGTATATCTTGAACATTCTCACGTATTATGCCGCACTAACACAACAAAAACATAATCTATTCCTCAGAATGGAAAAGATACGAAATGCAGTAAATCAGAGAATATTGTCGACCACGTTGAGCATACCCTTTCTTGTAGGTCATAGAATCTTACTCATCCTGTCCTCCATAAAAGACAGAAAGAATTAACATAATATTTGCCTTTTTGGATTATAAACACATATACCTAGTTATTATTAGTCAGAAACAAGTTTAAAATAAATAAATATGAAAAAAACATTATAGGAACGCAATAATAATAAATTTTCCAAAGAAAATGTATCAGGTACCCAGGTACCATGAGTGTGCCCATTGCGATGATTTTCCTCGTGTGCCCACAAGGGTTAAGAACACCCGTTCTTGTACCTACTCGTATTTTTTAATATTTTTACTTCTGTTTTTAATTCCACCATGGGGAACTTCAAAGTTTTCGTCCCGTAAAATTCTCATATATTTTTTAAAGAACTTCTTACACACACACACACACAACATAAACCAAACATAACCCTAGTAAAAGTGATGTGATGATTTCATCGATGAGTTCATCATGAGCCCTTAGATGAAAGTAATGAGGAATTCTGTTCTGGACCCGGGACTGAACTCATTATATACTTTTCTTCAATATAATGAGGTTTTCCATGATCACTTAATGAGCAGTTCCATGAGTTGTTACATAATTTTCATGTTGAAATAATGAAAATACTCACTGAAACATTCATCTGAAAATTCATGTTGAAATAATGAAAATTCTCACTGCGTTTATCATAAATATATTCTTAATGATGACATTGAATCCAATTATAATATCGCACGATCATTTCATTTTACATCTGCATGCTCTAATTTTGCGTACATTTCTGATTTTGATTTTAATATATTTTTCGTATTAAAACGTACCAGAAAATAAATTGAAAAAACTCCAGTTAATTAAAAATTCTTTCACGTTACATAATTCACTTCACAGCAATTTACACAACTTTCTTAAGCGAATGCTATATTCAACTACGCACATGTGTCAAAAGTAAAAACATTCATCATAATGTCATGGAAATGCACATGAATTTTGAATATGAAAATGCTCATGGTATGCTCATCGAAAGACTCATCGAAAGGCTCATTCGAACACATCAGAAAACTACACCCGCATCCAAAGCAAAGAAATTTACACATGTATGCGCAACTTAAAGATACAACAGTGCTAGTTTACATAAGTTTCTCCCGAGCGGGGAAGAGTGTTTTCGAAACCGATGAGCATTTTTTACTAGGGAAGTTTAGTGTTAACAGCTAGAGATAGTGCTCATATAAATTTCCTAATAGAAATTGCACTTTTGGTATCTATTCCATGCAACACACCCAGACTTTTCTTTAACTCATGCCATTAGCACACCTTTTAACATACAAATTACCAAATTATTTTCAAATTCATATCAATCAAAATAAAAAATTTCAATAAGATTTCTACAAAAAAGAAATAAACTTCTTGTCCAATTCAAAACCAAGCCAGCAATCAATCAATTTTTATCAATCATCTCTCGAGAATGTTGAACTAAACTTTCCATGCTTTCACCCAGCATCATATTTATACAAATTTAAAGTGATTCTCACTCACTCATTGAAAATGTATACAAAACCATTTTTCCTTGTTCACGAAACACTTCAATCATGAAAAGATAACATTTAAAGGATGGCGGCGGGTATATATCAAAATAATACCAATACCAATTTCGATTGACTTACTCTTAGTTGTTGGAAAGGAAGACACAAGGTGGTAGCATCATCGAATTGAATGCAAAATGGAGTGAATGAATTTAAAATCAAATCTTGAAATTGTCTTGACAATACTTTGGATTTATATTTGCGAATCTATACGTATATCACCATTTTCCCGAGGAGAAAAATTTGTTTTGGATACAGCTGATACAGAACATCTCAATTTCCAATAAAAGTACGTGTATATATCACAAATAGCTAAAGGGATTGGAAGTTGGCGAAAAAGGAAAAAAAAAATCTTAAAGAAATTTTCATTCCTTCATAAATTGCCGGGAAGCATCCGGTTGAAATAACGACCTGATGCGCCCTCATCGGTAAACATCCAGACAGAGAAAAAATACAAAAATTGAATAAAAAGTGTAACAGATGTGCATGGGAAAAATGGGGAGAATACGGATCCCTCAAGGGCATTCATTACATTAATTGACTAAAATTTTCCTCCATCAGATCCATGGTAGTGGGTGGTGGTGCTGGTGGTGGTTCCTCTTAAGTTCACGTAGACAACATTCACTTTTTCCCCATTAAATTTAGTACTGCATCTCGTTCCAAGTCCAACTCGCTCATTGAAATAAGAGAAGGGAAAGGAAAAAAAACTTTTGTTTGGGTTTTCGGTATTCGGAATTTAAACTTTTACTTATAGGATTCTAGAAATTCTACGGTAAAAATATTTGGTGTGGCGAAAAGGCGGGAGAGAGAATTTGCCTTTTATCGTTCTCAACTCAACTACTACCAACTCCAGTCGCTTCGCTACATATAATTGAAAACAATATTTTGGGGGGGTGCGAGTTCATGAACTTTGTAAACAGAGGATAAAATTTGAAGTAACCTGCAGCGCAGAGCAGATTGGGCGATTTATGGATTTGGAAAGTTTTTTAATTGTCGAATTCAATTTCATTAAATTTTAAGAGAATTTTTTGTAAAAAGTTTTCTATTTTCAGTGGTAAATGAAATTAAATTTTCTACTTCGATCAAAACATACAAAAGATTTTTGAATTGTCTTTCCGGCATTGGAGACTGGCCGTTGATGGGGATGGTGCGGCAGAAGAATTAATTAATTTGTGGTGTGGATTTCAGCCCCATCAGCATCTTACCGTTCCTATCCAAGGTCTTTAAAAAATTAATGTTCGTGACCTCCAATCTGGTTTTTGTCTCAAGCATAGTTGCACCACTGCCTTACTAAAGGTAGTCAAAGTAATTAGATAAGCAATAGATTTGGATAAATTAATGCTACTGGTGTCCTTGATGTCTCTCGATACTCTAAATCACACAATCCTGTGTAGAAAACTCATTTATAAATTTAATTTTTATATAAACTCAACGAAGCTCATATTTATTTATTTTCTAACAGGGCGTTCTCAAACAGTGTTTTCTAATGGTAATTACTCGAGCTTTCTTAGAATTAATTCTGGTGTTCCGCAAGGCTCAATTCTTGGCCCACTGCTTTTTTGCATACTTATTAATGACTTGTTTGACTGTCTTGTACACAGCGAAATGCATCTCTACGCTGATGATGTTCAACTTTTCCTATCGCGACCCTTGGGATTTATCGAAGATGGAATAAGTTATATCAATGATGACCTAAATTCTAAATTTAATATATCGACGGACAGTCGACAATGGTTTTATGCTGAATCCTGAAAAATCGTGTTGTTAAGCTGCATATCGAAATAAATTTGATACCTCTACTTATTCTGCCGTTATACTTAATGACACTGTCATACCTTGGATAAAGCCCGCCCATAGCTTGGGTGTAATTATCAATTACACGCTCACTTGGGGTGATCACATCACATCAACAACACGTAAAGTATACAGTGATCCTCGCTCTTTGTGAACTTCGAGCTATTTTACCACACTTTTCACGCGCATATTCCTTGCTCGTTCTCTGATTATCCCTGTGATAATGTACGGTTGTGAAGTATTTGGCAAGCTTGATTTTCTTAATTTTAATAAATTGCTGAGCATGTTTAACTCCATTATTATATCACCTCAGAAGATATGAACATGTGTCAGCTTATGCTACTTCTTTTCTGGGTTGTGAACTTTTAACCTTCTTGAATTTCCAATTCGTAATCGTTTTAGTTAACATTATCAAATACCGCAGTCCAATGTACCTATATATAGCATCCTTCATCTCGTGTGATCTACTAAAGCAGTCAATTGAATTCCACTCAGATTTGAATATTTAATTACTAAACGCCTGTTTTTCAGTCATGCCATAAAACTTTACAACCAGCGTGTTAAAATATCGATTGTGTCGACTTCTTTCGGTAGAACCAAAGAAAAAAATTTTGAAATTATGTCCTCAAGCAGCAGTAACTAAATATTTTGGAGTCAAATATATTGAGGTTATATTATAGCATATGTATGTAGCAGCAAGTTAAGTAGTGATTAAATTTGTTATTTTTATTTATTTAGTTTTAGCAGTAACTTTAGGTATCTTGTATCTTATTTTTTTTATGTTTCCTTCTTTCTCTCTTTTATTTTTTCTTTTTACATAGAAAGTATGTATATTTTCCGATATGTTTCTTGCTTATCTTAAACGTAAGTTGTATCTGCAAGTAAAAGAGATTGTAACTTAATTGTACAATGTTATTAGAATGAATAAATTGAATTGAATTAAAATCGAATTTTATAGTCATATCAGTATTACATATTTATATTATTGTTTCATAATTATTTACGTATCAGTAACAAATGCCGCTAGAATTTTCCCTCCCAGTCAAGATATGAAAACAATGTCGGTCAAATTAGTGCTACCAATTCCCGGATCGGCTAATCTTCAGCTAAGATATTCATTGAATACTGAAAGACAATTGATCGCTGCACGAGCGTCAAATCCTTGGAATCTGAATATTGAATCTGCAAATAGTACGAATCTTGCAAGCGTGAAAGTTTCTAATTTTTAGAAGCAAATGAATGTTTCGTTTTCAACCATTCATTAATTGATTGGATAAAGTGAACAATCGCGAGCAGTAATGTGCTAATATCGATTATCATTATAATTCGTACAAGTATACTGAAGAAACTCACCATTACTTTCGCCTTACTTATAATTACTCTCAAATACTTATCATTACTCGACATTACTTACCATAATTTACTATCAGGTACTCACCATGCTTTTTGGCTTTCATGAGTTCTAAATATCTGGAAAAGATTTTGCTATTTTTCCCATACTAGAAATTTAGTATGCTTGTTTTTTGTATAAAATGTAAATACGTTCTGCAACATACTCGTAAGCTATTGCGCCAGCACACGATTGGATGAACTACTTTCATAAATTCAAGTACTTTGTAATCCTCTATAAATCTTTATTCAATTAAGTAGTGAAAAGCAATGTTGAGTAATTTTAAATAATGGAAAGTAATTATTTCAAGCAGGAGCAAATAAACCTTTTTCCACAATTGATAATTAGTTTTCAGTTGCATTTGAATCTGGATATTGATTTTTCTCATATAACCCTTCATTCTTAACCATTTATCGCAACATTTCTTTCGAATAGAGAGGAAGCCGCTGCGATTTCGTGTAGTTATACATTTATTATAATACGAAATCATTAAAACAAACTCACCATTATTAGCAATTAACAAATAATGATAATTGTAATGAGAGTTTCTGAAATATTAGTAACGGTAATACATAACTGGCTAATTACCTAGAGCATAATTAAATTTATCAATTTATTTGTACGATTACCAACAACTATTAAGCTTGCAGCCTGACTTAAAATTCTACCTATTCCAACATATAAATCACGAGTTGCCGGAAGTTGGTCGGACTACAGTTTCTTATCAAATGATCATACTACAAATGGTCAATATCTTTATCTCAGAATAATATTTGCTTCAAGGTTTGCACCTGAAGGTGGATTATCTATGTTCAAGCCATAGAGCTTCCAGTTTACAGTAGCTTCCAAACCAAATCTGAAAAACATAAATTTGAAATTTTTTCATTTTCAAAAATGATCTTGTGTTACCTTTTCTCTATATAAAGCCTCTAGTATTTAGCGTAGAAGTAGGGATTGTCTACAATATTACAATATACAATATATATTGTTCGATATCTTTGTATAGTACATTTGATCACACTCCAATTGATCCTGTGAAACTACTTTAGTAAATAATGAATTACTCCCATTAAGTGTAAAAATAATGACTTTCATTCAGCATTACGTCCCTTCTCAGGATCTTGTTGAAGTTTTAATGAGTGTCAACTAATGAACCAACGATCATAAAATCCAGAATTTTATAATCTTACAATACAATTGAGATAAATAAGATATTAGACATGTTTAAATTACATTTATGAATGGAAATTGATATCAGAGCTATTTTTAATCTGGCAATTTCCTGTAGGATAAAGTTCTTTGAATCTACCTACAATGATTTATTTATTTATTGATTCAGCATAAACATTTTTCAAAACAAAGAGCAGAAATTGTATATAATATCATAGATGGCACAATACTTCAGATCATGCAAATTTTCTATGCCTGGTGGGCAATTCATTAAATATTAACATGTAAATTAAAAAAAATATTTATGTTTTAAAAATTAATATATATATATATAGTTAATTATTATTATCACAACATGAGAAATGCTGGATAAGTCGAGTGATTCATACTCTTTCGCATCGACCGTATTGAGGAGGTCGATCAAATGTTTACAAAACTACTCTTAGTTGAACATTTGCTCTCAGAACGCTCCAAAATTATATTGTGGTCCATTCCGGAATGCACAAATCAAATCTCAATATGTATACTTTGCTCTGGTATATCATACCATATCTAGTTCTTGTGTCATACGATCAATAATCTTGGTGTGATGCTTGATTTATGCGGTAGGCTCCGACTGATGTGACAGGCTCCAATTAGCACTTAAAGTGTAAAAGTACTAGTTTTAAATCACGATTTGCATAATCACACCGTGGTAGAATTGATAATTACACATTCCTCCAAAACTAAATTCAATCTGTCGAATTTAGAAAGTGGATTAAAATTACATTTAAAGTAGAAATGACTTCAAGGTTATCAAAGTTGAAGTTACCTAGGACCTAATGTTTAGTCAGGCAAATACTATGCATTTGCTGAGAAAGTTAATCATTTCATTAACATCATAACAGTTGCGGAAATTCATATATTGTAATGAGTTCCCATTCTATCAGTATACTTAAAAAAAACAGCCACCCATACTGATCGCTATGAGCCCATAAATTTAGCTGCGAATCCTGCTAAACAACAGCTTTATTTCAATCATGTTATAACTAGATGGTTCATATTATTCTATATTTGTTGTACATTGGAATTTTCCATCCAGAGTTCGTAAATATAAATCAAAATTTTCAATTTCACAGTATTCAGTGAAACTATAAATATCTTTCACATAAGAACAAGAAAAAACAGAACCCCATCAGACCAGTCAATTAAAATTAAATTAAATTAAAAAAAACGCACAATTTAAAAAAACTGAATAAGAAATATAACATTGGACTCAATACAGTTCCATATTAAAATTCACAACAAAGAATTTTTATTTGGATTCTATTTAATGTTAACAACAACGAAGGTTAGAAAAACAAATGTCAATGTCTTGAATGCTCCAACAAAATAAATTTTGCTCTATTTCCATTAATTACCATAAGAACGTGTGAATTTTAAGACATTTGTCATTCAATCGAATTTTTAATCGGAGAACACAGAGTTCAATGCACAGTTATTGTTAATTTATGAGTGCATTATGTGCAAGGAAAATTACCCGTCTAAAGCTAGAGACGATAACATCCGGAGGGACTAATCCTTTTTTAGAGCGTACGATACAAGAAATTATTTTAAGTAGGATTCATCTATGCATGATATAGTATGCAAGAAGAAGATAAATAGATACAATTTTTTTCCGACGCATTTTTGTTATCAAGTTGACATGCATCGATACAAAAATTACTTGGTTAGCTGTAGATGGCAGAATAGGTAAAATATTATAATATTTCTCTTTTATTTTAAACAAATTAACAACCGAGAAATAAGTACTATAAAAATTGTAAAATAATGTCTTTGTATTACTAAAAAATAAATTAAGTATTGTTATCAGAATTCAAAGGTAAGGCATTGTAGAAAAAAACAAATCAAACAAAAATAGATAAATATCTAAATACTGCGTAGTTACTTGGAAAAGGGGATTCCGAGTAATAAAAGAATTTCATTAAGTTCTGAATTGAGGCGACAGTCTAGTATGACTCATTGATCCATCCCACACGAGGATTCTTGATGGAAACCGATTTTCAAGGGAAGAGGGAAGAGAAGAAAAAAAAATCTTTTTAAAATGTAGAGATTTTACTTTGCTTCTTTTACTTCTTTCCTAGAAAACCTGTTTGCATACTGCATTAAAAATACTCGTGTGGGAAGACCCATTGCGCTATCCCACGAGTATACTTGATGCAGTATGCAAACCGGTTTTCTGGCGAAAAGGTAAAAGAAGCAAAGAGAAATCTTTGCAGTTGTGCTGTACTTTGGAGAGAAATTTTGCATAAAAAATCAAACATATTTCACTTGTCGTGCCGCAATAATGCAACCCCAACAAAATATATCTTGTCCGAAAATTTCCGTGAAACACCTGATTTCATTCTTGATTTATCTGCCGGTGAGAACAGAACATATTAAAGTTATTCCTGAATCTACATGACTGCTTATCAAATATAGAAATATATTAAAGCATATATACATATAAAAAACAAACATGGATAATTGGGATAAGACATTACTTCGTTATTACCACAGTGTCTATGTTTATACAATCTGAAAGACCCACACTCCCGTGTGGGGCTGCCTACTCTGTTGTTAAACTAGTTTTCATGATGCATCAAGAATACTCGCATGGGATGGCCTATTGGGCAGTATGTAAACAAGTTTTCTGGGGAAGAGGTAAGAAGAAGCAAGGAGATATATCTACACTTTGAAGAGATATCTCTTTGCTTCTTCTCACCTCCTCTCGAGTAAACCTGTTTGGATACTGTATCAGGAATACCTACTCGTGTGGGATGGCCCAATAAGCATGGTTTTCACAAGCGAAGTGCTATCCCAAGTAACCTCGTTTTCAGCCCCTCACCTCCTTTTAACATATCCGCCAATTTAGTTGCGCCAGTACGAAAAGGAGTTTCATTCATTTAAAAACTGAGAAATAGACAACTTGAGAATATTTTCTGCAACTGGGACATTGATTTAAGATGTCTTTAATAATATCAGCTGGTGTGGAACTTGTGAATTGTCAACACATTTGTGTTTTGACTTGTATACAAAGTGAGTGATTTATATTTTTCGGTAAGAAATCTCGTAAGTTTAAAAGATATTATATAAAAAATGTTATTCTTTAGCAATCAGTAATGCGTGGAACGTGCTCACATACTTTCTTTTTCTTAGAATTTTCTCGCCCGAAATTGCTCGTAATTACATTGCTGCATGATCTTTTCAATATTTAATTTTTCACTTCTCGTTTTCGTACTGATAGAAGTATACTGGTGGATATGTAAACAGGAAGTGAGGGGCTGGAAAACGAGTTTACTTGGGACTGTAATTTAGCTTGTATAAATCCTGCTTTATGTAGTTTTGACGGTAATTAAATGCATGGTAAGTGCATAGTTTTGCTGCATGGAATCTGTATGGCGTAGGTAGTTTAAAAGTGTGTATGCTAGAAGGAGGTTGCAGCCTCCTCTGTATCTTTAAAGAGGGACTGATTTGAATATTAGACATTTAAACAGTATGGTAAATGAAACTTAAATTCAGTTTTATTGAGAAAGATTTAGGTAATGCTTACCAATCTACATGAGTAGCATAACTCGAATACGAAATGACCGTAATATCAGTACATATATTAGGCCTAATATATGTGGTGTGTTTCATTCGTATAAATAAAAAGCTGCGCATAAAATGATCTAGAAGGATTAACTTAAGCTTTGTTCACTGAGACATATTCTCATTTTTTTTTAACTATTACGCATCGCGATAGTGTAAAAGGACGTGCCAGATGTATAAGCCAGCTCTCACAGATATCATCCACAGACAATATTTAACCGTGAAGTGCATAGTAATTTTGAACGGTTCACGTGCTTTTCTCTCCTTACCTTGTAATACTATTTACCTATATCGCCATATACAACCAAATAGCCGAACATCATATGACGACCACAAATTTAAATCATACCCATTACCAAACTAATACACAGTTGGACACGTCATTTGCAAATAAATAAAATCAGCAAATTAGAAATAAACAAAAAACAAAAACAAACAAACTAAACATGAGAAACTTTATTCCGTTTACTTAAAATGATAAAATTTAACTAAAATAGGAAGATTCAACACCAACAAAATCATGCATTTTTTAATGTTTCTCTAAAAATCGCCTTCAAATGCTTTTTTAAAAGGGCGTTCTTCCAACCATTGTTACGGAGGATTTCACTGATTTTTATTTTTTTATGTGTGTTTATCCAGTGTATCCTGCCACCATTTTTGTGGTTGTTTTTGTGTTTGCTTTTAATATTACGTATAATTTTACAAATATATATAATTCTTTTATGCTTTTACATACATAAATATTTGATACACAAATATTGTCTTTTTCTTAATTACTTTTTTGCTTAATTTTGATTTGAAAAAAATTTCTTTTTTAAGTTTTCTGCTCGAAAAATAACTTTTCCATATTCTAACGTATAATTTTTAACATTTTTTGTGCATATGCTTGTCTTTTTATTTTCTAGTTTTTATATATTTTCTTAACAAAAAAAAAAGTTTTTCATTTACAGAAAATTAATATTGACAGACGTAAAGAATAACTATACATAAACAAAAAAAAAAGTAATGTAAAATATTTTTGGCAACAACAATTTGTTAAAGATTTTGAAAATTTTAAATATTAAGTTTGCGTTTTGGGTAACATATTATTTTACAAAAATTACGTTTGTAGTTAACATATCTTGTCCGTCTTGCTAATAATTAGCAAAAGTCACTTTTTTTTAACTAATACTACAAGAAAATAACAATAAAATATCCTTACGAAATAACGTAGATAATATGTTAACTACACACGTATTTCTCTTTCTCATCTTTTGACGACAGCTGACATATTAAGAGTATCTAAATGCAGAATTCGAATTGTTATTTGTAATTAACAGTTTATAATTGCACAGAAATTACTTGAAGTGAGAATGGCCCAGAAATTTAGTTTTAAATGGGGAAATTTACAAAGAAGGAAAGGAGCTGGAGGGTGATTCTGATCTTTTGTCGTACTATTTAGACGTGAATTTTGACTTATTTCTTTTTGTGTACTTTTTCTTTTAACACAGTTTCACTATTATCTACCACGAAATGAACTGTAATGAATTGTTGGTGAACAAACGTCAAAAAACACGACTAAATATGCGACAAATTAGTCAACTGCTCAAGAAGTTGTGACAAAAATTTTACACTGTGGTAAATGGAAATTTTACACCTAATTAAATTACAAGCGGTTAAATTCGAAATATTATTTTGAATTTGTAATGTGAAGTGTCATTGTTAGTTCATTCTACGCCATGCAAGGGTTGCTGACCTGAATAAAAACACGAGAAAAATCAGAAGAAAAGTTCATTTCATTTAGGCGTATATTTTGACATTCAAGTACGACAAAAGATCAAAATCACCCTCCTTCACTTACAACCTACATACTTCTGATTAGTAAAAATAAGGAGTTGAGATAAACACCTTACTTGGATTTAGTGGTGGAGATCAAAAAAAATGCCAGCCTTAGCAATCTGTTAACGAACAACACAAACAAGAATACAACTTTGACATCTCCTTCAAAATACTCTCTCCAGAGCGAATAAATTGGTGGTCGAATAAGCCCAATACTGTTTTCCAAGGAGAAATTCACGCTTTTGAATCATAGAAAACATCAAGAACTACAGAACCTATATATTCTCGCTGACAGCAAAACCACAATATCGACCTTCGGATCAAATTGTTTTGAATCAAAGCTAACATGGGACTGTTTGCACGACCTAATAAAACTACCGCACTCAAACATAGTTACTCTATTTTGCTTGTTTGCCAGGGCATAACAAAGTTACAGGTAACGACAAAGCAAACCTGCTGGCCAAAAAAAGATCAAAATTGACCTTCACGAATCCGATAACTTTCTGCGAAGTCCCGGCCACGGCAGCAAGATTATCGGAGTTACTAACCTAAGCCAAACTCTATGGGGGGGGGGGGGGGGGGAGTAAAGGTTGTAGCAATCAAAACTATTTCTACTATTTCTGGAAAATCAATCCAATGGAACTTCTACAATTCAACAGGCATCAAGCGAGCTGAATTATCGGCTTACTGACCGGGAACTACTATCAGTTAAATGATCATTCTGTACACCATCAAAATTTCTAGAGACAGCACATGCTGAAGACGAAATGGAAATTGCAGATCATCTTCTTTGAAACTGTGAAGTGTTAGTATACAAAAAAAGACTCAAATTTCTTGGGAAATAGTTCTTGACAGCAACAAAATTAATGTGTAGCTCATTGAAGAAAATACTGGAGTTCGTTGAAATAATTTATTTAATGCAATTTAAAAATTCGTAAATCATAATAGGCTTATGATGACCGCATTGAATGTGACGTAATACCACTCTCTCTCTCTATCTAATCTGATCTGGTCTAATATAATAAGTGTATACAACTGATATTAGTTTTCAAATTTCTTCCTAGTCGTAGTGTACTGAAGGACGTGATTCAAATAATTTGTACAAGTTACGAGAGTGTAGGAGTGTAGTTGAGAAACAAAAATGCTGTATTGAAATGATCAGAAAAACTAAGTTGATATCTGATAGTTATCGATCTATATATTCTCATCAGAGATGCATAAGTATAAACTTTTTTCTTTAAATTAAGAGCCTAGCTATAGCGGGACAGACTTCCACAGAAGGAAGAATGACAGATAGCATGTACTATAAGCAAGAAGTGAGTGTATAACATTGATAATATCAATATGATTGTTGACTATTGGGTTTCGGAACTTGAAATTTTCCATTCAATATAATTCCGATAATTTGACCATAAAGTATGCATTACAAAATCACACACGTACACACATATATCATCGTAGAAGACCTTCTATTATGTACATGATTTGGTATTGAAAATGAATCCGAAAAGGTCTGGTTAAGTTGTTCAACCATTAATTACTTATAAATAATGTTTATTTACTGATATTAAGATCCTTTTATCGGGATTTCATTTTTAATTATAACCTTAAGTACAAACAGAGAAATACTAATGATTTTTGCAACGTAGGAAAGCTGATAAACTGATAAATATTGTGACAAAACATAAAGAGTATTGCTATCACAACTTAACTCGATAAATTTATATATAAATAAAATCACAAGTCATCATATGGTTACTCCCAACATTGGTTATCATACATATAATGAATACTGATGATCAACACATTGTGGCAGCTGCATTGCACATAATATCAAATATTAATTGATTAAGTCTCCAAAATTAATGAACTCTTTCGAAGATTTCTCAGTGGGGAAATATTCTCTAATTAAATCCATCATAGAAGGAAGAGATATTGTAGATATTTTATACACTGCTGCATTTTCACTTGGAAAGTTTTACTGCTCTAAATCCAAATTTTCAAGAATATTGGGAGTAAGAACGAAAAAAAAAATCTAGCTCGAGTCAGAGTTCAAAATGGTGCGTGCTTAGAACATATACTTATAATTAACAACAAAAAATTACACGTACACGGGTTGAATACGGTATTTCACGTTATTTGTAGAATTAATGAATGAGAACAGTCTAATTAATTCTAATAGGAATGCAATTTTTTTAAATATTCTTATTACATATTAGTTTTTTTAATTGAAGACTGCCAACTAATTATACTACTAGTAATTTATATTCCAATTGATTCAGGCAATGAATTTACGCTTGATAGTTAAAAGAATATATATTCAGCAAAATTATTTTTGAATCAGCATCTATCCTTTTTGTATTTTTCTTTAACCTTCGAGGTATGTATATTAGCTCTTTTGACATCAACTCCACGAATTTAATACGAATTCGGAATTTCTGTTTTAGTTTGTTCGTAGCTTAAAAGTAGCATCAACCTATGTGATCTCAAGATATCAAATGAGTTTTCATATGATTTCACAAATGATTTCTCTAATTATAGTAGGATTTTTGTTATGACACAAAATTCAAAAAGTGGTAATGAAAAATCTGTAACTTATTTAACCAGAGTGACATATTACTCCAAAAAATACACTTAAAAATTAGTTCTAAAAGCAGAGATCGTAATAACTTTACACTATTTATATTTAGATTCGTGGAGGGGTATAAAGTCACTGTGACCTGAAATATCCACTGTGACTCCCCGTTCAAATTATTCCGTTTCTAGATTAAGACTGTTAATGAAGTCTAAAACCATTCTAGGATTACGATTCCACACGTAGTTTGGTAGAGGAAAAGCATATTCGAGGTGGAGTATTCTTCGTCTGGCTAATGCTTCGCAATTACAGAGTAAGTGCTCTGAAGTTTCATGAGCATCCTGACTGAAGTGGCTAAATGAAGTCTCAACCAAGTCCACGGAATGGGAATTCTTTTGTTTTTCCGCTAGAGTTGAATTTTTTTTTTTTGCATCCAATACATCCAAGGACGACACGTGTGCAGTGATCCTATTGTTCTTTCCGTCAATCCGGACATATGCGAATTCTAGGTAAGTTTCGAGAGTGATCCTCAGATATTTGACTTCATCAGAAATTATCAATTCCGTATTATCAAGAAGTCGGGCTGTTAGTGAAAACGACGTTCTTCTAGTGAACGGAACGATAACCGTTCTGCTGGGGCTTATGCTAAGGCCTTTGTTTAAACACCACATTCGGATTTTGGAAAGAACTTCATGAGATCAGATAAGATCTGAACATGCTTGCCCCGCATAATGATCTTTAGGATTTTACACTATTAACTGAAGTTAATTTTTAATTCTGATTCTATTCGATTAGAAAATTAAAATTCTTTTTTGCTTCGGAGTTAACTTGCAAGCCCCGAAGAAGTAAATTTGTGTTCCTTGTTGTCGCAGTCATGGCCCTAATGACTCAGGGAGCTTTATCTGAATATTCTTCTTTGCTGCTTTATTTTCCGGGAGTTAGCTGTTTGTTTACTTTGGGGGACCCTAACAGAAATTATTGTCTGAAATATTTTGGATTAACAATGGGAATAATAACGTAAAGTATGTTAAGACCCATCGCGCACTGGAGACTTTTTGTTACGTAACTGTTTTTGTTTTTTTTTTTACGACCATCAATTCCATAGAAGCTAATGTAAATGCCCGGATGGAGATGACTACGACTAGGTGACGATTTTGTTCCTCCAACCAGTAACTTTCGGGTGACGAAACTATCACCGCGTCCTCATGTTTATATGAATGTGCATGCACTGGTAACATTTTTGTCGCTGCTTGACCGCCATAGTTTTGGGAGACCTTGTAGAGCTACGAAAAACCTACGCATTTTATTAAAATTGTCTGCTGCAACGATAGTGTGAGAGAGAGGAAGATATAAATAATGAAACATTAATACTAAGTACAAATGAGATCACCCCTATACAACAAAAATTTGAAGGACTACTCTGATAGCAATTTGAAGATAAGAATGTGGCGAGAAATATACATGAAAGTGTTTATAGACCCTAAGGTTACAGAAAGTCTGTTTTCAGGCTCAATTGATGATCGCATATTGGTACTTTGGTAAATTATAGCAGGTCTCAAGATCTGTAGTAGTAAATCATTAAATCATTCAACACTCATACGGAAATATCAAAGGAATATTTCAGGATAGAATCGTAGTTCATCAAACATTAAGTGAAATTTTCCTTTAAGTAGCCTTTCGCTCCATATTGGAAGGACTCAATAGTGTTTCTTTCCTTGAAATTTTCAATATCCTTATGACAAATACACATATCACAGGGTGACAGTTACTCATTGTGTCCATACTAAACTGGCCCACAGCGACAGTGACCAAGAAATTTAGCCTGAAACACATTCACTGCAGTAACTTTGACTACAACTTTGAATTCATTGACTTCACATATTATCTTATTAAGTTGAACTTGAAACTGTCACAAGAAATGCAGTTGCAGCAGCAGTGCAATGCAACTTCAACTTCGACTTTAAGAAATTTCAAAGTTTCTGCAAATTTTACGGTACTGACAAACTAAATAGAGTGGATTGTAGGAAAAATAAAATAAACGAAACATTTTCAGTCTGTAATTTTTTAGTTGTTGTTGACTCTGGCTGAGTTTGTTTCAAAATGTGGAAGATCATCCGAATTTGTACGATAAAGCGGATAGTCAAAATGAAGGTGCTGCAGTAAATGTGGCACACAAAAAGTCTCCACTGCGCGTTAGGCCTAACATGAACCAACAGTATAAAAAAAAATGTTCGCTGATTATCAAATACATTGAGTTTGGCTACTGAAAGTATACCATGTAAAAATGCCGGTAATTCAAATAGTACTTGGCCTGTAAACGCAGTCTTTTTGTATGAAAGTTTGTTGCCATGTATAGAAATTCGAATAAATCCCACGGTAAATTTTCGGTAGCCAAGCTCTAACAGCTACATAAACTAACTTGTATTAGGTTGTCTTACTGGTTGAAGAATTGGTTATTGGTTGATCTACAATCGCAGGGGTTAGGGGCCCAGACCCAGCGGACCCATGCATAAAGATGGCACTGTGTGTTGGTGTCAGCTCGACGCACAACTTTAGCTAAAGCATTTTGACACATTTAATTCTTTTCATGTTAATAAAAAAAAAAAAATTTAATGATACTATTTTGTTTATATTATACCCAAAATAAGCTGATTGGTGATACTGAAGTAAGGTAAAATAAAATGTGGATACAAGATCGTATGCTCTTATTTCCGTTAGGTAAGTTCAGAAGGAGTGATTGTCTCTAGACATAATTATTTAATTATGACCGCTTTTTCAATTCAAGCTTATACTTAATCTGTGTTTAGTTCTTGTGTGTGTGTAGAACACATATCGATTTGAAGTTTCGATAGTGCCCACACATACTTTTATTGCCTTTAATGAATTTTGCATTTAGACACTCTCCCAAAAAATTTGATTTGTATTTAAAAATGTAATTTTGGAGTTCTATATTTTCACGCTTTTATCCTTTTTCCTTAGTTTTAACCATTCTAAAAATATTGGCAAATAAACATTAACATACTTAAGACTAACATAACAAATAAAATACTTTAAATGCTTTTAAAGTAACTTTTCTTTTGTCCTTCTAAGTGATTTTTTTCTTCATTTATTTTGTTTTATACTTTACAGCTCGAAACTAAATAGTGTCTTTTTTTATTAATAGTATTTCCACTTGAAATCATTTATCAAATTAATACAGAAAAAAATTATAATAATTAAGGATATGAATATGTCACTCATGTATATAAAAAGCAAGAGTAACTAAGTTCTATAAACATTATTAACCTGCTTAAGTAAGAAAAAAAGGAAAATAAAAGAAAAAAGTTTATCCACGAAAATCAAAATTACCCTAATTAGGCGTAATTGGTGCGAGACAGAAAGTGGTTTATACTATAATATCGTAGTAATTATACAAATTAATGATCTCTCTTAACAAATTCACCCTTTACAAGTAGGTATGTAGGTAATTAAGTAATATGTATAATATATGTGTATATATATAAAAAAAATCATCTTGTCGCGCTTATTGTTCAGTTTTAACTTTACCTCTTACATACATATGAAGATAGATATATAGATATGAAAAAGTGGTTCCTTCTTTTGTGGTTGCTCTTGTCGTTTCTTTTGTTGATTTCGAAATTACCTTTGTAATGTATGTATGTATGTGTGACGACGTAAAATCTGCATTCATTTCAGTTTAACTGAAAATTCCACGAATATTTTTGTGTGCTTTTGATGGCATATATGTGTATATGTATGTATGTATGATTTTATTAATAGAAATTAGATATAGTGTGTAAATAAATTCGCTAGATTTATTTATTTATTTATTTATTCACAGTCAACTTCTGTCCAATCTATGCGTGCCCAATCTGGAAGTTCTGTTTGGTAGTCCCAACCTGGACCCTGTAATGAAATTGAAAATAAATTATAATTTTTCACATATTAGATGTAGCTGTAAGGAGATATATAATAGAAGTAAACATTTATCTTAAGGGATTATAGTCAAAAATAGTAGCAGATAATAGTAGCTAATATGGTATTAGGTATATAGGTATAGCTAGGTAGATGTGGTTGCACCATGTAAGTGTAATATTTAAGATTATACCCAGGCTGTTGAGAAATTTTTAAATTTTATAACACAATTACCGAGGAGGATCTGCGGAAAGCAGGATGTATCCAGTTCGTTCTTATCGATAACAATTTCGTTAGCCTTATTAGTGACATTGAGCAATAGTTTATTATTCGAGGCCCAGCGATAAATGGACGAAAGATCATCATTAATTTTGCTTACACTATCCTCAATTATACCGAGGGCTGAGGACAAGTATATTTGGATGTCATCCATGTACATATAATATTTTTTAAAGTTAATAATAGTCGGAAGATCATTTATGAAGGGTGTGAGTAATAATGGTCCTAGGATTGAACCCTGCGGAATGCCGCAAGAGATGCCAATGGTCCGAAAGAAAATTATTACGCACAATAAGTTCACAAATTTGGTGGTACATTTTTTTTTCCAATATTTTGGATAAATACGGCGAAATGACTATCGGTCGATAGTGTGTTAGGCTGGGATTAACTTCCTTAGGTATAGGTATAACTTCTGTAATTTACCAATTATTGATGATGTGAGTTAACGCTGATAGACAAATAGGAAGAATAAGTTTGATAAATTTAGAGTGCACATTATCTAAGCCAACAGTTTCAAATTTAATGGAGAAGGCGGCAAAAAAAACATCAATTGGTGTAACACATGCAGTAGAAAAGCCTTCATGCGAGTTCCTATCCATAGCGATATTTGAGGGTTGGTGCTGCAGTTATGGATGATTTGCGAAAATTTGATTCAGCTTATCCCCGTCCTTGCAGACTTCAGGGGCCCTTAAACGACCAATGCCAATATTACTCAAGCTACACCAAAGCTGCTTCGCAGGAAGATTTCAATTGAGTTTCCTGCCAAAATATGTCTTTGAATTTCGTATGTCTGCGGTGATTCAATTGCGCAAAATTTTAAATTCGGTCTGTGGTTCAGGCAAAGAAAGGAAACACTTTTCTTACCTAACAAAAGGCACGTTGCAGGGCTTAATACGATTGCGAGTTATTGGAGTGAACCAATGGGAGTTGGAATCGATTATTCGATATCTTTTAAAGGGCACATAATTTTCAAAGAGGTGATTAACGAGAGATTCAAGATGATCTTACTGTTCATCAATCGATGACATAGTGAGAACACCATGCCAATTTAGTTCAGAAGCCTCAGAAAATAGATCATCCAGAGGAATGTCCTTAAAATCGCGAAAATAAAATTCCTATGCAATATTAAAAATCCTAAAAAATTATAATTTAAATAAATAAGATGATGCCTTGAAAAAGTCAAAAACGGTCTGTTTGTGGGAGAATACCGACGAGCTTTCACTATCTAAGAAAACATCTAATAAGGTAGAAGAGGTATATAACAATATATCCAGTAAGAGCTGGGGAATACTTAAGTAAAAAAAGACTTAAGTACTACTTAAAGGACATTTTCGTTACTTAAAACATAAGTACTTGCTTCTATTTACTTGTACTTGAGACTTAGTATTGTACTTAAGTACTAAGATTTTTACTTAAGTATTTCTGAGTCTAGTAAGTACCTACAAATATGTAACTCTTCGTAGAAAAGCAAACACAATTTCTAGCGCAACTCCTTTTTTGTTGAGTTTTAAAGCATGCAAAGAACTGTCAAAGCATGTGTAGCACTCACGCGTCCAGGCAGAACCTTAGCAAAGTAATAACATACAAACAAGACTGAGCAAGTAGAACAAAAACCAGTAACGTCTCGCTGGAATATAAAATCGATGATGCCTCAACCTGATGTAGGGAAGGCTTCAATTTCGTCTTAGAAATTTACTGGAAATATTTTCCTTAGAATTTTTATGCATTACTGGAGGCGACAATAGGTGCTTGGGCGGACCTCTAATAGCTTTTATGAGTGTACCAATGAGAGGTGAAAGTTTTACTCTACGAGCAGCGCCGAAAACTATAAAATACTATAAATAGTAGCTACTGGTTACTACACATATTATAGTTTTCAGAAAGGTATTTACTTATTAATATCTATGAACAGAACTCTATAAACTTCATTATATTACTGCTAACGTACAAAGATTCTAAAAAAAATACTTCAAAAAGTACTCAGTACTTTTTATAGACTTAGTACTTAGTTACAAGTACTTTTCATATATATGGTACTTGTCTTTACGCTGAAGTACTCACGCCTTTGATACCTGTACTTGTACTTTTTCTTTGGTACTTGACAAGCTGTGCCAGTACAGAAGACTTTTTACACATTAAAGAAGAATTTAAATGGTCTTTTTCCGTAAATTATACTATTTAATGAAACAACACGTGAGATTGGCAGATCTTGCGCTACGATTACCCAATTCAGCAGAAAATTGGTGTTAGGAACTCCACGAAAGCAGTGCAATCTAAATATATCACATTTAGTAAATTAATTAATTTTTTATATTTTCAAAAAATTACAACAAGAAAATGGCTGATCTCGGAAACACAAGTTTTCCCAGTTTTTACAAGTTTACCATTCGCAAAAACAATTCTAAATTTTTTATGATATTTAAATTCTGTCAAAACTGCCACGATAGATCGAATTTGCAGAAAATTGATTTAAAATCAATTTTTGGTCGTCCAAATCTAATGAAACTATTTCTATCATGGACATCGTCGTTTTGAAATTTTTATAATTTTTAAATCTCCTCCATCCCCTCTACGATTGATATGGATTCTTCCTTTACAAGTATAATTCTAAGAGCGGGGTATAATCTGCCACAGAAAATCGCAATTCACCCATGGAAAACACCCGAAAGAAATTTTATTGCACTCATCTCTCTATGTCATTGCGAACGCAACACAAACGCTTTTGATTGATTAGAACTGAAATTTTTTTCACAAAAGTCTTCTACTAAGGCAAACGTGTATTTTAAATGAAATCAAATACTAAATTTTATTATATGCACAGCTTATAGCCCACTTAATTTACCAGCCGACTTCAGTTATGTATTTATAGCCATATCCCATTTGCATAAGAATATCTTATTTCGAACAATCTTTCTTTAAATTTTCCTACCCAGTGCTACTGATTATGGATGCAACAGCCATCAATTTTCATGCTATCATTCATATACTGATTCTATAATTATCAATGCAATTCACGCTAAAATATAAATAAAATAAAATGAAATTTAAATGCTTCCAACCGATGACAAAACGTCCCAGAAAATAATATTATTTTTTATCGTTGCATTTCTCGTGGAAATTTATGATGACATTCCGCACTGAATTTAAGTCGAAAATGAATTTCAGGTGACAATAAATTGCATAAAATTCTTGAAGTGATTGTGACTGAGTTTGCTTGTCTTCAGTGGCGACCTTTATCATTTGCTGCCAAAATTATTCACTCAAAACTGCAGAGAATTGTTTTGTTAACTTTATTTTCGAATAAATGATGCATGAATGGAAAAGTTGATGTCTTTACTCTTGTCCGAGTGTTTACTGGGGGGTTTTGCCGGAAAATTAGTGCAACTTCTTTTCGGTTTTGCAAATATAATCAATGGTATTATGTTTTGCATTTGGAAATGATGGTCAGAAAAATGTACAGATTTCAACCTTACCTGTTTTCACAGATCACCCTATAACTTCTGATATGATGATTTGAACTTTGTTAGATAGATCGTTCAACCTTTCTTATCCTTTTCTATAAAATGTTACTCTACTCCTCTCCGTTTTAAAGTTATGTCTCAACAAATTTAAAATTTCGGCCACTTAAGACTAGTTTACATTAAGTTATAAAAATTCAAAATCAAATTCTATTTATTGTTAGACTCATCATACATTTTGTTATTTATAAAGAGTGATTTTGTTTAGAGAATTAAAGCAACGGGGCTCTTTAAAATTATACTATTTCACTAGAGGATTGGATTGAGTATTAACAGCAGTGCCAGTTTTAGCCTTGGAGAAAAGGCGCCCCTTAAGAATAATTAAAAAAAGCACAATGTTGTTCATAAAATTTTACTTTCCAGGCCCCTTCACATCTGTAAACTCTTTTATTATGTCAGCAATATCCAAGTGTTCCGCAAGTTTTTTAATCTAAATTAAGATATTGTCGATTGCAGATAGATTTTTATTAGCTTAAGCTTAGAAAAATGCATCTTTCCACTAGCTACGGTTACAGGTACAATTATTAATATTCTCAATACAATTCATACATTTGCTTACAATTCCTGAATATTGGAGATGTATGTAGCTTGAGAATTTCTAGTTTTTCTGAAATCTTTTTATATATGACACAAAAAAGACCAAGATTCTGACTACTCATTTAACTGTTAAAATCTTTCATTGTGTGATATTAAGCGGGTATTCTAGTTTAGAGGCCCGATTTTTGATGTGCCGTAAAAAAAAAGGCAATCAATATTTTTCTATCCATTTTTTATGAGTTATTTGTTAACATTGCAAGAATACAGAAAAAAATTAAAAAATTAAAAAAGTTAAAAATTTAAAAAAATTGCAGCTGATGAAGTGGGGGGCCTCAAAAAATTGGCGCGTGATCATGCCCACGATTCCAACCCGCCTAGCAATCTCTCAATCTCTCAAAAAAATTTCAAGTAAATCGGTCCAGTAGAACTTCAGAAATCGTGTGCATCGTCTTGAAAAAGGCAGTTTCGATAAAAACGGGTTTAAGGTGTAACACCACTGTAAATTTTTTGAAAAATCGTTTTTTTTTATTGCCTTAAAAAATAGTTTAAACCCTCTAGAATAAGAAAAAAAGGTCCCGTGCGAGAAAATTGTTTTTTTCCTTTGAAAATGGAGGTCGCCACCAAGCGCGTCAAACTTGCTCCGAAACATGTCCCGGGAAGATGGCTGTGGAGCCGCCATTTTGTTTTTTTTTTGGCTGTCAAAAATGTATCAATAAAGTTCAATGTATGCCCGATAATACCCTTAAAAGGTTGTTTTCAAACACCTTTAATTTTGCGAGAAAAAAATTCGTGAAAATACCCTTTTTTTTAGCCGTTACAGAGGCGTTACCTCTTAAAGTCCTTACGTCCACGTGGTTTGGAAGTTAGAATTCAACTGTTAGCAGCTGGATGCAAGTGAACACTAAATATAAAGATACAAATTTGAAAAATCCTCTTGTAGGCATATTCTTGAATAGTTAAACTTTGAAAATATGAAAACAAAAAAAAATCGATTTTTTCGAATTTCTAGACTAGAATACTCCCTTAAGGTTGTGTCAAAACCCTCGAGAATACTTCCCGAGCCATGAAACAGAAATCTATATGTATGCGTTGTGAGTCCGTTTTCTAAAATGTTCTATATTGATACTTATGGAAAAGTGGCAAACATTGATTTTATATAAGCTAAAACTATAGAGCCTAAACTATTATCCATACAGGAAAATATTTTTCTAGTAATTTAAAGTATGGTTCCTTACCTTCCCAAAGGCTAAACTTCCTATATACCTTACTTAAATAATAAAATAGTTTTGATTACAAAGTAACCTTATCATTTTACGCTCAATACCTCTCAGCTGAGTGATAATTGCAGGTGTGTACGTGTTGGCAGCTACATTCGACATCATCAGCCCACCACATGCCATGACGGTACAACGACATACAATGATTACTCAGCTGAGAGTTTTTGTTTGAGGAATCGTAGTCATGTGGTTCAAATACTGTTTTTAAAGTAATTTTGTTAGAAAAGATATAAAAATTTTATTTCAGCTCGGAAGATAAGAAAGCAAGCTTAAAATTATCAGAACACCATTTTTCTGTATGAATAGTAGTTTAGAGCGGAGGAGGTATTAAAATCAAACTTTTTTTCTGTTTTACATAAAAGTACTGCAAATATTTTAAAATGTGAGGACTCCGTTGGAGCTCTCATGTGGTAGTGAGGGAGTCTGGTTCATGGCTTGTGAAGTATTCTTGAGAGTTTTGGTTGTGTCCAATAAACAATTAAAAAATTTGCCTCAATTTATATTCTGGAATTTGGATATGTTCCTCATGCATGGGCAAATTCACCTGCCTTCAGTCAAGTTCTTCGATGTTAAAATCTAGCTTCCTATATAATCCTAAGTGATAGAACCTGAAAGTAATTAAGGCGCCCAACTGTACCGCCAAGAGTGTACCAAGTCAGAATATGTAAGAGCAGCCAGGTCGCCCCTTCACCTCTGGCACCCTAGGCAATAACCCAATCGCGCCCTACTCTTAACGCCGCTACTGAGTGAGAGCATTAGTAGTTTAAGATGAAAAGTCATAAAAAAAGATCTTACTTAACCTATTTATGCTAGTATGTATTAAAATTACTTAAATGAGTTAAGAGCTAATAAGACTTACATTACCTAACTCGTGTAGCGATGTGGTAGATAAGTGCCAGGATAGGTTGAGTATAGTTTTTAATATTTTAATTTGGGCTAAATATTTGCAATTTCTTTAAATGGCAATTAGCACTCTTATGTCATATCGGGGCCTCCATATAGCACCATTGCTTAGAAGACTACATTGAAAAAAATAATAGGTTTGATTTTATTACTCAATGCAGATCTTCGGTTTATTAGCGGATAGAGAATTCGAGTCAGAATGTTGATTTTTTACATAAGTTAGGGACGTGTGATTACCAAACGTTAGAGTCTTGTCAAAAATAATCTCAAGGTACATTGCATTACCGATCCAAGGTATATCATGTCCATTTAGCTTAAGGTTTTGAACAGGGAGGTTCGTGATTTTCCGGTTACAGGTAAAGAATATCGCCTGCGACTTACTATGATTAATTTATATTTGTCATTTGAGGAATTACTGAGTGATTGTGGTAAATTGTATTGTTGTTGGTAGGGCAGATGAAGAATACAGTCTCGTGTCGTGTGTAGTTGATTGAACGCTCGGATGTTGGCCGTAAAGATTGAATATAAAGTAGGTCCAAGAACTGAACTTTGAGGCAAACCAGCGATTTTTTTTGTAGTACATGATGAGCTCTTTTGAACAACAACAGAAAACTGCATACAAGTTCTATTATATCTGCAGGAAAGTCTACGGTAATTTATTTTTAAATAATCGCGCCATATGAATATCTGGGAAGAGTAGGCCAGTTAATTTTTGGTGACTAAAATTATTTTTAATGTGTTTGGTAATTTTGACTATTGAATGTATGGTATTGTGGTTTCATTTGAGGTCGAATTGCTTATCAGGTAAAACGTGACTTTCATCTACATAGAAAATCAACTAGCTGAAAATTAATGAGCTTTGCAAATATTTTACCGAGTATTGGCAACACACTGACTGGGCGATAGGTTGATTTCCCGGGTTTTGGGACTGCGATTACTTTAGGTTTTTTTTTTTTCATTGGAAAGGAAAATAATATAATTTAAAGCAGCAGTTATACATAGCTCAGTGTTAGAAGGACTAATGGTGTGTTGGGTAGAGCCTTAATACAATTGCAATTAATATTAACGATACCATATACTTTTCTAGATAGAAGTTTTGCAATTATTTCCTTTACTTGGTTGGCTAAGTGGATTTTGTTAGATTCTAAAATGACATATCAGCTTTAATTAGCCTTGATAATTTTTTTGTTTCAGCTTATAAAAGTTTAAATGTCATGTTTGATCATTTAGTTTGTTAGCTTCGTTTACATTTGCATTTATTCGGTATCAGATTTGCTATGTGACTAAGGAGAGGGCGATTTAATGTCGTATTGATCGGAATTATGAGGACAGTACGATCAATCGCCTTGTTAATAAATCTCGCAAATGTTAGAGACCATACTATTATTTTTTGTGGTTTCCTTTATAGTTTTAATTTCTAGGTTGTTGCTGGTAGATTTTTGGAGATATATCTTTTATAACCATACCCCAATTGGCTCTCCTGATATTGAACCCCATTTGCCGTAGAATACCAGACACAGAGACAAGTACAACTATAGAGAGATGGCCTGATGAAAGTTCATTAACGACCCGAAGTTGGGAAACAAAATTTTTTCAGTTTGTAAGGAATAAATCTATTGTCAATGTGTTATTATTTACTTTGTGCCATGGGTGCATAGTTATGTTCATAGTCTGTTAGATGTGATTAGAGTAATGCGGTGTAGTGTATTGCCACATGCATTAGCTCTAATACATCCCCAAGCGCATGACGATAGTTTAAATTAACTCCCATTATTACGTTGTTAATTTTTAATATATTATTACGTAGGTGGAAGTATATATATGTATTTGTTTTTATAGATATTTTTTAAAAGTTACTAGACGTACGATAATTTCCGTACATGTAAGCAAAGCTCTACTCAGGTTCGATGTACCAGACAAAATGTACTCTCGTACCCAAAAGTACAAGAATTACTGAATTTTGGCGTCAAATATTTTCCAAATAAAATTTTCACATTGTGGCAACACTACGAGAAAGAGGCAGCAAGAGATAATTAAAAAAAAAATAAAAAAAATAAGCAAAACGTATCTGGTCGTATCAATGAGGTGGGCGAATAGTTAACTTATTCAGATTAATGTGTCAAAATATTGCTGCTGTGGGTTTTCAAACCTACCATCCAAATTATAAGACGTATCAAATCTACTCTGCTATAGTCGAATAAACCTGGTACAGCAGTTCGACCTGATGATAAAAACTTTGAGCAACATTTTGACCCGAAACTAGATAATCCTAGATATAGCTTCTGTATTAAAATCTTGTATTTTAGGAACAGTGACACTTAGACAAGACTAGTTACTCTTAAGTGCGATAGCGTGTCTTATTTTTGGTTTTTTATTACACACGACCTCAAAGTCACGGGTATTATACGGTTAAGCAAGCACAAACAATTTCAAATATTTCATAATAAAAAATAAAATAAAAATATGATTGTTGGTTGGAATGATAAATTTTTCCTAATATTTTCCATTCCTATTGATTTTGACAAGCGTTGAAGAAAGACTCGTTCTTGCAGATATCCGCTCTATACTTCAACTACACTTGTACAGGCACATGATAGGAGGAGCGGACGAAAAAGCAAGTATCTAACTTCAATGATTTGTATAAAATTTTGATAGTAGATATAGATCTCTTGATTACCTCGGCTACAACATAATCGATCGATTAAAAAAACGAAATTCCTGTATTTTTTTAACCGATTTCTATAAATATATTTGGTACAGCTGGTATGCAAGTGAGCTTCTATTTCAACAAACCTATCCCTTACTTTGTGCATACCCTAAAGAATCTTAAAGCTTTAACTTGCTTTTTCATTTGCGATCCTAGAGCGAAAATAAATTTTCAGCTCGGAAATAATAATTTCCTTCGTTCCTCGGCCCTAAGGACCCATTTCATGTAAAAATCCTGAAAAAGTTAAAAAAAAAGAAATAAATTAAATTCCGCTTTTCCACCAAATACTTTGTCAACAACAAGTTTCGGCCGTTTCATCACATAGATTCCTCGATAGATGAGAAGAATATTGTTTTTGTATTTTAACCGCACATGACAACAGCGTCCCAACCTTTTTCACATCCAAAACTTCCATAAAATTTTAATAAGAAGAAATTTGCTAAAAGCAAAAGTAAATATATAAACAAAAAATAAATAAAGAAGCGACAACTAGGAATGTCTACTCAAGCTTGTGCCATCATATCTCCGAATTTTGCCTTAGGAAATTACTTATCCGTCGCCCAAAAATGTCCTTGTGTCTGACCTTCAGCCATATTCCTTTCAGCTTAATTTTAAATTTCATTCCAAAGTTGTTGCACAGTTGGTATCATGGGTAATTATCTATAAGAAACTCTCACCCTCCAAAAACTTCGTCTAATATCCAAATGAGCAAACTTTAGCGGTGCTTGAAATGGTAATGAGGTTGTTAGCCAAATAATGACGATGCCTTTCACCAGGTGGTAATGGTATCGCAAGCATTTTTCAATGACGTACGAAGCCCAGACAAAAGGACATTACCTCCCCCCCCCCCGCTCTCTCTCTATATTTATGAACTGATGAAGCTTTAAAAGACCGAACTAAGCACCGTACTCGCAGAGTTAATGAAATCAAAAGTTTGAAACATTTCCATCATTTTTCCACTCCCCCATTAATAAGAAGAAATGAGATAGTCCTAATTATTTTTATCACAAAACCAAAGACTATGCATAAAAAGGAATGGGACAATTTTATGATTCTATATATAACTGGTATCCCCGCCACGACCCTTAAAAAAATCGTCGACCGGAGATATATTTTCATCGTCGATTGCTGCATGATGAATTGCGGCAGTAAAAAGGACACCACTTATCCCTTGAAATAGGTATAGAACCGATAAATGTACAAAAAGGGTCAGGCTCCTCAGAAAATAGTAGAGTTGGTATGGACTATTCACCGTTCCAATTTAATGCGGTCTGTTTGAATACTACTCGGAATTACCTTGTACTTCCACGCATGCAAATACATGACCAAATCCTGCGGCTTTGGATCCCTGTAGCGAACTTTGCATTCATAGCAGTGCTTGTCCGTGGTCATTTTGTCCGGGTTGAATGTGAGGTCTGGTGATTCGTGACCCGTTTGTGTTGCCACTGTTACCTTTATAGTGGGGTAGAAAAAAAAAGATTATATGTAAGCTGTTAATCGATCACAAGGTTTCAACGTTGGGTGTCAAATTTCAACCTACCTTTACCTTTGATTGCGAGGTTAATAATGTGTTGCTGGCTGAGTTCATACTAACATTTGTGCTGGCGTGTACCGAGGTCATAACATTTTCATGCGGACTTTCACTCCCAAGCGATATCGGTCGAGGGCTTTCGGAACACGGGGAAGCTTCTCGTGATACACTTTCTGAGTCGTCATCACTGAGAACGTTACCTGCAAAGAAAATTCAAACGAAAAACATACAAAACTGCTTCAATTCTTGATATGTTGTAATAATCACAATTGGGTAGGGCTCTGCATACAATAAGGGTTAGGCAAGAGAAACTATACCCTCAATTTGAGGAAACAAGTTAGTTTTATGCATGTGCTTGAAGCTTAATTGACTTTTTGTACTGGGCGTTGAAGGGCGATTTTCATTAATGTTTTGTATTCAGATGAAATTAACAGTTTCATTGCATTTTGTAAACCATTTCCATATTTACAGTATTCAAAAAAGGTGGAAGTATATTTCGAAAGTACCTCTAGAATGAAAAAAACTAGAATTTTCCAATAATCGACGGTATATTGGTTATTAATCTAGCTGAGTCTCAAACTTCTGAATCTTGCGGTTGGGGGTGAAAAAGGCTGTATTGAGTCGGCAGGTTTTCTAGGAAACCAAAGTAGGAAATAAAAAGGTTCTCGAGGACGATTATCTGGGCTGAAGTTCAAATCAGTAGATCTAAGATTGCGACATTTGCGAGCATTGAATGGCATACTAGACACTTTCAGCCTATGAGAATTCCAATGAAGTTTACAACAACAAAAGAATCTTTATCTTCTCCGACAGTCAATCATTATTTATGGCTATTTCATTTCCTGAAGTGAATTTAAAACTCCTATGGGAGTAACAAAACACGCTCTTGATGACCTCCATAAACCCAATTGGGTCAGCATGATATGTATACCGAGTTAACTAAGCTTGCTAGCTAAAAGCCTCGGCTATACCTCTAGTCTGATCAAAGCTAAAGTATGGGTATGATTTACATATCTGCCGTACTTAAACGTACATCTGAGGAGTGCAGCGTGTGCTGGAGGATCATCGCAGGACAGTCCCAAGTCAAGCATTTTATGGTAGATCACAGTCTATGGAAAAGATAAGGTACAGTCAGACGAATGTAACACTCTTAGGTGGTCTGATCACCGTTGAATATGTCCTGAGAAACCACATTGTCACTGTTGGTAGGATTACTCAACCTGTAGAATTTGTTAGGCGGATACTGAGACTATTATAAATGTCTTATGCGAATGATGTGTGGACACATTAGTACGGTACGGTGTAGTATTTGGAATTTATGTGCTCACATGGCGAGATTCTGTGGGTACTGTAGTCGGGCTGTAATGACAGAGAGGTCATTATACAGAGAATTTAAGTGTTCATGATAGTCAGAATAATAAAATCTCAGACATAGTGAGAGAGAGAGAGAGAGAGAGAGAGAGAGAGAGAGAGAGAGAGAGAGAGAGAGAATAGAAAGACATACATAGCCTCTTGGGCAGGGGGCGAAAGGATGTCTTAGTTCATAAATAAGTTGATGAATAACGGAAATCAGGTATGTGTCTTAGTAGTGCTTATATAGTTAGTATACTAGTATACATGGTCAACTATAAGATCCAAATGGTGAATCTCGAAGCCTATCCAGACTGAATACGGGGATATATTAACTTTCACGTGGTCCCCTCTGACAGCGCCCGTAAGGGTTGTATATTACCTGTATAGGCCAAGTACAATTCTTTTAGACGTTGCTAATAAGATCTAGGACGGAACAGAGTTACCAGTACCGTTACAAAAAGGATATCTTGCATGAAGATAGACACTGGGAGTATTCATGGTCCGTTGATCATGCTTTACGAAAGCAATACCAAATGGGTAGCCCGACATTAGCTAACTTGGTACCACGGGGTTAGAGGAGCCCTGGATAATAGGATTTATCCACCTCGACTTGGAATGCGTGGTGGCTGTGGTAAAGGGTGCCGTGACCCTAGATCGACAGAGATGAGATAGGTCTCGCTTCTACCAGTAAGTTGATGTCATGTCATGCTCTATTGGCACACTGGTACTCATTGTTACGACATGAGGCCGTTGATTGTCGATAACAATCCGAGCATGAAGAATGCCGTGAGATTAAGCCATACCTGGCAGATGCTCACGTAAAACCACCAGGAACTTTCTGCTGAACCATGATTGGCAGCTGCAAAAGGAGTTAGTATGCAAGGGATAGGCTGTATATATGCTTCGTGCTGATAGAACACAAGTACTTTGAATCCTGATGATTATGCGTGTTCATAGTCAAACCTGCATGTATATAGCCTCCCTATTGTCTTGGAACTAGTACTTTGGTATGCTATAAGATTACTAGGTGTAGTCTCAAGCCCCGCCAAACTTGAAAGGCGTATCATAACCAACCTTCACGTGATCCATTGCCATTACTTTGCGCCAGCATGATTAAGCCCGAACGGAGTTTCCAGTCTTCTTTAGGGATCTGCATGAAGATCCACTGGGAGTACCCATGGCCTTATGGTCATGGACTACGAAGCCATATCAATTGGGTAACTTGGTACCACGGGGTTGAGGAGCCGTGGATAGTGCTATTCACCTCAACACGGAATAGGCCCATTGATGGGAGCATCGTGGTGGTTGTGGTAGCCCTGAGTTTGCATGACTTAGGCGGATATTATTCTTCAAACAGAAGAGTATGTCCTTTGTATAATTGCATACTGCGTTCGAGGATATGAAGGATGGTCGCTTATTAATGTATGCTTGGATATTTGGTTTTCGGCATGGAATTGCGCTATATCAACCAGGTGCCGTGACGTACAAATCAGCAGAGATTTTAGATGGGTGTCGCTTCGACCAGTAAGTTCAATGTCAAGCAAGCACTGACATAAACTGGGACTCATCGAGACAGAATATAATATATGCTGCTTCATGAGAGCGTTGATTGTCGTCTAAATACTAATCCGTGCATTAAAACTGCCGTGCGATTAAGGCTAAAAGCTAAGTGCTTAGCCCACCGACAGATTTCTACTGAACCATGATGATAATGGTTGATCGTCCGTTTCGTGAGTTTATGAATCAAGAGATGAGAAAGTTAGCACAATAGGCTTAGTACAGACAGTACGAGCTTACTACTCATTCCTTTATTTAACCAATCAACTAGACTAATTTCCTTCGTCATTTGACTACGATTATTTTTATTCGCATGCGATTCCAATGTGATTGTCACTCAGATTCAGCATTGTATTTCAAAATCTTTAATAAATACGCACCCCTTCGTAGTATACGCACGTGTACATGATTTTCAACAGAAATTATTGATGAATGCGGCAATTTCTGCATGAGAGATTCCGACTGGATAAACCAGGGAAGAATTGAGTGGTATAAGAATGTATATAAAACAGGAGTATTATAAAAGCATGTGCAACTCAACAACATTTGCTGGATCTAAATTGAACTTCTGTTTAATTTTCCTTTGATCTTAGCCTTACTTTTTTACATTTTTCTACAGTTTTGAAATTTGCTATAGTTGGAGTAGAAAAAACTCCTGACTCAGTGGAATTAGGAAAACAGGTTTTCGGATGGATCAAAGCTAAAAAACTTTCTTCACTATCTGAAGATATCTTCCCATATTCGTAAGTCTCTCCATAATGATCATATAACCATCAGTTTGACTTCAGTAGAACTTTTTGAGAGTATTAAGGATTCTAGGATTGTGAATTAATTGACTACGCACTTCATGTTTTTCTATAATTTGTGCCCATGCTGATTAGAAAAACAGTCCAGGATCTCTTTTATGGAAATTTTTAGAATGTTCACCACTACTAGACAATCAAAGAACCAATACTTTCAAATTTATAGATATGTAATAAAGAAAAACTCACCTTTACTTCCTAAAACCCCTGTAAGGCTATCCGAATCCGAATCACCCTTCATTGGCTTAAATAATGATAATTCAGAGTCTCCGTCAATTCCTAACCAATTTTCTGCATTGTGAATATTAATGAGATCCCGTACAAGTTGTTCATCAGTTTTTCCACCAATATCACCACCTCGTCCTTTATTTGGTCCGAATACTTCGTGATTATATAAAGGATCATTCACAACTGGATAACCTGCAAAATGATATAGAAGAAGTTCATTGAAATATCTCTTGAAAATATACATAGTACAAAATCCTCAACTAAAAAAAAAACATTTCTAATCTCCAATAACACAAAAACACCAATACATACCTAAATACTGGAGATGGACACGAATCTGATGCATTCGTCCTGTTAGTGGTTTACAAAGGACCACACTAGTCTTTCCGTTATATCCTAATTTCTGGAAGGTTGTCGTACATTCCTTGCCCTTAGGTGAAACTTTACAAACTCCAATTTTATAGCTGACTACCTCAATTGGCTCCTTGCATTCTATATTACCACTGGAAGAAATGAGAGAGAATTTGGCAATGATTTCACGAAATCAAATGTATGTGTGATTCTTTTTCACTCTATAAAAATAAATATCTCTTAAGACTTACTCTGGAAATTCTCCCTCCACCCGGCACACGTACTGCTTTTGTACCTGTCTATTTCGTATCTGATGCTCCATTTGTCTAGCTTTCTTAGGACTTCTACCGAATAACAGGAGGCCAGATGTGAGTCGATCTAATCGATGGATTGTCCTCAAATTTTTTAGATTGTACTCTTTAGCTAGGATGAACACAACTGTATTGTGACGGTATCTACCGCACGGGTGAACCTATTTAAAAAAAATAAAGAGAAAAAATAACGAAATAGTTTTTTTTTTTAAAGTCACAAAAGTATGGTTTCAACGAAGTCGAATAGATTTTATGTGTCTGTCTGTCTGTCTGTGCAGTTAAACAATTTTAATTAAAGTTCGACAAGCTTTATCGATTGAGGATATTACACAGAATGCCCGTACTTGAGAGAATAATGCTTTGACCGCAAACAATTAAAGTACGACAAGAGATTTACTACGAAAAAAAAATTCTTTTGTGCGAATTTCTAAGGAAGGATTAAAATTACATAGGTCAAATGAAGAGCATCCTTTTCGGTATTCTTCATATGATTTCACTTGTGAAGGTTTAATTCTTGGTCTCGTTATTTCACCTTCCTTAGTTTTGTAAGTGTTCAAGGATTGAAGAAAGTCAGTTCTAAAGAGACCGCAGAGATTTTCTATCTTATCAAGTACTTCATATGATGCTATGCTATAGTACTAGTAGTCATCGTCATATGTTCTAAAGAGATGTGAGAAATCTTGTCCTAAGTGCACCCGAGTTGGAGGGCGTATTTATGGTGAACTAATTAAGAACTTTGCCTCGATGCTGTTGCTCTTAAGAGTTGCTCTCGACTTGGATCTGACTTTCTGCATAATAATGAATTTCTTAGTGCGCGCTATTACTGAAACGAAAAGGGACATTTAGTTCAGAGCACCTGCTCTTTTGGGTTATATTGGAATGCAAATAAGTTGGGAGACGGGAAATCAGACAGATTTTTTTATTTTTTTGTTTGTTTGTTTTTGTTTTTTTAGAGAAAATAGGTAAATGCAAAACTTTTGCGTTTTGTTGCTCTTGTTGCTTTTATTAAAAACATCTGTTCTTGTAGATTTTTTAATATCTTGAAATTTATTACCTTTGCAGAGTCTATGAATGTAGTACCTGCTGTAATCTAAGTGTGATCTAAGTGTGGAAATATTTTGGGTGGAATTTTTCTTAACACGTAGAATTAAAATTTCGTCGTGGCTTATTCCAACTACCAATTGTAGAATGTCATGATATGACAGCTGTCATCTTGTAATTGTATATGTTTTTAAAAATGTGACATTATCCAGTCACAGAACTCATAATTTTTTTTTTAAAATGCTCCGTCTATACTACCGTCAATTTTCTTGTGTAAAACATTAAACATAAAGAGGATTTCCCTACCAAATTTTTTGAACAGTTAAACTTATGAATTTTGGTTAATTTTCGAATGGAATAAATAAATATAAATCGAAATGCAGTAAGACAGTTTTTTCGGAATCATAAATCATAAATGTCCCTTTATTAAGTGACGTGATTCTAATTTTATATATTTGACAGGAAGAAAACATGAAATCGAAATAAACGATAACTTATCTGAAATTATCAACGTAGAGTTTGGAGTTCCTCAGGGATCAGTCCTAGGAATATTTCTGTTCTTGCTAATTATTAGTAATATAAAGAATATTGTAGAAATGATAGCTTAAATCTAAGATATTTTCTTAAACATAGATATTGATAGCATATATAATTGGGTACCGTGCCTTGAAACCTGGGAGTTTTATTAGATCATCAATTCAAATCCAAGGATCATGCTGATTATACAAGGTGTCCCGAATATCGAAGTAGGCGATAGATTTTGATGAGAAATGACAAATATTTTTAGGAGGATGTGGGATGCATATTAAACACTTGTAAAGGGTTTTGAAGTTATTCTTGCAGTGTTAAGTATGTGAATCATTTTCGTTTTTCAATGTCTACCTGGTTTCTAAAAGCTCAGCCTGGCGATAATAATTCGAAATATTTTTCATGTGACTACATCTAGATCCTTAAAGTTTAAATATTGCGAGAATTATGTCTGTCGTACGATATCTGGACAATATTCTAACCTAGCGAGCTATATTAATAGTGAGTTGGAGAAGAGTAATGTTGGGTTCATAGATAGATAAAATCAGGCATCTCCTTCGTAGTTTTACCATATAATACTTTTATTTTTCACTATATATTTGGACACTGTTAGAGAAGGCGTTAAGATAAATAGCTCAAAATAGAATGTTGGTTATATTTACTGTATTGCAAAAACTTCTCTCCTATAGTAAAGCCCAACAAATTCCCTAAAAGAGGATCTCTAAATATTTGAATGTCGTCAAATTATAACCCACAATCTAAACACCTTGCTGAAATCTGAATAAAACGGAAAACTCCAAAATGATATTGAGTAATATAACAAAAATAATGAATACCACAAAGATTCCGTAAACACCAGTATATTGTATCTTATAAAAGGAGAGCGCAAAACTATTTTGAGTTCCCACTTTTAGATAAACGCGATTAGATTTTGACATAACCTCAAAAAGAAGATAAAACATAAAAAAAAATAAAGCAGGTTTTGAGATTTGTACGTACAATTGAAATAAAAAATATTTTAACTTCGTTTTTTAACTAACGTTCAATAGAACAGGACAAGCGACATCTATTGGTTCAGACAAGAACAATTATAGGAGAAGCGACATCTATTTGTTTGTATAACAAGCAACTTTAGGTTCGGAGAATCGATGCTTTTGGAATCGAATCGTCGGGAAGATTCTGAGCAATTTTTGGAGTATAAATACAGCGCTTGTCACTAACACGAAGAGTTGTGGTTTTGTGGAGATGTGAGTTCTTTTGACACTTAGCTCTCCACTCGGAATTCTTTAACTCCGGGAATTTGTATTGGGAATTACCAAACTCTCTATTCCACTCAAAAAAATTCTCAGCTGTTTCAGAATATCTCTCAACTGACAATATTGTCTGTCTGTTTTTTTATGTGTTTGGTGAAGGTAGCTAAGTACCTAGGAATTTTCAAATTAAATTATGAATTCACCGTATATCCTGGCTACATTTACAAAAACAAATTATGAAAATCCTTGCAATACTTACAGAGAAATATGGATTTTGGTGTCTAAAGGTACCCGCTTGAATCTTTGAATCCAATTAATTAGATATGTTATTTTACATTTTGAGTCCGGTAAAGGGTTTTGGAGATAACTGCAAAAGAAGGGAATCATTTCTTTCTAAGATGAAAAAATGGCCGTTTTTAGTACAAAGAAGAAGAACTGGTAAGTCGTGGAAATTCAGTCGCCACGAGAAAAAACAGAGTAGGTACTAATGGATGTGAAACAACGAACGGAAGAAATATATTCAAAATATAGGAACTGGGGTGTATGTGACCCACTTGCAAAAAATCCGTCTTTCGACGGTAAAAAGTCAGTTATGAAAAAATAAACTACACCACTCGATTACCCGCTCCTCCCTCTTTAATTTGATACCAAACAAGATGTATTTTGGAAACCTCTAATGTGTAATGGTACGACCCCCCCCCCCCCCCCCCATCAACAAAAGCCCCTCCCCC
This sequence comes from Dioctria linearis, assembly GCA_963930735.1. Taxonomy (NCBI): domain Eukaryota; kingdom Metazoa; phylum Arthropoda; class Insecta; order Diptera; family Asilidae; genus Dioctria; species Dioctria linearis. The sequence continues at coordinate 183,165,918 of OZ005744.1, forward strand.
AGAAATTGCTTACCTATATTTTTGTACTCTGACCCTAATTTTAATGTTTGTTAAGAGTAGGGCGACTAGGCCTCCAGGACCTTGCGGACATCGCGACCATAGTTAATCTATTGTGCTTTCCCCTAAGGTGGTTAGGCAAAATCGAGTATTTTTACGAGCTCGATTATGGCTCTTGGGGTTAGATTGCAAACTTCACTTGGGGAAATAAGTGTTCTTCCAGTGATTTGCAGCCCTAGACTTGCAAGCGCTGAGCACTCACAACATGCATCGAGGTTTCATCTTCCTCTTCGCATAGTCGACACAGTTCACTATCGGATTTGCCAATCTTCTTCAAGAAGTGAGGGAAGGGGCCGTGGCGACTGGCTAAGTCTAATAAGTTGTCGCGCTTGGAGGAGTTGAAGAATATCTTCGCCTGCCTCATACTGGGCGCGCTACGCCAAAAGAGATCCAGTTGCCTGTTTTTCCGTTTAAGCAATTCCCCCTAAAGTGGTTTTTTGGTAGGCAAAATGTCGGGTAGGGAACAATATACGGCATTCAGCTCCGGTTTTAGCCAGTTCGTTCGCTTTTCAATACCGTCAACTCCTTCGTGGTCAGGAATCCAAACCAAGGTGACTGGTTGTCCTTAAACAGTTGCTGGAGTTTCGAGTATCAGACTAGTTTCGACTCAAAGACCTGAGAGGAAAGTGCTAAGAGCGCAGCTTAGCTGTCTGAACAGATGTAGATGTTGGAGTTCTTGCAGTACTTTTTAAGGCTATCCTGAACCCCAACCTCTATATAGCATAGATTTCCGCCTGAAAAATGGAAGGTGAGGCACCAAGCGGAATGGATAGTTCCACTCCTGGATCAACCATCCCTCCCTGCGCCAGTTTTGCCAACCTTCCGGGATCCATCAGTATACCAGACTTGGACCCGTCGCGGGGACTGGAGCCCTCTATCTATGTAGTATCTGGGTTCTTTCATTAATGGTTACCTGATAACCAAAGGAAACTCTTTTGGCCATAGTATCTGTTGGAAATATTAATAAACTTTTTAAATAAACACAATAAAACTGAAAACTTTTTGGAATAGTGAAAAACATAATTTTTACTGTTAAACTGTCTTCATTGAATTATCGCCATATTAAAAAAAAAAAAATAAAAAAATAAATCCAACCCTCTCAAGAGACAATCAGATACAAAAAGCTTGTTAATTTATTCGTAACTTTCCATCCCTAATCACGGACCACATCCACCAGTGCAACGTTAGTATTCCGGCGATAATAACCAGTTCCAAAGTAATTAAAAAGTTTTGAATTGAAACAGGAGGAATTTTACAAATTGTGGAATTTTGTTCAAGGACCATAACCATAATAAAGCACCTGGGTATTCCCATGGTATCTTATGCAATTCAATTCTATTTTAGGGATGTGTGCACATCTATAAAACTCTCATTCGTGGCGCGTGTTTTTTCTTTATTCTCTCAATTCTAAAGCTGTAAATTTCTATTACAAAGTTCAGATGGACCCATGAAAAACTGAAGTCCTACTGTGGACTTACACATAATAATTGTATGACGGGCCACTTTTCTCTAATCTCACCTGCATGGAAATTGAAAATTAACTATTATGAATTTCTGTGATATACCCTAGCACTGGCCTGATTTGTATATATGGCTCGTTTCAGACAAACTCTCTATTTTCCATTTCCTGTTAATTTCTAGAAAGCCCTTCACATCAAAGTCGTCGTCCACATGATGTTGATAACAAATTTGAAAAGAGGATGCTTTCACGTTCAACTTGAACCTTCTTAGTAATTATTTTAAGTCCCATCAGTTTGGCTTTCATGTGAACTCATTACTAGAATTGCCTTCATTCTAGCATTAAACACATGGGGGTCCGATGATATTTCATCTCTCAAGTAATTTATGAAATTATTAAATACGAAGAAGATCTACATAATTTTGTCAAGGGTTTATAAAGTAAGGTAAATTGATTTTTAATTGGATTTAGTTAAATGAAAATTATAAGAAGTAAGTGGAAAAAAAATTAAAGTAAGACTTTCTTTTTTTGTATGGTAAGAGAAGAGAAGAAACTTAAAAGGCTTTTGAAAAGTTTTCTAATGCAAAATTTATAGCTGATCTGTTTTTTATTTTATAGTTTGATTTTACGAGACAGGGATTGTAATCACATTACGCCAACATAACGGATACTCCTTACACTATTCCGCCAATCAAAGGGCATCTCATTATTCGAACTTGATATTTCATTTGGCAACGAATTTTAAGAAAATTATTTGATCGATTGAAATATTTCTTTGTAAAAAAGCTGCAAATCATAAACTACATAAGTTCATAGTTCTCAAATCATATTTTCGAAATTCGAAATATTGATTTTCGAAAATATAAAAACGTTTAATTAAAACGGGATTTTGTGGGAACCTTCTGAATTAAGGTCAGAGAATTTAGGAGATTAACTAGAAAGAAACTCTTTCGAAGACTCAGTAAGTATAATACTGCTCTCATCATACAAGATTGAAAATTCGATTTCTTTAAGTGATCCATCTACTATTTGCAATTTAATTTGTCTCTAATTCAAAGACGAATGAATATTTTTCAAATCGGTTTGTTTTATTAGAAAGAGTATATGTTGCCAATAATTATGGAGAACAACTTCAAATGAAATTTCCACGGCTGGCTTGACTGGACAGATGGAGTACTGTCAACACAATTTTTCAGAATATTTTCGATTGTATGGACTCGTATCTCATCAATGACAACTTCGATTTAATCTTTCAAGTCTTGGATAGTCTCTAGATGGTTAACAGCTCCACACAAAAAAAAGTCCAATACAGTCAAATCGTACCTGCATGGTGGCTAATTCACATCTCCGTTTTGGCTGATTATTCGATCCCTAGAGACAGTGTGCAAAGACGATTGTTTCGAATGCTGTGTAGCAAGTTGCACCGTCGTCCTTTTGAAACCAAATGTCATGTGTGTCCTCCTCTTGAATTCTGGGTAACAAAAACTCGTTAATCATGGCTCCGTAACATTCCCCATTGACTGTAAAAGCGGCTCCTTGAAAAAATGGACCAATGAAGCCGCTGGTCCAAAGTTCACACCAAATAGTCATTCGTTCTGGATATATCGACTTCCCCATGGTTACGTGTGGATTTACTGAGCCCAAATGGGACAATTTTGCTTGTTAACATAACCTCCGAGGTGAAAATGAGTTTCGTCGGAAAAGAAGATTTTTCGGTAAAAATGCTCATTTTCTCGCCACCGGTCTAAAGCCCAATTAGCGAATCGAAAACGTTGCGGAACTGTGTGAAATGTTTAATTTTTGAAAACGATGACGAGTTGATGTTCATGGATGCACAGAGCAGCAGCTGCAATGTTCTCGCCTGAACGTACTGTAAATGCACGTACACGTCTTGGTTTATCCAATAGCAATCCAGTTTCACCAACTCGCATAATTTCATTTCTACTAAATCTTCCACGTAAATTTCTTACAGTTTGGGTAGAAGACTCACCACTTTGGAAGTTTAGTTTTCAATAATTCCCAATTTTGTTCAAGCGTAAAGTGACCCATTTCGTAAATGTCAAATATTAAACTAATTTTCTGTCATAACACGAATGACGTAAGTGTTGCCACACTTGAAATTGCAAACAGTAGATGGACCACCCATTATAAACACAATTCGAAAACTATATTGATACTTTCGAAATACAAATTTTACTATTCATCGGAATTAATAATACTTCACGTAAGTATGCTGGAAGATTTTCAAACTGCTCATCAATCAGTAACATTCTCGAAATTCGAACTTGACGTGTTGAGATTCAAAATTTTTCGAAACTCAACATCAATATATGTAAAGAAACGTTCCATTCATTGTTGGCTGTTGATGCTCTGGCGGTAATCGATCCATGCACCAATTAATATATTTTGGGCTTCAAAACTTTCGAAGTTACTTGGCCTTCATTTGAAAAAGTTGAAAAGAAGGTTTATCCGAAAAGTGGTTTTGCACATTTTGACAAGGGAAAAAGTAATCCCACCTTCATATTACTTTTCCTTTATATTTTCGGCATTTTTAACGTACAAAGAGACATATGAAGGTTTATAAAAATATAGAGTCTCTTTTTGCCCATGATCTGTCTATGTTCGAAAAATTTTAAATTTCGAAAATTCATTTGAAAACGAAATTTATTTTTCGAAAAAAAATCTGAAAATTGATATATCCGACCTCAGCTCCCTTTCTTCATTCTAGGTCACATAGATAATTGGAAATTTGTCGACGAAATTCCTCTCAATGAATTCTGTAAAACTAAAAAATCAATTAATTGGCATCTCTGTAAACAACAGACTTTTTATTGGCCGACAGTTTTTATGCAGTAAGCAGTCAAGTCATATATCAATTCAAAATCACTTCAAGTAAATAGTCAAAAGTCTGTCCGATTCCTTTGTGATGAAATAATTACCCGATTAAAAAATCTTTAGACTAAAGTTGTGGAAAAAATAAATGAAAAAGAAGTCTCTACCTAAGCGAGCTTAGGTCCTTTATCCAGCTAACTTCGTATAGCAATTAATTTCACCTTCTTCCCTCGTTAGTTGTGGTAAATTGAAATGAATTGAACATCACTCCATGTCATTTCAACCATCACTTTACTCCTTCTTACCACATCTCACCATACCAATTATGTACAGCAGTGACTCAGCTGCGGCTATCATAGGATATACTCATTAATTATAACTCGCAGACAGACACACGAAAAATAGATTTTCATCTGTGTTTTCTGCTAATTTTCACTTGTTGGAAAAACAGCTGAACTGAAAATTAGTAGAAGTAGGAAACTGAAATGAACGTTTTATTACAGTACATTTTCTGCGTTGGGAGTAATAGGCCTTTATATATATATAAAAAAAAAAAAGGAAGACATTTTTGATTTAATATTCATGATTTTAATTTCTCAAACTTTAGCTTCACATCCGTCCTTTCCTCATCCTTCTCCTTCTTCTCCTCTTCACTTTATGTTGTCCAGTAATTTTTCATCATTAAGGATTTTCAGACGGTCTAAACAGGGGTCATTTTTCAGTTGTAATCACCTTTGCGCAACTTTTACAAACCAGAGCTCTACACTTGCTTGTTTCCGCTATATTGCGGGTATAAATTTTATAAATTTGTTTTTGTGAATCCTTCCTTGTGCAAGCCGGACGCAGGCAAGGGGACGAATGGGGACTGGTAACTGTTAAGACCTATACTGCGTATAAGAGGCTTTGCGGCCATTATGTGCACATCTGTTTTAAGAGTAAGGGACGAGCATTTCTACTCATATTAAATGAGTTGGGCAAGTCATTTTTAGAGTAGGAAGGAATGTGGTGAATATTTTTAAAGTTGATATCATCTTAAATTTTCATATTCTTAGTTGAAATTTAATTTGAATTTGAAAAAAACCAAAAATATGAACATTTTTCCATTGCGCTATTTTTAATTGTCGGCTATATAATCGAAGATGAACGTAAATAGGTTTTTTGTTTGCTATCGAAGACGTGCAATAGCTTGATGTGCTGAAAGAGTCTGCTTTCATAAATTATGTGGTTCCTATGAAGTTAATTTTATCTCCTCTAGAAAATGTAATAGATTTAATCACATATTACGGAGTTGGGGGTCTTTATGACTTGTAATAATTGTTGGAGTCTTACCATGTACTACTTATTCAGAATGTATTATTCATTTTATTTACATCGCCTTCCATAAAAGGAACCCTGGCTGCTTACTACGATGGCAGAGTTTAGTAGTCATACTTCTGAGTAGCTTAGCCTATCCCCTATGCAATAACGTACAACAAAAAGGTCGATAACTCTTATACAACGTCTGTACAACCATGTCATGAAACTCGTTAGATACAAAATTAATTTTATCGGTTATTGATTACATTTATGATTGTAAATCATTCTTATTCGGTTGGTTAATAAATGTTACTTAATAGTTGGTTACTAGGTCGCTTTTACAACTATAATACAACTGCATACAACGATATTCTTAATATGATTCCACTCATAAGATGCAAAAGCTATATTTTAATTTTAAAGCTATACTTTGCTTGGTTTATGATTGTTTCGTTTTCAAAAATTATTAATACCAATATTTTATAGGTAAGAAACTATAGGTATTATGTACTTAATAAAATTTCAAATTAGTACAGGACGGAGAAAGTGTTAATTTTGAAAAATTACTCCAATCATCTTGAATATCGTAAATATACTCAATAACGAGAAGAAAATATATTTGGGAATTCGAGAGGAATGCATAATTTGAAGACATTAGATCAAGACACTACAAATTTGAATTCCAGTTGAAGTGAAAGGAGGAACATGGCTATATAGGACAATAATGAGTCGAAAATATTAGAATATTATCTCGACCTGTATACCTATCGATAAAATTTAGATAGAAGTGTATGTCGACATACGTAGGATGATTTCTAAACGCATTTGAAAAGAATGATATTCCTATCTTTTTCAAGATGAACTACGTTGTACCAAAGATGGCACTAGAACTAGATCTCGCATAGCATACTACAGAGTATACAAATTGTGAAATGGGTAGTGCATTCTGAAATGGACCATAACATGTTTTAGAGCCAGCCGAAAGCAAATGTTTTTATAATAGTAGTTTTTGTATACATTTGAATGACTTCCTAACACTTCAGATCGACACATCTCTAAGAGCTATCCTACTAATCCTTATGACTAATCTATACATTCGGAGTTCTTTTAAGTATTTACTGAAATTAACACCTGGCTTAGAGTTTTCAGATTGTCAAGAAAATATAAATAAATAATATAAATAATAATAATCATGCCAATTCAAAGTTTGTGGAGCGAGAGAAAGTTTTATTTAGCTAAGAAAATTCTTCTCCATGTTATTTTATATCAGTAAATAATGAAGGTCATCATATATATGCATACATAATACATACATAAATGTGTGAATATCAGTAAAGAACTGAAATTGTTGAATGGAATTTTGATTCCTGTCCGTGATACAGAGCTAATTGTGAAACCGTGATCTACCTAAATTAAATAAAGGCCAAGATCTTCCAGAAATGGTATCTTTGTGCAGCATCTGTTCTCTGACTAATGTTATATGAATCTAACTGCAAGTCAAGTGGTTCCTTAACAATAGACATTTCGACTTTGATCACAGATTTTCCTGTAGCGAACACATCGCAACACTCTCCGAATTATCAAATAATAATGACCCCAATATAGTCTCGCTTACCCTAATTTTGAAAAATCCATTTTATAAACATTCATAACAAACTATTTACTGATATTTCGCTGTAAAGGATGTATCCCATAAAGAAGTAAAGAAAACTTCTACATAACAGTTAAAATGTAAACAAGGGAGCGTTATCGAATTCCTTCGGAAGCATAGTGAAATAAAATTAGGATACGTTCCATCGGAGTTTTAAAATTCCCGAATGAAGAAAAAATGTGAAAAATCGTGAAGAGTCAAAATCCTGATTTTGGAAATTCAAAATTATAAAATTCCGTTCAATTCAAAAAGCCGAATACATATTTCTAACAATTTTAATTAAATTTTGCTGGTTGGGTAAGATATCGTATTGTTTATATTATTTTTAAGGTTTTCAAAAAAACTTTTGGTAAAACCGTCTTTTTTAAATCTCTCCGTTCCAAAATTCCATTTCTCAAAATCTAATTTTTATTAATTTTTTTTTCAAATATTATGGAAATGATTCAAAAATAATGAAAAGTGGGAAATTTAAGAAAAGCACGATTATGATAAAACTAGATTTTTATGGAAATGGGATTTCCTAGAGTTCCGGATTCAGCTAAAACGTCATTATAATAATATTATAAGAAAAATGGTTGAGTAAAATATCGTATTTTTTTAAAATTTCGTTTTTGAAATCCAATAAAATATATTAAAAAAACTTTTAAAATAAACAGCTTTTGTAAATAAAATGCACTAAAAAGAAAAAAAATAATTTTTTTCTTTCTCAGAACAAGTTTTATTGAAAATAAGAAATGCTAGAGCTCAGATTAAATCTTTAAATTTTGGGCAGTCCAAACTTTTTCACTGAGAAAGAAAAAAATTATTTTTTTACTTTTTAGTGCATTTTATTTATAAAATTTATTTATTTTAAATGTTTTTTTAATATATTTAATTTTCTACTTTTTAGTCATACTTCTATACATCCTCTCACTCTCCACTCTCTCTCTCATTTTCTCTCAGCACAAAAAACTATGTAAATCTATTCATGTTTACTGCCCTAAAACACATTCGACACGAACGAAACTCTCAGACACAAAGTTTTTTAGTCAGGGGTATTGAGTAGATAAAAGTTATTTAAAAAATCTCGCTTTTCGACAATTTGTATAAAAAACGGTTGTTTTAAGCCTTTAAAAAAATGGAAAATGGAAAACCTATTCGAGATATTAGATTTTCATGATTTTTATTCCTTTGTGTTTTGAACGGTCTGCCGATAAGATTTTAATTTTTGAGATATCGTACCCTACCAGTTTCTTTAAGGAACAATACCTTTGAGGAGGAAGTGTATCAAATTTAATCTCTCAATATACGGTGGCAGATGAAAAGAATTCCACAAATTCCAGGCTTCTTCAAGCAAATAGCAAGAATATACTTGGCCCACCTTCAATGCGATCAGATTGACGCTTGTAAGATTCGTATATTCCAACATGGGTCGAACGAACAAGTGTTGTGAATAAAGCTTTTCTTGTATATGCCCCAAATTGAGACTGCTCTAATAAAAATATAGTAATATGCGGTCAATATAGTCATCAAAGGTAAATTTGGAGTGAAACAGTACACTCAAATCAAGTATTCTAGTACTCTTAGAAAGAATTACGTCATTGATGTTGTAGTCAACAACCCGAGGGACCACATGGCGGGAGAAAAAGGAGATCCTACTTTTTAGATGTTTCTACAATTTCACACAATGCAATTCAAACTTACGTCATCTGCTTAGATGGAAAACAACTACGTGAGAGACATCATTTATGAACAAGCGGAACAGAAGTGGTCCCAAGTGACTTCCCTGCGGTACATCAGAATTTGTTTGTTATTTCATCTGACTGTGCAGAGGAAAATGTTACCACTACCTTACGATCCCTTAGGTAGGAGGATAACTAGCTAAACAACGAGCTAGGAAATCTTGTCAAAAGTCTTACTATAGTCAGTGAATTCACATCCTGACTCGATAGACTTAATGCAAGATAACGAAAATTGTAACATATTCGTTGGTGTTGATCTTTTCTTAATAAAGCCGTGCTGTTTAGGAATAACGGCATGACAGTAGAAAAACATACAGATAATCACCGCTGTAAAATGTATTGTTACGTGCCACAAAGTGACACAAGCGACATCTGTTGGAAATGGAAGCAACTTTAGGCTAGTGACATCTTAGTAAACTTTGTGTTCGGAAAACGGAATATTCATGAAGGTTCGAGTATAATTTGTAGAGTATAAATACGGCGCTACTCACATCCAGGAGGCGGAGTATTATTTCAAACAGCGAAGTGAACGAAGTAAACTATTTGGAATGCGATAGTTAGAAGTACAGTACTAACGATAAATAAAGAGTTCATTTGATAATTATTTGTGAATTTGTGAGAGTAAACAGTAAAGTTAAATAAAGAAAGAAGTTTTGAATTATAACTGAAATATTGTGTTTTAAATAATGAATTAAGGCCACGCTCGTAACAGTATTAACACTGAATTAAAAGTATAATAGTCTAATAAGACAGTTATTATAACAGTTATATATATATATAATTATAATAAAACTTAAATAAATAAATGCCTTAAATAACAATTATGACTAATAATAAAAAAAAAAAAATGTTAAATGTTGAAACTCTTATTATGAGACTGACTTTAAAGTTGCTTAACAACCAAATATTTGTCACTACCTACTTCTTGATTTCTGAAAATAACAGTTATTTTTGATCCTTGTTATTCAGTTTCATTGTTCGAATCAAAATTCAATGGCAATTCAAACTTACAGTTAGAGGAAATGTTGCATTGGAAAAATTCAGTTTTCTTACCCAACAAACATTTTAAGACTTGTCTGATCTATATAGAACGTCATTTTTTAACTGAAAATAGATTATGAATTTCTTGCTAATTTCGACGTCATTTAGACGTAAGTTTCCTACGAAACTAGGACATGTTCATCGAATTTTCATTTACTATTGACTTATTATTCCCCCTTTCCAGCGACGTCCGTTTTACGTCAATATTAGATATTTTAAGACCATCGAGTTTAGTTTCCGTCAGATTTAGATTTCGTTTTGACTGACACTTTTTTTTAAGTCGACATATGACGTCTTTTTACGAGTTCAATTTGGTCGTCATTTTTTGCTATTGAACAGGCACGTGTTGTTTATTTCTCGTCATTTGATGACTGCATTTGAACGTGACGCTGCTTGTCGTCATTTTGACGTCATTTCACGATTTTTCGTAGCATTCAAAACTTGCATTAGTCTTATTCAAGCAGCAGTACGGACAACAATTGCTTTTGGGGGTGCTTTCATATGATTCCTAAGTTTCCACTAACTTTATCGCAAGATCTCTATAAATTGGAGACAGACTTGATGGATGGAATTAGGAAACAACAATTGGTAAGATAAAATAAAAATTTCAAAATTATGAAATACACTTTAATTCACATTTAAAGGTGGAAAAACTGCGCCAAATCGTCAGAGGGTCAGATGCTTCGTTAGGAAATGTATGAAGCAGCTATAGCAACTGACGATATACTAGAGGAATTCTCGTGGATGGGACTCCAAAAAAAGTTGAAGTTTGCAGATTATGTAAACAATTTGAATGGGACTTATCCATCATTCGAAAGCTACTCAGACGGACATCAATGAGGAATACATTAAAATGAGGAACACATTAAAATGTGGCTGAAACATTCCCATGAAGGGATTCATAATAAAATCGCTAAGTAATAAGCTAATTAATAATACAATATATTATAATATAGTAATACCTACAGAAATAAATTTTTTTCTAACACTTGAATTATGAATTACAGTGTGCAGCATACAGTGATAAAACTGACGAACATGATATGTTACGAAAGGCATGAGGAAAATGGAATTTTCAGTTTGTGTCGAAAAAGCATTCCATTTTTGCCAAACTTTCTTGTCACGTATTAAGTAGATGAGTTTTACTTAACGCTGCATCCTCGGAGACTCATATTTGTAGTTGGTACATGGCAAGAATGGAAAACTCACTTTTCCAAACCATGCACCAGCGAATATTTACAATCAAACTTATACCAAAAAGGTGGAAAAATTCTTATTCTTTAATTTTTCGCTAGAAATTATTGATTTCTTATACATGTTTCACGAGAGAATTTCATTTCAATGTTTTTGTGAACGAAAATTTAACGAAAACATTGACAAATACTTTTCTCGATAAACAACGTAAAAAATTAATAATTTCTTCCGAATAATAAAAAAAATAAGTAAAAAGTAGGTTTTCAAACAAAACTGAGGCCAATCCGCATGAAAAAGTAGAAAATAAACTTTTCTTCACACACAGAGGTGGGCTCAGATTTTTTGATTGGGACATTTCTCTTGAATATTCTTTCTCTTCATGAATCAAATCACTTATTACCTCTAATTGATCATACTGAAATATGTCGGTGATTGTCAGCGAATAAAATCTGAGTTCACCTCTGTGTGTGAAGAAAAGTTTATTTTCTACTTTTTCATACGGCTTGGCCTCAGTTTTGTTTGAAAACTTGTTTTTTACATATTTTATTTTCTACCTTTTTCACGTTAACTAAATTGTTATTACGTGCTGCATATTTTAAAACAATTTTTAAGTCATGTTTGGTGCCGATCCGAAAACAAATTTTTCGAGTATCAAATCGTTGAAGTACTGCAACGGTTTTCTGAAATTCAAATTATGTTTCAAACAGCGCTTTTTAGCTGTATTCCAACTTGATTCCATATAACATGAATTTTCCCGATTTTCGATGTTTTCCACAGACTTTTCCTATTACTATGAATTTTTTTTAAAAATTTACATGAATTTTCCTCGATTTTTCATGCAAGTTTTCATGATTGTTGAAGAGAAAGTATTGATGTCAGTAGGACGGAAAAAAATGATTCTGCATAAAAATCCGGAAATTCCAAAAAATTGGAAAATTCTGCACGTTTCCTGAAACAGATTTATCACTAATTATATCGATGAAAAATTTGTCCGATGATTTTTCCGCTTTTCCGGGTTTTCCATGGAATTTTCCATAAAAGCAACTTTATGCAACTCATTTCGCTCTACAACTTTGTCTTAGGTTGCAAAACGCTCAAACGCTTCCTTGGTCGGAAAAACTCCGGAAGCGTTTTACATGAATTTTTGATCGATTTTTTCTGCAAGTTTTCACCATTCTCGGAGAGAAAGTAATGATGCCAGTTGATACGGAACTTGATCCTGCATAATTTAGAAAACTTTTTTACCGGAAAATTCCGGAAATTTTTTTCCGGAAAAATCGGAAAACACTGCATTTTTCCTGAAACGGATTTATCACTAATCAAATTTGTACCAAATTTTCAAATGATTTTTCCCGATTTTCCGGGTTTTCCATGGAAATTTCCGTTTCAAATTTTGATAGATTCAATTGTCACGCGACAGGAACGTGCGTGCCAAATTTCAGCTCGCTGTGATGACGAAAAGTGGGTCTACGAGAGTGTCGAAAATAGTAAAAAAGAAATTATATATAAATAGACAGACAAATTCGTGTACGAGTTAAAGGAACGGGCTGGCCTCAAAAATAAGAATTTTCCTACCTTTTTTAAGTTTTATTGGAAATATTCGTCATTCCAGGGTGAAAAAGCGAGTTTTTTAAAACTAGAGGTCATTTTCTATTGGTGCCTAATACGACGACTTTATTTCAGTCTGAAGACGTGTTTCAGGTGTTATAATGACATCTTCTGGCTAACCAAAACGTACTCAATCAGTTTAATTTTGGAGGTTATTTTTGTGGCTAGTGATGACTTTATTTCCGTCTGAAGACGTGTACAAATTCGACTGTCCGACGTCAAAAAATGGTATTCGATCTAACCAAATTTTGATTTTGACCACTTTTCAATTTCACTATACAAAGGAAGGACGGTCTATTTTATGTTTTATTAGTTATTTTATTATTGACCAGTCATTCTTTGTTGGGTTATCTATTAAGTTCTACAGGCTTCCGTACAACACAGCATCTAGCTCCAGTTAGTTGTATTTGTGGCTATTTTGGAAGATTTAAGTGTTAGAAATTGGAAAAGCCGTCTATTTAGATAATCTGTAACGAATAACCTGCTGCGAATCTCCATATACCTTATAAACATTAACTTGTATATAATAATCCTTATGATAGATTCAACCAATATTCCTGGCTAACACCCGGCTCTATCAACTAGAAACAAGTGTAAACTAATGAAATTAGAATTACTTAAAAATCTTTTGTCTACATTACTCGTATTTTAGGAAGTGAACACACACAACAAAATTTAGTATGGGAATAGGAGAGATACCTAAAGTTAGTAATAAAAAATATATATCAAAAATACCAACCAACAATAAAACAAAAAAACAAAACTTTACACTTCTATAAAATTTGGATTTTTGGGTATTTTTGTATTTCTTTTATCAATTAAAAAATGTAAGGAAAAAAAACAACAAATCATGTCCCATATCGACAGATTAACAACGATTCGTTGAAGGAAGTACTTTTTGTAATAAAATCAATTACTATTTACATTTCGTTTTAATTTAAATTTTGTTTTTATGCTTAATAAAATTTATGTTTTGTGGTCTTTTTATTTTGCATTCCTAGAAGTGATATTTACTCACCGGTATCGAGCACGGTTTATCCAATACAACAAGCTCGTTGTCTAGGTAGATTATTTTAATAGGATGAGCTAAAACTGGCGTCTCATGCCTGGTTTTCGTTTATTTTTTTATTTTTCGTTTTATATTTTTCAGTTTCATTTGGTTTTTTGTTTGTTTTGTTGGTCCCATTTGAAAAATAATAATTAAAAAAAAAACAGTTTTAATTTCAAATCGTAAAGTTTTAAATATAAATTGAAATCTTTTATGCAAAAAAAAAGAAGGTCATATACATAGAAAATTGCAAAGCAAGTTTGTTTATAAATGTTTATACGGTTATATAACTGAAGAAATGTATTTTATATTTATAATAAAATATTATAACTATTTATTATATAAATAAAATATAATTTCAACAATTATCCTAATCTAAATGGCAGATTTGGATGGATTTTTTCAATTCTTAAGAGTTCGAAGCTTTGGTCATATAAAGGTCGTTGCACACTTACCGACACAGACAGTCAAAACGTTTTTCTATGAAACCAAGTTAGCTAATTCACATTAACCGGCACCAGCAGATATCGGCACGTAACGGATAGGTCAACTTAAAGAGGAGAGTCTGCAGTTTACAGTTTTTATAAAAAAAAGTTATGTTAACGACAATTTTGCAAAAATAATAGAGGTCAAAATAAAAAATAAAAAAAAAAGGAAAGAAAATCCGAAATTTTTAGTTTAGACCTTCATAACATCTGAGGGGAGAGGGGTACGGGGCTGGTTGAGCTGTCGTTGGAAAGGCCATGAAGTTCTGCATACAGTGAGCCCTTAACTATGACCATACGCCTTGTAGTTTTAATATACAGGGTGTTTTGTGAAAACCTAGCTTTTTTTATGAATCACCCTGTAACTCCTAAACGGTTGATATTGCCCCCCCCCCCCCCCTGCCATACAATTTTTGGTTCGTCTAGGTGAGTACTATCACCTCCCGCTCTATGGACCTCCTAAGGGGAAACACCCTGTATAGGTGACTCTAATGAGGAAAATACTTCTGCCGGGGGGTTTGAAAAAAAAAATGTACATCACTTATTTGCCACCGAAGTAATTCTTACCTACAACTATGATGGGGTACAAGCGAAAAATTCTTTAAAAAAAATAAACTCCACCTTATTCAGTCAGTTCAATAACATTATTTTTATAATCCTTACATTTAAACATTTCCCAGAAATTTATATAGGAAGCCTTTCAAAAGACGGTTATACTGAGAATGACTACATCGACGAAGTCAAGCGGGCATTCAAAATGGTGAAAAATAGACACCATAAGAATACGTGCATTAAAAATAAGGCAGCGAAGCAAAGTAATTCCAAGGATTAATAACATTTATATTTGCATTAATTAGCAAAAATATTTTGTTCAGTAAAGGACAAGACATCATGAGTGTATATATAAATTCTAACAAGAAGTAAATCTATTTTTTTATTTCAAAAGCAGGACTATGTAATTTTTCTCCTCCTCTTTTTATTTAAGCTGATCATAAATAATGTAAAGATTGGGCTTAATTTGCAATTGTTACAAAGTATTTGTGTTTATCAACCAATATGATCAAAGACTTCAAAGCTTCAATTATACAAGGTGCTTAATATTATTATACATTAATTTCACACGGTGATAGGTCTCCTCCGTGAGAGGGGCAAAACACTGTATGGGACGGGAGTGATTTTGTGTAATTTCGGGTAGTTTTTCCCCTAACACCCTGTAATTTTCCCTGTAAAATTAATGTATGTATAATAATACCAAAAACCTTGTATAACTGAAGCTTTGAAGTCTCCAATTATGTAAGAGCTTACTGGTAAATGGTTGATTAAAGCATTACTTGTAATGAATAAAATAAAGTATTACTTGTAATGAGCGAAGTAAGAGGTGTCCGGTAACTGCTTCACTCAGGTATTACTTGTAATGATTAAAGTAAGATGTTTCCGGCAAGTGCTGTAAATAGGCATTACTTGTAGTGATTAAAATAAGATATTACTTGTAATGAGCAAAGTAGCACGTTACCGGTATGGAGGCGAGTAAGCACTTACCCTGTTATGACATCAAAATGTAAAAATAATTAATTGGGTAATTTGGATAGTAAGGGGTAGACCTTACAAATTGTCATTACAGAATCGATTCGGTAAACGTTACATTTCCTACTGGGAAGGAGCAGTGAAATGGAGACATATAGTGTTTTTATTTACTATTACCTAAAACATACGCTATGTATGGAAATATATTCGCAGTATTACCAGTAGAGCTTTGATTCTTAAACCAATTACAATTCTTTGCAGCAAATTTCGATATTAGTCACTATTTTATATATACTCAATCAACGAGTCAGGTGATCTACCATAATCATCATAAATTAGTATAAATTTTGCAGTTCCTCAGGGATCAATTCTGAGGCCTCTTCTTTTTCTAATGTTAGTGAATGATATGTTTGACAATTGACAACTAATATAGGACTTCTTGTACTTATGCAGATGATGATAAGGTTGTCGTTTTGCAAGTATATTATATACAAAATATTCTGCTGCGTACAAGAGAAGTAATTTTAAAGCTATGTCCGTAGATAATATCAATGGAATCAATAGCCTCAGTAGATAAAATGAAGTGCCTTGTGCATACGTATTTCCATTTACATACACTTAAATAAAACCAAAATTTTCAATTGATTTGTTCGTGTTCGTGAACCTGTAAGTTCTAGGTTTGATGGTATATTTTCCTTGATGATGAGTCGCACGTGTTAGATGCGTGATGGTCGCATTTTTCTATGATTTCCAATGCTAAGCAAAACGATAGCTCATAATAAATTCACACATTTATTGCTACTCAAATCTTACGACATTAACTACTATCTACCGTGTAAAAATTAAATATTATTTTAAAGTGCGTCTGCTATTCTCTCCGGAAGAACAACATGAGAGATAGAGGGAGATTTGAGATGTTATGTTTTTAAAAATTATGTACGTTCAGGTATAACGCGTTCTAGCGAACCGAAGCTGTGTGCGTTTTGAAATGATGGGTGCGTTTACTCGAAGCTATTTTCCACCAAAAACTGGATTGCCTAGTGGTGACCAAAGCATATTATAAGCGGGTCTATTTTCACAACTTGCAATTTGAGTGTGTCTTATAAATTAGTAGTTCATAATTTTTCCACTTTCTAAATCAACTTTTCATCAAATTCCATTTTAATAAGAAACAGAAAATCAAAACCAACAACAAAACACTTTTATGTGTTTCTTGAGAATTATATATTTGGGATTAAATTTGACGTGTTTGAGGAGAAAAGTACAACAGGGGAATGCCCGCTTTTCATACAGCTTTAGGCCCCACATCAACAGACATAAGAGATATCTTAAACGATGCATTATGATATTTTGAACATTGTTTATTTTAATTAAGCGAACTGCAAAAATATATGTGAAATGTAGTAACTGGGGTGTATGTGATTCAAGTGCATGAAAATAAGTTTTCCGGCGGCAAAATCGTCCCGAGAAAGTTTTCTGAATTGAGAAAAAAGTCCATCACTCTATAGCACTCGGCGAAACCTTTAATTTGATATGCAGCATGCGGTATTGGAACCCCCTCTCAGGGGTTCCTACCCCCACGCTAAAAGTATGCAGAGAAAATTTTTCATCCATGAATTGTAGCTGGTAATGAGCTGAGGGGAACAGTGAAACCCGTTATCCGATCGGACATAACTCTACCAAATTAGAGCTGATCTAAGGTGCGAAAAATCTAGTACCTCAGTTCGAATAAAAAAGAGTTAAACACTAAAAAAGTGAGCATGGGGTTGGCTATAAATAGCTACTTAAGCCTCCGAGTATAGAAGTATGGGTACTCGAACTTGTTCTCAGCACCTAAGGAATTCGACCTGTACTAGATTTTGCAAGATGTACTAGATCAAATAAACATTGTTAATAAATAAATACCCAACACCCAATTTCGCTATTTGGGACCTGTTGATGAGTCAAACCAAGACTTGAAACTTGTCACCGAAAATTAATGAGTTGAGTGATGAAATAACAAATTAGAACGTTTTTAGCTTTTGCTATATACCGGAGAATCCCAAAAAATTCTTTCTTGAACAAAATTGTTAATAAAATATATTCAGAGTATCAACTGCGTCTGATATCTGGAGGTGGCGGGCCTAAAATGGGAATTCCCGTTTATACCGGGATAATGAGTGTATCTGGGATCATTTGGAGGATTATATCATTTACTCATATCAGGATTTTCATTTTTCTTCTATTTCTCTGATTCTTCTTCTTCTTCTTTTATTGCTGTAATTTCCAACATACATAAAACTTTACATCTCAATGCCCTTTTTGTTAATGAACTTACATGCAAGCAGACAAGACATTAAGTGCACTGTCTCCTGCTGTCAATTTGAAAAACTCATTGGAAGGGAGGCTAGCATCTTACATGCAGGCTGTACTTCCTGGTCTAATCAACAGAGGGAAGGAACTTTCAAATCGCTATCGACTATGGCTCACAATGAAGGGTGAGTTCAGTCAGCATTAAATAATGACACTACACTTACTGAGAATGAAAACTAATAAAAGTTATTGGCAATATTTTGGTTCCATATTCAAAAACACTCTAACATAACCAAAATATTAGGGTAGTGGTATCCCTGTAGCCGAACGTTGCCCCAAAGTAGGCAATTGGAATTGGAATTATATATGCAAAGTGGCAACACTGTAAGATTGAAGTTATTATTTTTATTGGAAAAATGAAATGGTAAAAATGGATTAATTCATTATTGAATTATTATTGAAATTAAATTGTCGAAAATATGTTTAGACAGTTGTCATACAGCAGTAGGTGCAAACTAAATAGGCAAAAACCTATTTATTTCATCCTTTACTCAGGTAGAGACTATTTGCTCTTTTCTGAATCAAGCTTATATGTATATGCGTGTTGTCTTATAGTGGCCTTATGTAAATGGCGTAAATGTATACCCACCCCCTTATAACTAAAAATGTTTTTCCAAACAATGTTTACGATAAGTTTATTGATTTTCAGACATCATTATTTCTGGACTGGCTACAAATCTTGCACAAATATTTTCTAAAAACTATCGTCAATATGTTTTCATACTGAATACGCTCTGCAAATAAAGCTATTCCCGAAAGACAGAGCAGAGCACACCCACACGTCCGCATCCAGATAATATACGAGTGTTCATATAATAAGAAGCAAAAAAAGCAAACAAAAATCCACAAAGAAAAGCATTTAATCTTAGCTTTTCTAAGAAATAAAGATTTCTTTGGTAAAAGAAAGCTTTCCATATTTTTGCCACCCATCAGCTCCTATAGAACTGTCATTGTGATGTGAAATGAACATTTTACCAAGGACAAGGGTAAAATGAGAGACACAATCTGCTTCTACTCATATATGATCTACTCCTTCTTCACTGTAGTTACTTTCAAAAGCATAAAGCCAACAATAACAACAACAACAATAACAACCATCACCACCAGCAATAATAGTAGTAGAAGTATAGATAACAGCAACAAGAGGTTATGGAATTGGGAGGAAATAAGGTTCGGGAGAAGAGGATGATTGCTGAAAGAATGAATAAAGATAAATACAGGAAAAAATGAAAAATCGCTCACTCAGTTGCTTAGAGACTGCCCCATTATAGAGATAAGACCATGTCCTATCAGACAGGCCACAGAATAGAGGAAAATTGCTTCTGGAACGCCGACAAAAGGTTTTCCTACCATGGTGATTTTGACATTACTCTACAAGAAAGCTGAATATGCAAATTTCTTCAGACTACAAAATGTGTGTTTTATGAACGTCTCGCCCGCTTTCAGTACCTACTTTTTACTATACTTGCACGTACTGAACTGAATCACTGTTCGGAAAATTCGGGTAGGATGAGTTGAGATATAAATAAGGACTAGAGACCCACGCCTGCCGGTAATGTTGACTGAAACATGGCGCGAACAATCGACAGAAAATCCACAAGCATAAAGTTATTGGCAGAAGAGGCCGGGTGGAATCATAATCGTCCTCATCTGTTGTAAGGTTGAAATAAGTACAGGACGTGAACTACAACTTAAAGACAAACTTGGTGGAAAATCGAAACATTTCCACAGCATAGAGTTTTTGGCTTACCAAAAAAGAAAAGAAAAAAAAACAAGGAGAGGTACGGAGAGAGAAAAGAAAGTAACTGCCACCCCCATATTGAACAAGATTGATGACGGTTTGAATAGCCTGTAAAAAGCCACAGAAATTTCATAATTTTTTTTTGTTTTCATTTTGGTGGTGGGAAATAAGTACTTTCTTTCGGTGACGTACATACTATTCAATTCAGTAACGTGCTTATGAAAGTTGGGCATTTTAACAAAAAAAAAATTGAAGTAAATTTAATAGAACACTTTCAAAAATGACTAACCATGGGGAGGAAACATTTTAATTAAAAAATCACCAGAACAACGGTATAGTAGGTTCTGAATGTAGATAGATTTGTTGATATAAAAATCTTTCATTTTATAATTAGTTACTTAAGGGGTATTCTAGTCTAGAAATTCGAAAAAATCGATTTTTTTTGTTTTCATATTTTCAAAGTTTAACTATTCAAGAATATGCCTACAAGAGGATTTTTCAAACTCGTATCTTTATATTTAGTGTTCACTTGCATCCAGCTGCTAACAGTTGAATTCTAACTTCCAAACCTCGTAGACGTATGGACTTCAAGAGGTAACGCCACTGTAACGGCTAAAAAAAAAGTTTTTTCACGAATTTTTTTCTCGCGAAATTAAAGGTATTTGAAAAAAACCTTTTAAGGGTATTATCGGGCTTACATTGATCTTTATTGATAAATTTTTGACAGCAAAAAAAAAAAACAAAATGGCGGCTCCACAGCCATCTTCCTGGGACATGTTTCGGAGCAAGTTTGACGCGATTGGTTGCGACCTCCATTTTCAAAGGAAAAAAAATTGTTCTCGCACGGGACCTTTCTTTCTTATTCTAGAGGGTTTAAACTATTTCTTAAGCCAATAAAAAAAAAACGATTTTTCAAAAAAATTACAGTGGCGTTACCCCTTAAACGCGTTTTTCTCGAAGCTGCCTTTTTCAAGACGATGCCCACGATTTCTCAAATTCTACTGGACCGATTTACTTGAAATTTTTTTGAGAGTCTTCTTTATGGACTTGTTTATGTCCGGAACTAGCCGCATCCCCAAATTTCAATTTTTTACTATTTTTAAAAAATTCGAAAAAGTCAAAAAAGTGGTAAAAAAGTTGCTTTTTTTTCAGGCAGCGGCCATTTTGTGAAAAATTTTTTTTTCAAGTTTTTCCTAGTTCCGGACATAGCGACATTACTCTAGAATAATAATCTTTTTTATTTTATTTTTTCGGATTGCTAGGCGAGTTGGAATCGTGGGCATGATCACGCGCCAATTTTTTGAGGCCCCCACTTCATCAGCTGTTAATGTTTTGAATTTTCAACTTTTTTAATTTTTTTCTGTATTCTTGTAATGTTAATAAATAACTCATATAAAAATGGATAGAAAAATATTGATTGCCTTTTTCTTACAGCGCTTCAAAAATCACCTAAAATTAGAGGCAAGAAGTAGAATACCCCCCTAAGTAGTCAAGGTGATAATAGAGGCGGTAAAATAAAATTTGATAGAAGCTATCTATATTTAGGATGTCACACCCCCGTAAGTGCATGTATTTTTGTCAAGACAATGCCGTTAATTTGAGTATAACAATTGGTTAGAAGTGGTCTAAATGCTACCCATCAAGAAAAATGCGCCAATATCTGCATTAAGATAGCTATAAAGAACTCAACCATTTAATATCCTCTCGGACAGTCAAGCCGCTCTCAAGGCCTTAAAACACCATTAAGTCAAGGATAGCCTGGGAGTGTCTGCAAACCGTTAAAAATTTATTAAGGAAAAACAAAGTTAGCGACGAAATTGTTGATGGCCTAGCCAAAAGAGGAGCAGAAACTCACTTTGTCGGACCAGAGCCATTTTATGGTTTTTTATGGTTACTTCAGAGCTACCCTAAATAACGGGGAGAACAAACAAAAATCTTTTTATTGGGAAAGGGTTCAAGGACCTCGTTAGACAAAAAAGTTTATTGACATCCGAAAAACAAAAGAACTCCTTCCTATTGGTTAGGAAAACAGAACTCAAATAGATTACAGAGCTCTTCTCAGGGCATTGCCTATTGACGTATCACCTATACAAGACGTGCTTCTTGGCTGAGACTTTACTCTGTCGCTTCTATCAGGATGCTAATGAAGTGTTGAAACACCTGCTCTGCAACTGCGAGGCATTGGACAAATGGAGATTACTCAACTTCGAACATGCTTTTCCTCCATTAAACTACCTGTAACATCTAAGTCCAAGAATGGTACTCGACTTTATTAATAGTCTAAACGAACTGGGACTCACAATAAATGTTTTAGGTCACAGTTAATGCGACGCCAATGCCTGCACACCCCTCCAGAAATCTAAATCTACCCATCAACCTCCAAAAAAGCTAGATTTTCGCTTAAAAGTCTCCGGTAAAATATTAGCTAAGTCAGTGATTTTTTTGTATATAATATTTCAAGTAGTTCAACATAGGACCGCATCATTGGATATATCACAAAAGCAAAATATCGAACGCCAAAGTCAAGAAAATCAGAATTCCGAAAAATGAGAGTCCGAAAAATCAAAAGCAAAAAAAAAAAACACCCTAGGTTTTTACCTCTCCCATTAAATTGATAGCTGTGCTGAAACTCCTTCTAAATATATCCTTCCTAAATTTCAATTTAAAACCTTAATATGTCAATGAGTCTTAGAAGTAATATACTCAATAAAATGGAAGCTCTGTTCATTGATGTCTGGGGGCTTATTGAAGGCTAGCCAATATCTTCAGCAGCGATAAACTCAAGTAATTTCGCCTCAGTCAGCGATAAATGGATTCAAGAAATTGAGACCCCGACGGGGCTCTGAAATGTAGGCCACAACAAAGCCCATTTTCACACTCCAAACTTATGGGCAATTGCTTATAAGTTCCAACCGGATGTTCATACAAAGTTCAATATACGCCCCCAACCCTATATGCTAGCTTCACGAAGTTTGTCCAGGATGTGTGAGCCAAAAAATCTGTAACGCTTTCCTGAGAAAGCCGGACAGTGAAAAAAGAAAAGGAGGAACCGTTTCGGATTCCTCTTCGCATTCCTTGCAAACAGAATCATAAACGAGTCCCATCCTGTGTAGGTGACAACTGAGAAAAGAGTGCCCAGTGAGAATTGACAGTAGAGTTCTCCGGGTTGGATTGTTTGGTATCATAACAGATTTTTCGTTAAGTTTTGGTTAGGTTTACATACACCACAGTTCCTTGGTACTTCTACCCAAAGACTCATCATACTAAAAATGGTTGTGTTACCGGTCGGCCCAAAACGAAATATTAGAGGTAAGGTGTTTTGATGCAATCCCGATTGTGGAGGAGGATGCCTCCGAGGCTGCACCAAAACGAGTAAGTTCAGTCAGCCAGTCAGGGCTACTCCAATATATGAGTTTACTAGTTTTATTTACTATTGCAACTAGATGGTGTGATACCTTCCTTCGATTTTTCTTTACTATGAATAAAAAATAAGAAAATAAGAAAAAAAGTGCTTCAATTGAGATCAGCTATCGCTCGGTAGAACATTGTAATTGATATAGACTTCGCTTCACACTGTAGGTACCCCTTGTTGCAGATTCACAGCTTATCCAAAGACGTCCTGCAGTCCCTCAGTAGCTTAGATGTTATCTGAAGGCCACTCAGAGCCATCTATCCTAGAGGATAGCAATGTCTTCTCCCTTGATTTTTATATCAAGTATGCTATCTTCGCTGCCATTGCGATGGAGAAGACCTCAGCCTGAAAGACAGTACTGTCCCCTCCAATTGAGTACCCCAACCCACTGTCAGGTAGAAGCTTCTTTAGTGAGAGAAGTAAGTCTAGTACCTACCGCAGCTATCTCAACTGGGCTAACAGGAAATCTACGCCTAGGTATTGATGCCGTGTGTTTATCGCCATACTAATTCCAAAACGTGTCTCAACTAGTCCCGTCCACATACTAATTAAAAGTTCTAATTTTTTACAATAGATGGCAGTCAGTAAAATGAGAATTTTCAAATACATATTAAAT
This sequence comes from Dioctria linearis, assembly GCA_963930735.1. Lineage (NCBI taxonomy): Eukaryota > Metazoa > Arthropoda > Insecta > Diptera > Asilidae > Dioctria > Dioctria linearis. The sequence continues at coordinate 183,189,955 of OZ005744.1, forward strand.
AAACGTAAAGCCTACATATTATAAAACATCAACGTTAGTTAGTGTTGAAATAATTGTGAAATTGGTGATCTTTGCACCTATGATTTCAAATATATACGTTATATAGTATACTACGAAGTAATTTATAAATATTTTAGTAATATTTTATAAATAGATGGCTGTGAAAGGAAGGTATAAACACGATATGAAATTAGCAAAGATGTAAAATATTTTCAAATGTTTTTCTTTTTTTGTAAAATCTAAAATAAAAATGATAAAATCAAAAACTTTAGACACACCAAAATATACGTACATAATATATAATTTCTATATAGCATAGGTATTTATGTAATATAATAATATTATCAAAAATGCGGGATTGACTAAATGTTCTAAAATCACCACATCATTACATCACCCGCATTTTTCATACAACGACAAATATATGCATATCCAAGAGCTGAAGCTGAGTATTTCAGCCTTTGCGTTTTTTTTTGTATTTTGTAATATTTTTTATATACCTCAAAAATTTACACAGAAATTGTTTAACTGCAGCAAGACAAAATTCTTAAAAATGCAAAAATTCATAAAAGCATTGACCGTCTTTGCTTTAAGTACGACGATTATTAATAAAAAAAATGCTTAAAATAGAAATAATAAAAAATAAATAAAGATAAAATATAAAAAATCAGGAAAAATATATATAGAAGGATGAAAAAAGTACATTTCGTATTGAATTGTTGTTTTTCAAAAATGTACATAAAGAAAAGAGCCTTACCAAAGCATATAAAATTGTTTTTAAGTATAGGAAAAAAGAAAAAAAATTATAAAAGAAAGAAAATGAACTATTGAAAAGCTCTTTTAGTTTTTGTGGATCAAGAAAATTAATTATAAAACACAATCAGAACAAGAAAAGTAATAAGAGAGCTACAAAAGAAAAAGAGGAAATAATTTATACAAAAAAATTAAACTTTCAAATTGAAGTATGTTTTAAATCATAAAAAACGATTTTTATATTATTTTTATTTTTTTCTTTGTATTTTTTGTTTAATTTTTCTTCTTCTTTACAATAATGGCGGTCATTTAAGCCACTTACTGGTATTGATGCTGGTTTATTCACAACCACAATATCATCGTCCATATGCACTATTGTGATTGGTTGACTAGTGACTGGAACTTCATGTCTGGAAAATATACATTTAAATGATATAACTTTTGTCCATCATTCACTTAAATTATTTTTCACTCGAATTAATTGAGCGTTTTTTTTATGAGTGAGTGTGTATGTGTGTGTAAGATATTTACGAAAACGATGGATGATGAATTATGATTGAATGTAAATTGGTTAATACACTTTATACAATACATAACTAATATAATTGAGAATGATATTTGCTTTAATAAAATTGTTATTGTTGTTAGTAGGAGAAATTTAAGTACAAATTGTAATTATTAAAAAATGCTTCAAAAAATCTTAGCTAAATTGAGAAAAAATGTTATGAAATTTAGGGCAGTGCAAAGAAATACAAATTTAAAGCGAAAAACTAAGAATTTTTTGGGGCTGATGTTATTTATAATTAGGTAAAAAATGAGGAAACGAAATACAAATAAATTTAATTATTATTAGTCTCAAGAATAGGCCATCTATTTTTATTTATTATTAAGAACCATCAACAAGTACCTAGGAACTGATTATCTACTTAAAAAAAAAATACATACTAAGATTACAATAATTAAGAAAAATAACCTTTTAACGGAGCTGAATCTTCAAGTGAAATTTTGATAAATGGAAGGCTATGCAATCAATGTGACCATTAAAACGACTAGATATTGATGTAATGGTTCGTGCATACCATATTTTGTACAGTGGTAAGAAAGGGGTGAACCGGGATCGACAATCGAGAGAAATTAATCACGCCTTTAAAAAATCATAAAACATGTTTGAAATTGAGTGGAAAAAAGTTTTTATAAACGAAAAATCTTTGAAAAAGAGTTGTTTTTTTTTTTTTAAAGAGGGCGTTTCGTATCAGCAGGAATCGTATACTCATCAGTACGCTTGGTTCCTGCCTGGCGTATACACCAAATTGAGCAGCCAAGCTGCATTTAAAATAATTATTAAGTGTGAATTATATACGAGGTGAAATACTAAGAATTTACTTGAATGCCTAGCAAGCAAGATTAGCCCTATGTGGGACTAGCATTTCATAGAGAGTTTTGCTATGAAATATATTCATAACGAATTTAGTCAATATGAAAATTGACCGAGTTTGCTGCTGTTGAGTATACAGGTCCTGATGATACGGAACGCTCTCCTTTGCAAAAAAAAAATAACTTTTTTAAAGATCTTTCGTTTGTAAAGAGTTTTTTTCCACTCAATTCTCTAAAGAAATAAGTTTAAATCGATCAAGACATATGTAGAAACAGTCGGAGAGAATTAGTCCAGGATAGACAGATGAAGGATAAATCGTAAAAATTATTTACGATGGAAAGTCTCGATGCCATTAATATGAACCGCAAAAAAAAAGAAGACCAGACAGGACTAGTGTCCTCTAGAATAGGTCGAACAAATGTAAGCACAATATATTCGTTATATATGGGTCATTAATTTCATTATACCATCTCTTAAATAAATCCAACCAGGAGTTAGCCTTATTTGTAACTGCATCAATATGATAATCGAATGAAAACTTAAAGGCATAACCTCCAAGTCTTTGGTTTTGTTAAGCCGAATTAATTAATTGCCGTAAAAAGTGAAATGAAATTGCAGAGGATTACTTTGGCGAGAGCATGACGTATAGAGGTATACTTATAATATTTAAACGAAGTAAGTTTATCGAACATCATTTATGTAAGGCGTCTATATTCGAGTTTAAAAGAACATAGACATTCTCACTATAGAAACAATTAATGGCATTGTGAAGATAATAAAGAATTCTTGCGTCATAGACATAGTCATAAATACATCATGAATTTAGTATGATGAAAAGTAATGGTCTTAAATGGTTTCCCTGAAGAACACCCGAGTTATTGTCAATTTCATTGAAAAGCGCACCTCAAAATAGAACACGATGCGTAATGCGTACGGCTTGACAGATTATCCAGTTGACAAAAATAAAAGGAAATCCAAAGCACAAGCCTTGCTAAAATCAGTAAAAGTGCAGTCGACTTGCTAACCACCTTCAATATCGAAAATACAAAAATTGAAGAGTAAATTAGTAGTCTGGTTAGATTTAACCTACATAAAGCCAGGCTACTGAAAAGAGCAAAAAAGGTTTACAATGAAAGTAGAGGACATCACAAACGAAGGCTTCGAAAATCTTAGCAAGACAATTAAAGATAGGTCGATAAATCGAAATTGGGCATTTATTGCCTTTCATGATAGTTAGACAGATAATTTTCAGGGTTTCGAATATACATAGACAGCACAACAAATAGATATATTAAATAGGTGATAATAGGTGATGCAGGAATGCCATCAGGACCACTCAAGAAACTATCAGCCAAATTCGAAATATGCTTTAAGACGTTAGCTGTGTCAAACACAAGGTATTTGGGATACAAGAAATCTAGGCGGAAGTCTCGTAAAGTGGATAAAATCCTAGTTATTAACATCACAGTTAATATTCAAAAGTCCTGAAGTAGTTGCAAAAGAGATTAGCGGTTGTTAGAGGATCAATTCTTTCGACGTCGTTAACACATAACCGTCGTCACGTGATTCCCTTAGACGAGATGGTAAATAAATCGTTCCACATCTCTTTCATACAGACCTCCCCCCCACATACCTATTTAGGAACTGCAGATCATAGAACCTGTTTATGAGATTTTTTGAATCACTCTATTACTATTGAATGAATACGCCCCTCAGTTTCGAACATAGCACTCACAAAAGTAAATTTGAAAAGGGTTGCACTTTTGATAAAAAGGTATGATATCAAATTCTTTATGAGAAACTATTGTCGATGACATATATTAAAAACAACTGAGGTGAAATTCCAAATTTTGTCTTTCTGGAGTCATAATTGTAAATTCGAGAGAAAGATGAGTGTATGAATATCTAACAAAATTTTAATTATCCTCATTCAGTAGGGTGATTCATAAAATATCATACAAGAACTTTGATAGTCTTCCGCTTAAGTTTAAGTTATCAGCTACTTCGGATGGTAATTTGATTTGAAACACACATATCCGGCATATCCGGTCTATAAACCCAGTAATTGCATCGATTCGTGTAATGCAATTATAGGCGTTTTTTTCTTGCTTTGAGTGTAATTTTGTTGGTAATCAAGAAGATCGAGATATTTTGATCTTCGCTTAATCTTTTTTGATCCAACTAGATTGATTTTCTTGGGAAAACTCAAAAGAAGAAAATAAGCGAAATTTATGCATAAATCGTAGTATGTTATCAGGTGAAGTACTGCCTGATGGTTAGTGTATTGGAAAGATTTTATCTTTGTTTCAATTTTCAAAAAAATAAAAAAGTTTCAAAACTAAATTTAATCAAAATTGAATTTAAAGAAACCATGGAAGAGTTGATTTGCATATTAATGTGCAAAAAGCAAAAATATGTTTTTACATAATTATTCTTCTACCAATGGTTTTCAGTTGACAGTTTATAAGTGAAATCACTTATACATTCTATAGTTTAAGCAGTTTTGAAAAATGTGGAATGCCGAAAAATCGAATCCTTTTTGATGTGCATTAGACTTTTCAAAAAAAAATAATATGAAGCCTCTAAGCCCAAATTTACCAGAAAATCACTTTCGAACTGATTTTTATAAAAAATTGCACAACGAAAATCATACAGAGAAAAGTTAGCGAAAGTCAGCGAAAAATTTAACTGCCTTTATATATAATAATCATTACTTACATATTTAGCTAAGAAAATGTGGAATATTTTTTTATGTGGTGATTTGAACGGTTGCCAACACTTTTTTATGTTTTTTGAAAAACTTACGTCAAAGTCAATATAAAAAATCAAATCAAATTTTGCTGTAAGTCTGGTTGGCAGTTTTGTCACCGGAATGAATTACTTAACTAGAATATAATTCATAGTTATGGAAAATATTATGCAAAAAATGATAATGATAATGGTCTCCATGAATCTTAGGATATCTCTTCTTAATTCCTTTAATCCTTTCTTGTGTAAATTTTTGTAAAACATTAAGCACATAGAAGAAAAGAGGATTATACCTAATCGAATTTCTATTAATAGTTCTCGTCATATCAGACTCCCTCTGAAAGCTCCAATTCAACAACTCTAAATTGCAAAGCGACAAGGTCTATATTGTGTAGCCCACAGTCTCAGAAGTAGCAGAGTATCGGCATCATAAGGCAAACTTTATCGTCGTCATCGGCGTTGTCTCCTGTATTTCCCTTATCAATTTCCAATCGATTGTGTCATCCAATTTGGTGAAATAAACAATCAGGGAAGACGATAAAGTCCGGAGGGCGCTGATAGATAGATAGATATGGATATATATATATAACCATAGAGAAAGAGTGATAGAGAATGTGTTTGGGAGGGAGGGAGGGAGGCAGGAGAAAAAAGAAACCAATTCAGACGATATAGTAGAATGGAGTAGGTGAATCCAGGCACCATAAGCTGGAAAAGTTTTCAAAACACATTTAACATCTGATGTTATCGCAGACGTAGGACATTAGTCGTACAACGCCTACACTCACTGAGGAGGAAGTTCAACACTTGAGGCAAAACAGACGACAACAACGACGACGACGATATCGGCATAAATTTGGATCGGAGAGCCTTAAGGGCTGAAAACCGGAAATTAGTTGGGAAAGAATGCTAAATTGAAATCGATGGACTTTTAAATGATTTTCTTTTTTTTTTTTTAATTTGAGGGCAGTTAATGGGGTGAATTCTGATAGAAATATTTTATGAGATGTGCTCCTATTATCCTATATACCATATGTAAGTGGATGCTGTGTAATGTGGATGGATGTTGAGATGATTGAAGAGTTAAAACAATTAACTTTCATTATGAAAGTGTTTTTTTGTTTTTTCGAAATATATCAACATCGTAATTGCAAAACGTACCGCAAATCAAATCGTTTTTGATGTTCTACAAGACTGTTTTACAGATCTTTTAAAAATATGAGAAAATAAAGGGTTTTCCAATAAGACGTATCAATTTTAATTTTTACATAGAACACTCATATATCACCAATTCCTTTATTGCAAATGAAAGCTTTCATCATACCATTTACCAATGAAATTCAATATCGTAGGCATATGGCCACCACGGCCGCGTTTGCAGCGATCGATACGTTGGACCCAATTTTCGACCATTCTACCACTCATTTCGGCTAATATTCTGTCAATTTCCCGTTTAATAATATTAGCTTCGAGCTCGTATAATATTTTTGGCTTGTTGGCATATACCAACGAGTTCACATAACCCCAGAGAAATAAAATTCACATGAGTTCGATCGCACGACCTCGGGGCCAATTGACGGATCCCCTCTTATTAAGATAACGCGATTTCCGCATTTCGTCTTCAATAAGTCGATGCTTGTTTTCGCTGTGTGGCACGTAGTGCCATCCTATTGAAACCACATCTCTTTCACATTCATGTGACGCAAATTCGGGAACAAAAAACGGTTTATCGTCGGTCTATATGTAGCGGTCGCCATTGACTGTAAAATGCTCGCACGACATTATCAACGAAAAAAAAGGGCGAAATGACGCCACCCCATCCCGCTGACATGAAAACTCCATCAAACAGTTAGACATGAAAACTCCATCAAACAGTTACGTTTTGTAGATGTAGTGATGTGAGCATATGTGGGTTTATTGTCATCCAATAGCGCATGTTCGGCTTGTTGACAAAACGTTTTAGCCAGAAATTAGCCTCATCGGTGAAGATGATTTTGGGATGAAAGTCCGGATCAGTTTCAAATTTTTTGAGGCACCAATCTGACAAAGTTCGGCACTGCAAATGGTCATGCTGGTGCAGATCTTGACTTAATTTGATCTTGTATGCGTGTAGGCCGAGATCTTTTGCCAAAATTCGCCACACCACAATGATATTTGAGAGAGTCCCAATTCCTGCGCACGGGGTGGAATCGATTGATTTGGGTCATTGTTAACAGAAGCACTTACGGCCGCGCAATATTCTTAAGACTCCTTGCGTTTCTTTGTCTAACGGGCAGCTGGAATATATGGACTCGAACATTTGCCCCAACTTATGTCGGGTAGAGCGATTATGACGACCAAAAGTTGGCGTGAACGCTATTAAAGTTGCGAACACCGACTCCGAATTTTGGTAGTAAATTTTGATTATTTATAAACGTTGCCCGTTTGTGTACTTCATGGTCATTAAATGGTAGCAAAACAGCTATTACAGTTTACAGATAAACATTAAAAGTGTGTTCATATTTAAAATTGATAATGGATACTTCGAATTGGAAAACCCTTTTTATATTTTCGTTCGAATATCTACGTATCCCAAGCCATGAACTAAGTGAGCTTGTATAGTCTTGGTTCGTTAATAAAGCATGACTTGTTTATTGCGCAAATATGTCCTGATAGGGGGGAGTAACTCAGTTGTCTGCCCCTAAACTGTAGAAGTTAAATGCTCTGAAGGGAAGTCTTCCGAGAATAATAAGTACTCGGCTGAAATTTAGACGGCAGCATATGCATATCGATCCACCACAAACTTATAAAGATTAGATGAAGGAGCTCTAGAAATGGAGTGAACAGTATTTTTACTGAGGATACCAAAGCGATTGCTACAAACTGGATATAAGTTTCTTAGAAGATGATTACTGGTTGTGTTGGTGAAAGCATTTCTGTTCTTTTACTATACATTTTTTGGGGAAATATATGAGAGATTTGCCTTACTCGAGAAGGATAGATGATGCAAAGTAGTTATAAAAAAAAGCTCAAATCTAAATTAAATTCGGTAACAAGAACTCTGGCATGGCACTCAATGCGCTTACCAATTGCGCTATCGAGACCATGGTCATGAGTTTCAGAGAGGATTATTTCACGTTCCTGTTGCTGAACAAAAGTTGCAAGTGATTCTAGCATGTTTTACATGAAACTGACGAGTTTTCCTATCTCCTTCATAGATGAGACACCGTTACCTATACAGGGTATTTTCGGCTCAGAAGTCCATAGGATAGGAGATGATAGTACTCACCTAGTTAAACAATTTTTTTTATGGCAGTGGCGACTATAACAACAGTTTCGGAGTTACAGGGTGATTAAGAAGTATACTAGTTTTTCACAAAATACTCCGTAACTTCCTTTTTGTACAACATATGCATAGAAAGATATTTCGTTTGTAAAAGAGTTTTTTTCCACTTAATTCTGGAGCTGTGGCTTGGCAGCAAGCTCGGTCAATTTCATATTGACTAAATTCACTTTTTATTTCATAGCAAAACTCTCCATGAAATGCTATTCCTGCACAGAGCTAATCTAACTGGGCATTAGTATTTCGCCCCTAAAAAATTATTTAAAGTGCATAAAGAAGTCAGCACGCAGGAAACAAGCCATACTGATGAGTATACGGTTCCTGTTGATACGAAACGACTGTTTTTGCAGAGAAATTTATTTTTTAACGATTTTTCGTTTGTAAAAGAGTGTTTTCCACAAGATGTGCAAATAATTTTTAGCTCAAATGATTATAAACCGCTTTAAGATTTCGAAACCTCAGAATGTTACGTTCATTTTATGTACCTACCTAAATGCAACCGTTTCTAACATAAAACTTATTTTTATGATGTCAAGTTTCTTTAAATTTTTTAATTTTGCATGAAATTGCATAAAGTAGGCTTCATTTCGAATGTCAGAAGCAAAATTAACGAGATAATGAATCATAAAAATTAACACCTGAGGAATATCTAGGTTATCTACGGGTTCCTATATATCCAGCTATTATATCACTTAAATAAAAAAATATATCATCAATCATCATCCAAAGTAAAAGAAGTAAATGGCAAAATACATGACATGCAAAAGAAAAAGGAATTTATTTATGTTTTTTAATTATTTTAATTGAATTTTAAATTTAAGACTAAAATATGAAACAAAACTCTTACACCACTTGCTAAGGAAGCCTACCAAAATTTCTGCAACATGAACATTGAAAGGATTCAAGCAATTGAGAAGTTTTTTAAAGCTAAAAGTGGTTAGCGGAAAATTCCAAGCAAAAAAAAAAACAAGTTCAACAAAATTTTCAACCAAATCCAAAACCTAAAAAAAGCCTTTTTCTGTAAAATTGTTTTGCAACTATTGAAAGCAAAAAAAAAAAAATCGTTTCGACTAACAAGTAACAACTTCTAAAAAAGCTTAAAATTTTGGAGCGATGGATAAAAGTAGCTTGTAACTAATAAAAACAAAATGAAAAAAAAACCAAAGCTATTCAAACGACAGGTAGAAATAAAATTTTAAACAAATTCATAACTCTGCACTAAAAAAAACAACTGAAAAAGGATGTAACACACAATGTAAAAGTATGCCGAGAAAAGTTTTTCAATAAAGATACTTTTATATACATAATGAAACATTTGAAAGGACTCAAAACTCACCTGTGAACAATGTTTGCCAGTAGATCATTGTGTTTAAGCCTGTAATCCGTTGGCACTTTTTCATAGTTAACTGTCAGCGTTCCGGCTATGATACATCGCTCATACTCTTCGGCAGGATGTGCTCTGAATTCTCTAGCGAAAACATCCAGGATCTTTTCACCGACCCATCGGCCTTTAGTGAATGTCGTAAATGTAAAGTAGTATGGGTAAACTTTTCGTAGGCCTGAAAAAATCAAAGAGAAATCCATTGCATTTGATTTTACCCAAAAAGGATTATATTTCAGTCTAATTGAGATAAATTACCATTCTCGATGTAATACGACGTCTCATGATATCTTTCGTCTGTGAAGCCTGGTCTTTTCGCTTTCAAAGCTTTCGTCTCGAGTTTGGCCTATGAAAAGTAAGAGTGTTTTTTTTTTAAATAAAAATTGAAGTTAACTAAAAAAAGAAAGAAAAACTGATGGTGGGGTAGATGAATTATGTAATGTGAATGTTTTGTAGTAGTTTAGAATTAAAAAGAAATAAGGGTCTAAACACAAAAGGTTTAATGAATGAATAATTCCATTACCCACCCCACCCCCAAAATGGGGCAGAGTTGAGTGAAAGCTTTTTTTTTTTAAAAAAAAGTAATTGACTTTTTGTACATAGCTGCTAAATGGAAACTGCCTGGAATTTTGAACAAATATTCAACTTTTTGTTTGTTTTTGTACTTTGTCTGATAGACAGGGAAGAGAATGGATGGACAGAACCCCTTGCTGGATATCCGAGCTTAACGAAGTTATGTGGCATCAAGGGCTTACAGTGGCAGTTATTCCATAGTACTTAAAAAAAGTTTTGCGGCCCAACAACGAGATTAAGTAGGTGTGTATGTGTTTTAGATTGATTGATAAGCTTCTTTAATTATATTTACACACACAAGTATGGGTGTTTATAGGATTGAGTAAATGAGTAAATGGAGAAAATAAAACTTTGAGTATGATTGTATGCGGCAAGTTTATTTCGGAAGTACCTTAACTTTGCACATAAACTTCACTCAAAGTAGTTTTGAGATATATTAAAAAAAAAAAAGAAATAAAGCAAGAAATGAAAAATGAAATCAGAAATAATGTAATTAAGAGGAAGATCTTAAGATCTTACATCCCCTACATTTTTAATACTCTAGTTTAAGTCTGTCTTAGAAACTGTATCCATAGCCATGACGCACATAAGGATATTAAAAATAATCGGTGGCTATGTATTTACCACAATCTACAGGCACCAACCTTTAGTTAGAAGCGAGACATTTGTAAGGGTTTTTAAACATGTACGAAAGTCGCTTTGAGTATTCGTATGGGATATGAACAAGTACGTCTTGATTCTCGTTGTGTAAAACAAGTAAAACTAAAAAACAAAAATCAGTTTAAGATGTAATTTTTGCCTGAGCAACAGGTTTTTCCAAAAAGAACAGATATAGAGGGCGTGTTGTCAAACTAATACCGATTACCATTGATCACGTTTTCTAGCAGAAGTATTACACTTTTCATGAAGTGCTACAATGAAATTGTTCCATTGACCTGAACTGCTAGAAAAATTGTAGGTACGTCAAAATGACCCTGGTGCTACACTCGATAAATCGGCGGTGTTACAACGGAAAACGTACACATCTATATCTGAGAAATGTCAAAACAAATGTCAAGTGAAATTAATTTTAAAGCAAGGTAAAGTTGTAATAACTCATTTACTTAATAAAATAAAATGGAAAATCCTGTTAAAATTTTATCTTCTGCGCTTATAATTATAATGTGCCATTCTTCGCTCGGTGTTGTTTTTTTTTCAGAAAATGTCAATCTGACAAATTACACGGATATGAGCTGCTATGGCTGTGTTCAACTTTTGGCTAGAGCCGGATATAGCTGGCTATATCCTGAATGGCTGTAGCTTGGGCTCTTATTTGTGTGAGTAAATCTCAAACTTGCGTCATTCCATAAATTGTTTCAATTTCATTGTAAGAATTATGTCGAATAATAAAAGTAAACTAGTTGCAATAACAACTATAATAAAAGAATGGATTGATTCCCTAGAAAATAAGTGAAACCTTTATTAATAAATAATTTAATCACAGAGCAATATTCAACATTACCGTCCTTCTCTGTTAATAATGGCACATTATTTTCGTAAATAATTTCACCTTTGTTATCCACACAGTAATAAAATTGTGACATTTTTTTGGTCACATGACATCAAAAACTAAACAAACAAACGTCAAGCTACTTTGGCTTCACCTCCATAGCACTAACCAATTTGGCTATAGCCGGCTACAGCCAAGAGTTGAACAATAAATTCTGAGAATTGAGCTAACATATACAGAAATGATTTTTCGTCATTTATAGCTCTTATTTTTGGCTAAAAATTGGCTATAGCAAACAACTGAACGACCTCATTCTGGTTATAGCCAGCAATAGCCGACTCTAGCCAAAAGTTGTACACAGCCTATGTTTATATTCTCATTGCGTTACAAGTTAATCCATTGAACTCATTTGTCATTGATTGGCGTGCACTTTTTGTAAAATATCAATGGAAATCGACATAAGCTTTTTTCTGCATGTCAGGCAGCTGTCAACTGAACCATCTGAATGTGATTGAGACTGAGTTTGACAACACTTGACATTATCGTTTTGCCAAAAGTATTGTAATCGTCGTGTTTTTGAGTATTTCATATAAAATTAAAACATGAATCAGACTATTAAAACTTCTGAATATGAAGTTAAAATTTTCTAAATAACAAACTTTTTTAAGCCGCACGATTCTAATGAAAGTAAACACAAAATCATGCTTCACGCAAGTGCGTTCGGATCGCCCTGCATTGTCTTTAAAGAAAAATTCTTCAGGCAGAGTTTAACAACATGTGACGTTTAAAATTTTTTTTAACTTTTACAGTAGTTTTGTCTTGAAGATCTTAAAGATGCTTAGTTTAGCAACATGTTCATAGAATTTTTGATAATGCATAAACTTTTGCTGTAAAATATTAATTGTCAGTTCCAATCTAGTAAAAGTTTAATTTGTCTGTCCCTTCTTATATTAAAGTTCTTAATTACTAGTTTCATATTGTTTTACGGTTGTAACAAATTTTCGCTCCGAAAAGCGAGCATTGTGTAGTAAATTACGAAACTATAAAGCCGTATTTCACTAAAGGCTTGACACTCAGATTCCAGGGGCGGGATTATGTAACCACGGAGAATTTGGGAATTTGGGAGATGGGAATATTCATTTTCTCCGATTAAACTCCCTAATTCACGGACATGGTATATGAGAATTAGGGAAAATATGAGAGAAATTCATAGGTTACCTAGGTTACCTACCTTCTCAAAATACAACAAAAATAGACAATACGCTCAGTTGGGAATTCTTTCTTCTTAGTTTTCCACTTGCAAAACATCGGAGAATTTGGTAATTCTCAAAACAAATTCGCCAAGTTACAGAATTTTAAGTGGAAAATTATCTGTCAAATCAACACTCATCTCCCAAAATTCCACAATTCGCCGTGTTATACTGGGTGACGCAAAAGTAATGACCCAAATGACCCTATTTGGTTCAGCTTAGGGCTGCCATCTGTAAAATCATTAAACTAGGACAACAAGTTCGAAAGCCCCGGACATTTTAGCTTGAAAGCCGGACATTGTTGCCAAATACTTTTCTGTTTTACTTACTAATGGAATAGGTTGAAATTGTTATATATAGATCGTTTTCACAGTATACGTACAAATCTTAAATTTTTATATGGCAACACCAAGAATCCGTTGCCCAATTTAGTCCATTTTTGAAATTCTATGTATTTACTATTTTCATGAAAACACTGTGTACAAAATTTCAGTTCTCTACGTTGACGCGCTCTCAGGCAGTGCAAATATACAGTAAAAAACGAAATTTGTGTATGGCAACCCTAAGAAAGTGTTACCCGATTTGTCTCATTTTTGAACTTAAATTTACTTTTTTTTTTAAAATCCCGTGTGCAAATTTTCAGCTCTTTAAATATACGCGTTCCCAAGCTATCGTGCGGACGGCTGGACAGACGAACAGACGGAAGTCTCAAGTTGGGATAGTAATGGCTTTAAAGAAGAGAAATTTTTTCGGCAACAATTTTTGAAAAAAAAAAAAAATCACACTTTGTTGTGTTGTCCTTTATCCCGTAAAATTTTTGCATAAATTGTTTTAAAGCTTTTTCACTTTCTTTCTAACAATGTACATAAAACAAACACAGGTACACAAGGCAAGTTACACAAGCAATTGTCGTACTGCTAGCTTCTTTACTGAGGTAAAACTGGCTGGGACCAGAAGAGAGAACTTGAGTGAGAGTCGAGTCGGTCTGACTGTCGGCAATATAAACTACACCGTACATACACAAATAATTAAATTTTTATTTAATTGGTTTCCAAAATTTTAAAACACGGACAGTATAGAAAACCCCGCCCGGACTCTACCCGGACGCCCTCCAAACTAGAACAAATCCGGGGAAACCCGGGCGGATGGCAGCCCCAGTTCAGCTACAACTTCTTTTCTAAATTAGAAAACTAGAATTAGTTTTTTATATATGTATAAATATTTGTGCCATGAAATTTCGTCGCATTAGGATTTGAAGATGATGTCTCTTCAAGTTTGAGGTGTATGATGCGCTGGCTGTACTCTAGACGAGCTCGCTGGAGGTAGCAGCTGATGAGTCATCTGAGATTTATATACGGAAACATCTTAGTCTTTGACCAAAATACGCTGCAGAGTCTGCCTGGAAATGCCCAATTGCGTGCCACGTCGCCTTGCTGATGTTTCTGGACACCCTTCCACATCTTCACGTACAGCATCGATATGTTCGACTGAACCTATTCTTGGTCTGCCAGACTTACGTCTATCCAATGTTGCGCCAGTTGCTTCGAGATGTGTGGCAAAGCGTCCCATTGTGCGACCAACCGGTGCCGGACGGCGGGGAAATCTTCGACGAAATTCGCGTTGTGTTTTTATCACGTTGTGTTTTTATCTTGGGGAGCATAACGGTGAATGTTTATTGTTATATTTATTTTATTTTACATTTGTTTACTACACAATTTTCAATATCAGAATGACAGGAGATGTCATATAAAAAATATAAGTAATTTCTATAGTGCCAGTACTTTTGCGGCACCCAGTAGAACCCGGCCCCTGGAGTCTAGAAAAGTATTCAATCAGGCAGCCCCCAGGAGTAACTTCTAGGGATGACATCGGCAGAAGCGCCACTCCGTTCAAGAATTTCTGGGGATCTTCTCACCTGATAATAGAGATCACGCTGATAACTTCTAGTGAAGTCATCTGCAGAAGCACCTCGATGTTCCCGATTTACTGGGAGTCTCCTCATCTGATAATAGAGACTTCGGCTAAACTTTCGAGTAACTACAACAAAAGATGGCAGTAGGTGGCCTTAACCGACGCCCTCTCACTACCAAAGATCTACGCGGAGAAAAATCAATTTAAACAAAATACGAAACGGTTTGAAAAACAAATAATATATTGAGCTAGGGGAGAGAGCAATACCCAGCCCTTCCCCCTATGCCCTCGACCCATTTACGTAAATAGGATCACCAATATTTTTATCATTTTAAAGCTTAGATTTCGTATTTAGCTATAATTTTTGCTTATTAAAGTATTTATTACACTTCCAAGACAGATCCTGCGGATGAGTAGGTACCTATTTCGGTATTTTAAACTTTTTTTTTACTAAAACGTCTAAAAGTTATGACTGAAGTTTAAAGTATTTTCAAGAAATGTCTCTTTGCTTTAGATTCACACTGTAGCTCGAGAGTAAAAAATTGTGACCCATAAATACCAGCAAAATTTGTCTAATTAGGAAGAAAATTTAAATTTCTTGAGAGAGCAACTTTTGTCGTTCGAAAGGTACACAGAAGACCAAATTAAGCAAATATGGTCAAAAGCCCATTAGATGGTAGCAGTGTTGGGCGTAATCTCATTGCAGTGTAATTTAATTAATAATTCCATTACAGTTTAGTCAAATTACAAAGTAATCTAATTAAATTGTATTCGATTACATATCAATCAGATTACTTATGAGATTATTTTGTAATCTAATTACATTGTAACAGATTACTTTGTAGATTACTTAAAAGTAATTAATAATATAATGAAATGAATTGAAAGAAAATAGTATTGTTCTCGTACGAAATTAGTTTTAGGGAGTTTTATGAAGAATTATAATACAAATATCTTAAATATCTTAAACGTCTTAAATGTAATCACATTAATTAGATTAACATGTAGTGGGATTAACTTGTAATCGATTAATGTGTAATCAGATTAACTTGTAATCACATTACACGTTAATCGATTACATTATGTAATTATGGAAATGGATTACATTAGTAATCTGTTACAAAGCAATCTGATTACAGATTACATGGTTAATTGTAATTGTTAATCATTAATCAGATTACATTTTGCCCAACACTGGATGGTAGACGTATTTCTAAAATATACGATCATTCATGGCTAGAAGGAACGTTTGAGATTAGTGTGGTTACACAAAATCGGTTTGGTCGACCACATAAGTCATTTGGAGAGTCAAGTGAAAAAACTAAAAAGAGGAAAACTGTAGAGGTCTGGCCCATTTTGCAAAAGGAAGTTATCATTCACGTTGCTTAGGTTGAATAACGGAAAATTGGACACGTCTGTGCAGATTTGAACATTTCCAAATTATATTTTTATCCAACCACCGAGTAAACCGGCTAACAAAGTTTTAACAAATGACTGCAGGAAGGGAAGTTTTCACAATTACTATTAACTATAGAATATCTCAGGGACCAAGTTGTAGATATAAGCGGTTTTATAAGGGTCTCAAACACTTTCTAGCAGACTGCTAAAATGTTTTGTTATTGCTTTATAAATTAGCGTACACAACTCTTATACAGTGCGCTCAATTCGCTCTACATATAAGGAGTTTTTTTTAAAGCTTTCACAAAATTTTTAAGAACAATTTTATAAAACTAATCATTATTATGATCTCCTCTAAAGCACTTCATGACCTCTGAATCAAAATGAATTCATCAAACATCTCTAAGCAACAAGTTTTGTATGTGGTCTTACATAGACTGCCTTGCATACTAGTCAACGAATTACCCACTAACTAATAAACTTATCTTACTCTTTTAAAATCGGAAACCCAACATTTTTTTCAAAGTTATAAAAATTAAAGTCCCTTGACTTATCAAAAAACTAAATCCACTCGCTTCTGATTTAAATTCCCCATTACCAAATCATATGAAAAATGGCTTTTTTACCTCTGAAATCAAATTAAGAAAATGTCCCAGATTTTAACGAAGGAAAGACTTTAAAAATGTCCAAGTCATTTCAAAACAGAAGGAAACACACAGAATATGAAAAACGATGAGAATTCAGAATATGGCGGCGTTTACTGGTGGAATATCATCTCTAAAATAAGCAAAGTACGTTCGTAAATTTTCCAGCTTGTTTGTTTGTTTGTTTGTTCGCATAGAGATAGAGAGAAAAAGGGAGAGAAAGAGCACTCACCAAATTTATACGGTCCCCTCTCATTAGATGAAATTTTCGACCCCTAAAATAAAATTAATCAACCATACTTGGGAATAAGGATATACCTTCCACTTTTTAACTGATTGTCCATATCCTTCCACATATGTGGAGTGATACTTGAAAGGGTTATATACATAGAAGCTTTGTTGCATTCTCTTAACGAACGATGTGTACCTAAAAAGTCCATAAAATATCTACGAAGAAAGGATTTTCTTTTTAAAAGTCCTTGCTACCGAAAAAGGTCCTTCGTCCCATTTAGAATAGGTTTAACTTATGTGTGTAGATGTGTGTATGTCCTGCATTATGGGGGTATAAAATTATCGTAAAAAGTAAGAGAGAAGAAAATTTTTATGGGATCATAAGGAAACAACATTCGAGATAAGAAACTTCTTTCCTAATTTATAATTTAATGTCCGTTTTTGTCCTGGGTGATAGTAGTAGTAGTAGTAGCGGTCCCTTTAATGTAATAAATCTTTACAAATTTTTAAAGTTTTCATAATTTTTGGAATATCTTGCAGTAGTTGCTTAGATTACTTTCTGACACAATTCTTGTTCTCCTCTTGTATGTATGTAGATATTTGTATGCTTATGATTTCGTCTGTATTAGATAAAATCAGCATTTTATACCACGCTTTTGTGTTGTTGTTTGTGAGTTTATAAGAACATTCTTGTGTGACTTAAAATAAATTGGAACGGAAAAAGGTGCATTCTTAGAAGGCGCCGTACTTTTTATTCAAGTTGTTAATCTTGGAAATCTTCTATTTTAAAAAGCAACTTATAACGTCGTCGGGTGTGCCGGCAATCAGGAGATTGTCCAGGGCCGATTTCCCGACATTCGGCGTTCGGAACGCTGTTCTAGTTCTGCGGTTTTCGGACGGTCTCTTAATCTAACTAGTTCGTTCACTGTACTTATTCTACATTCGTTCACTTACTTACACTCGCTTATTACTACACGGTGGGTACAGGGTAGGAACGTGCGCTCGTCAACACGAAGGTACAAGGACTGAATATACGTGTGGGCTTACTAGTTCGCAGGCCAACATGATTATCGTGCGCTTACCGTTGAATTTAGCCAACACGACTTAGGCGGATAGGACTGGATGGAAGATCTGATCGGTCGAGCTGCTGGGAGGCACCTCACCAATCTATCACGGACTGCCTGATTTTTATAGTCTGTCTACGTCTAGTCCTCTGAAGGGCGTCAAATCCTTCGGCTCAGAGTTGACTTCACGGTGGAATGATTATTTGCGCGGTCTAGTGACTTTATTGAGCGTTCGGTGATGCGCTGAATGTCTTGTGTCTGACTGAGCGACCGGTGGTCAGCTGACCGATTTCAGTACTGGTAGTCAGCTATTTATAGGAACTCTGGCTGCTGATGTCGTATGCAAATGCTTACTACTGGTATCATGCCACCAGCATGGTCACTACTGGGCTGTTAATCAACAGCATGTTCTTCTTTACATGCTTGCCTTGTATGACTGTGTCTAGCTTAAATCTATGTACTTCATTACAAACTCTCTACTTCCAGTTGGTCTAAAGGTTTGTCATCAACTCAAAAAATTTCATAGGACCAAAGCATATTTCGAACATAAATATATGATTTGTTGCCTATTCATATTCAACAAAAATTTTTATAGACACATGTACCAATCTTAATGCTTACCTACACGTTAAAGACAACTAGGTCTAAGTTTAGCAGGGCACAATCATTATTCGTTAGGAACAAGGTGGAAAATTGTGGCATCATTAACGTACCAAAAAATTCACGAAAATGGTAGAACTAATAATAATAAAAAAAGCAGTGGTCTCATATGACTCCTTTGAGGTACACCGTACAGCGTTGATAATTATGCCAGAAAGAACTCCGCGAAAGAGGAAAGAGGGTGTCATTAGTCAAGTATGAGAACATACACATTTTATAACACATTTTATGACACAGCCTCATGTAAACCCCTACTAGACTTTTTTACTTACTAGTCTTTTTTACTGGCTAGTCAGTATTGACTAGATTTCTTGCAGTCAGTATTGATTAGTGAATAAACTGTCAAACGTAATATTAAAATGGCCGAAACTGAAAATAAAAGGTATAGATGCTAGTGGAATTTTGTGTTTATATTTTTAATCTTCTCTCTTTTGAGTGGGAAATGGCTAAAAAGAGTTTAATATACATTATACATTTTATATTTTAGAGAAAAGTGACGGAATAAGGAAGAAATCATTAGAAATGCATACAGAAGGGCAATGACGACATTTTTATAATGAACTGACTATAGTCAGTTGAATGAACTAAACGCGTTTGTAGTAACTAAAATTGATTGACGAATTCAGCGCTGTACGTCAGCTGTACTGACTTGTGTAATCGCCGGGTTAGTAAGTTAGTTAAACTAAAAAATCCAAGAAGAAAAAGCATCTGTTTTGTTAGCTCAGCTTAGAGCAGTCGCCCAGTTCCGTATCCCGGCTTCAAAAACCGGACGAGGCGGTTGTTTTTCCCTCTTGTATTTATAATTTAATTTATAATCATTAAAAGTAAGAGCTCTCAAAATTCTTTTATTTTCAGCTATCTAAGTATTTACATATATCAAAGGCCTGGCTGAAATGAAGTTCTTTTCCAGCTTCAAAAGTACTTTATAGATATAAAATGATTGGGAAAAAAAATCATGTCAGAAAATGAAAAACAAAAAAAAAAGACTTACAGTAAAAGTTTAGGACCATTTCACGGGCCAAATGGTCCCAAACCAGCACAATATTGGTATGGGTCTATAATTATAATTTTTGGGAAAAGTAATAATTACGGAAAATCTTTCAAAATTCCACAAGATGCCACAAAGAATGTAATAATTGAATAAATAACAAAGAACGAAAATAAAGAACGAGCAACATTTTCTTCATAAAATAGGTAGGAATTCCTCGAGAACTTTCACTCAGCTTCAAGAACATAGAACACACCACCACCGTCGGCAAAGTTTGTAATCTTTGGATTGTATATAGAATTATTCGCATGAGCCTCGTTAAGTAGGTGAAATCCTCAAAATTAATAACATCGGTATTATTCAGCTTTAAAACACTTTTCAAAAAGGTTTTACCCACACTAAACAAAATTTACTTCAGTTTAAAAATGAGAAGAAGGCTGATATAGAGCATCGCTCTTTGAGGAATAAAATCCCTTTCAGGTATTGTTCCGTAAATTCTTTTAATGATTGAAAATAGCTATCGACTGACAAATGAGACGGTATTGATAAGGAAATAAAAGAATCAGAAAAAGACAATAGAATAAAATGTAGGAGGATGGAATCTAAGGCGACTGGCATTGTGTAACAACATTCACACTACTTACAGGATTGTTGAAAAAATAGAGTGCTATTGCATGGTAGTGGCTATATCTTATCGTACTAAAAATCAGCCGGTATTTTATTGGATTGTTATTTTAGTTGGTTATGAGTTGAAGTTTGCACATGGCCAGCTGTTTAAATATAAACGGAAAATGCAGTGGTGGTGTCTGAACGTATTTAATGACATCGAATATAAAATCTCATTTCTATTCTGACAAAAATTGATTTATTGCCCCTGTTGCAAATATTGCAGTTCCACCTATGGAAAAAATTGCAAAGAGAGAAGGTAAACGGCAATGTCACAGAGTCTGTTACCAATATTGATCCGCATAAACTTTAGAACCAAACCGGACTCTTGAGTATCTTGTTTTTGTGAACTAATGCATTGGAATTATCATTAATACCAAAGAACATCTAACAGAAAGAATACGCATCTCGTATATTGAAATGTTTTATATGGTGGGTCGTTCCATTACGACCCGCTCTCACAAATTGTATGGAAACTCTCTGCACGTTAACAACCCGTCACTCACCCGGTGGTGATATTACGACCCACTCTAACATATTTTGCGTAAACTCTATGTGCTTTGACTACCGACCGCCACTCACCGTCACCAGTGCTGAGTGGCGGACGGCGGGTCGTCAAAGCACCAACAGTTAGCCGAGGCGCTCGGAGCGCGCTTGCTGAGAAGACCTTTTCTCGCTACCTGAGGTATCCTCATAAATTTCAGGAAACCGTTAACCTTCAAATTGAGCATAATCAGTTCTTGAAGGAAGAATAAGGGCCATTGTATGGTGCTGGAATCCAGATATTCCAGCTGTCAGAGATTTTTTATAACGTTAAGCTTTATATGAGTTTTTCTGGGAACAAAATGTTGTTGTTAGCGCGCCGGGCGCTCTACAGCTTCGACGGCTGAACCGATTCACATGATACTTTGCGCAATTGAAAAGAAAATCAATTTGCAGGGCCATCAGGAAGCGGTTTCTGTCAAAAATTGATTTAGAAATAACTTTTCGTCCGTCGAAGCAAAAAAAAGGCAAAAAATGGCTTGTGTCGCTGCCATTGTATTTTCACGGACGTTTTGGCGGCGTTTTTTATGACTTTTCATGTCGCCCACATGTACATCCATCATAAAAAAACATCGCCATCTACATTAAGAACTTAAAGTTTCGTGGCTTATTCCATGCTTAATTTTTACAACCACCTAGCGCCATCTGTTTTTAATTTAAAATTTTCGGAATGATTTGTAATTGTGGTTACATTTTGAATATAAGTTTTTATCTAAATTTACTTTAAGTTCACATTATTTCAACAGAATGCGTTTTAATAAATTTGTTTAATTCTTGGTACAAGTCTTTATCTGTCAAAACTACAGTGCAGTTTTATTCGTGCTTCAACTCAACAAATGTCAAATTATTTACTTATTAGCCGTCATTTTCTACATTTGTTCGGTTTTGTTTATTATTGGGTTCAATAAAAGTCAAATTACTTATGGATCTTCATTTTCTACATTTTTCGAGATTTCATTTGCGGTTGGGTTTAATAAATGTCAAATTACTTATATTTGTCAAATTGATGTATTTGAAAGTTCAATACGGGTCAAGATTTTGGACGGTATTGTACCAAGCCCAAGTTATATTGGGCCGGGTCCTTGTTTTCGGTATGAGGTAGTGCTGACACGGAACAGCTGATATAAATGTCAGGCTTTTGCCAAAAGAACTTTTGAGACTGGTGGATGTTTTGCAGTTTTGCTTTTCTTCACTGTTCAAAGGCGTATGTGTAATAACTCTTAACTCTCTAAGACTTTTGTGCAAAAATTTAAGTTTCATGGAAAATCTAAAGCTTTTTTGAAAGCTACAAAGTTAGCTTTAAAGCAGTCACTCCGTGTGATATGTTGAAAAAATCGTTCTTTATTTTGATTTGCACAAAATGATTCTTAAACATGTAGAAGTATGCTGATAAAGTGATTTTCCAATATTCGAAGTCGTTGGAAAGTTACATTAGTTAAAGGACGAGGTGTTCGGAGAGCTTGGTCGATCTCTCGGAGGGGCGGGGCACCGGACTTTATGTGACGTTTCGGTTTCTTAGCTCAGACCTTTCAATACACATGTATAATCATATATGCATGTATAGGGAAAGATTTAGAGGCTCGTTTCTTTTTCGAAGCTTACTTTCAAATAAAACGATCTATTTCGTCTTGGCTTGGCACCGAAGATTTCCAAGTTTAAATCGTATTTGAATTTTTACACGGGTTTTTCTTAAAACTGCATTTTTCTAACTGGTCTCCACGATGTCTCAAAAACTGTTTGACCAACGAATTGCTTTGAAATTTTAATCGTAGATTCGGTACATGTACAGTCCTCGATTAAAGAAAAATAATGCAAACATTCCGAGCCGTTTTGTTTTTTTCGTAACAAAATAATCGAAAAAAATTATGAAATTTGAAAATTAATTTTCAAAAACATGCCAATTATTGAATTTTCAAGATTTTCGAATGATTCTAGTTCGTTCGATAGATTAAAATGGCGTCTGATTTTTCGATCTCAAATAAGCCAGAATTATGGATACGAACGCCAACAAACTTTTTTTCGAGATGGGTACTTTTGGAGTGAGTGATGGTGCAACACACATTGTGATGAAGATTTTGGTGTGCAAATATTCTGACTTACTGTTGCAATGTCAATAAATATATAGTAAAAAGTTAAAAAAAAAGCTAAAAAAAAACCGGCCGTCACAAGGGGTGACTGCCTTAAAGCTTTTTGAGTAAATACTAATACCACAGATATCTCTTACCGGTTTGGTAAATATCCCGGGATATAAGTTCGGTAAAATTCGTTTTTTTTCAGTAACGTGTATGATTTCGACTTTAACTTTGATTTGACAAACCGCGCTAGCCTGTTTGAGGAAGGAATTGACCGAATAACGGTCTTTCTGTAATGTAAATTTTCTATAAATGGTTTTATCTGCAAGAAAATATTTATACTAAAGTATATCGTAAAACGGGGTGACTTTGGCACCTAGTGTAGGTGATTGGTTGATGTAATGACAAAGAGACGCGGGGTAGTGAATAGTTCAATTTGTTATACGATTCGGTAGTGGGTGCACGGGTGCCACTTTAAGATGTCCCGAAATTATATTAGGCGACTAAGAATGTGTAGAAATCGACACTAAATGGAACACTAGTTACAAATTAGTAAGAGAGAAAAGTTAAACGTGTATCGTGAAACGATTCAGAATGGAAAAAAAAATTGCTAGTTCGCTTGCTTTCCCTGCTGGCTTTCTCGAAGTAATCTCGAATTTGAGCAAGAAATGAGAATTTTGAGCTTCTCCCGAGATTCCTTCGTTTTTTCTGATTCTGCTACGAATGAGAGACAAATAGAGACCTCCACTTTTTCCCGAGATTTTTCCATTTCTCTGATTTCAGAATTACAATGAAATGAAACTATGTGGATCTATGTTTTGAATTTACTGCGAGATTCCTTCGTTTCATCATAACTCAATGACTCATCACTTACTGATAATGTTCAAAACAAAAATAATTTATCTCATTAGTGACATCTGCTAAAATGTCTAGTGTTTATCTGATAAGTGAAATAATTAAAGGTGCGATGAAGTGACCTTATTTTCCACTTAAAATGAATAAATGTCCATTTCCACGACTCTATAGTTAAATGTCCATAAAAACACGCTCTGCGCGAATCGCTTACGACACGAGAATAGCTCGCTTCTATGAATATACATAAAACACCACTAACACAAGCACATTTTGCACATAACTTCGTTTTAACATCAATTTCGGTTCGTCTTAGGATCTAAAGCAATTCGCTATCGAAAGAGAATCTCGGGATGATAAGTCGCGAATCATGTTCCTTTTTTCTACGCTGGTAGTCTGTTTTCGGTTCGATATCAAGTTCGATTTCGAAGTTTAAGCCACAGATTACGATTTGCTAGCAAATCGTTTTCAAATCATGAATTTTGCAGGGTTAAGCCCTGTGAAAGAGACATTGATTGCGGATACTTTGCATCAGGCGGTTAATGATGACCTGTACTTAGACGAAATAAAATTAAGCTCGGATAGGGACATAGACTGGCTACAAAACGTCCTTTGCCATTGTTGGCTACGCCAATACTGCCACGAGGACAGAAAAGATCCGTTTTAAGAATGTGCACAATGTGAAATGATAATTATTTATTTTTTGTTTTTGTTCATAAGCTACATTTTGATTTTTTGCTAATTTATTTTTCTAATAAATCTTCTCAAACTATTTAACTACTTTGATTTATACAATTTTCTCGTAGTTTCGCCTGCTTTTATGTTTAATAATTATGGAAAGATCTTAAATTATAGACCCGCCAAAGTCACCCCAAACCCCGGGTGAATTTGTCAGGCCCTTTAAGGGCATTTTTCTATAAAATTTTAAGCGATATGATTTTTTTATTTACCAGTTTAAATGAACAAGATTTAAAATGTAATGATGAGACCAAAATATATTTAATTTTTCGAAAGTTTATGCGAAAAACATCGTTGAAACCTTCAAAACCTGCCAATTGTACCCCATTTTATGGTAGGTACTGCAGGTGCGATGCGGAATACAAAATACACTCTGGCCTAATCTTCTTTTTATTGTCATTGGTTATTCTTTCCGATATAACATTTCAAAGCTTTTGTTTAATTTATGATGGTCTATAGTAAAAGTTTTAAGTATCCTAATTATCTATAGACTTCAACATAAACGAGTAGTTGTTAATTAATATTCAACTTAAAACTTTCTCTTCATGCACTAAAATTATTTCGCAAAATTACGATTATTCCTTATAATTTACTGTTAGTTAAAAACACAATAAAATTATCCAGTTCAATTTCTATAATTTCAAATTTGTTTTATATAGTGCCCATAATGTTCAGCATATTTCCATTTCATATCAGGTTATCAACTTTACAAGACATCTAACCAATTGCCTATAATAGAGGTGAGAGAGGCCGTGGCTTCCTACGTTTGATTAAGTTTAATTGAGAGACAATTACACAAGTAGTCAGTAATAGTAGTAGTAGTAGTAGCGTCAAGTCTTCTTATATCTGACTTTAATTACATTTTATTGGCCAATAAAAAATACTCTCGTGATGCAGAAATTTCTTTACATTCAGGTTTAACTTGGTAAACAGTTGCCTGCTTGAATATTTCAATATTGGCACGCGCGATTTTCTATAGGTGTTACGTACTTTCTTCCGAACATCAATTTATAAAAAGCAGTCCCATTTTGCAAGTTGAGTTTTATATTAAAAAAATGAATAAATTGTGTGATACAAACTTTTATGATCTGTTATACAAAATAGTGTCGATCCTAACCTTACTTTATATATTTTATAGATGGCATTTTAAAAAAAACCTAAACAATTAATGAAATCTGTAACATCAATGATAGTCCCTGAGAGCAGCACCTGACATAATTCATCCAATGTAAACTTTTATATCACAGATCATTAACTTTCATGAGATTTTCAATTTGCATCAAACTACCTCATTTTCTTTGTAATGTTTTTCTATACGTACATAAAAATAAATAAATAAATCAACGCTCAACAGCAGAATTTCTCAATGCAATTATCTACAATAAAACGTATCTGCCAGGAGCATAGAGTGCATGAACATTATTATTCCCATTTAGATCACATCAGTGCACAGGTGAATTCTATATGAATCACTCTCGGTGACAACTAATATGTTGTCGCGGTTGCTAATGAGATTCCTCTGAGTTTTATCGTCATTTTAATTTGTACTTTATGATTTGGATAATAATTTAAGATAAATGAAGACTGCTGCGTGAATGTCATTTATTTACCACAACAGAATGAGTCTGTTTTTAATAGTTAGGAGGAAGATACCAAGCCGACAGGTTTATCCCACATCCCCCATTTTATAATAAATGTTGTAGACCCATATAGTAACCCACCTCTGAAATAAAATTGAAATCTCTTGCGAATTTCTGATATTTACGGTTCTTGGTAATTTTAAGTGCGCGAATCTTATTTTATCTTGGTGAAATTTTTGATTACATGTCCCACTGGGCTTGTTTTATAAACCCTTGATATACTTGTACTACACACATACATACATACATTACATCAGATCACTTCATCATCATCATCATCGTCCTACTTCTGTACCATTTTGGGTGTATAAAATTCGCACATCATTAAGGCAGTATTCAAGAAATTAAACAGAGGATGGCAAGCGTTTACTGTAAAGGAGAAGTGATAGATTCAAAAGAAATTTCTCACTCAGTCAACCTCATCACGTTATCACCTTTATAAATAAATTTCAAATATTTTAAGGTGAAATTTCTTAAATTTCATGAAATTATGAAGCTTAATTTAAATGTCCTTGTGATGTTTTCATACACATTAAGCTCCCCCCTACCTTATTGACTGTAGTAAAAAAAAAAAAGTATTCCCGGAGCAATGACTTCTTCATATTTATTTCAGGCTATGCATCAAGTATAAAAAAAAAAAAACAAGCTGTAAAACGAGTATTGACTTTTACTGTGCTCGTTAATAGCCAATCACCACTGGAGTCCAAAAATAAATGACATTGAGATGGTAAAATAAAATAATGAACAGGAAAATCCATTAAGGACTCTCAGCTGGATAACTACTGTGCTGAAGCTAGATACCCTAGCTAGCTATCCTATCCAGGAAGGATACCCTCAATGAAATGAATTTTCACTTCTATAAATGCAAAACAAAACTTGAACTTGTGTGAACAGAGAATACCTTTTCTATACAAAAACTCGTTAGTCATCAATACACTTTCGCCCCATTTGTCGTAAACTTAGTGCCCTCTGTGTCCAATAATCTTTTGAATTTCTTCTATATTATAGGTAGGTACTTCCTGTTTCCATATTGAAAACTTTATCCTTCGCAATCCTTGGTAGTTAGAAGTATTCTGAATGAAGCTTATTATTTGCTATATCACCAGTAATTGCCGTCATTTCGCTTCATTTTGCTTGTAACTTTTTGTAAAGTTGTTCTACAGGATCGACTATAGCCAGATTTTTATAGATTTGAACTGTATACGCGATTGTGAGTATCGGCGGCGTGGGAAATTATATTGATTTTCACGCCATTTAGGATTGGATAAAATGACATTCCAAGTCTCCTTTTATGTACAGGAAAATTCAATAATACAAGTTTTGAGCATTTGATTTTATTTGATTGCTCTTTTTTTTTTATTATGAGGGTAGATGAACTCAATATCAGGAGCGTATCTAGACCTGCAGAGCCTGGGGTGGGTCAAAATAAAATGTTCGGGGAGGAGGGGGGGGGGGGGTGAAAGTCGGAAGAATTCACTTTTAGAAAATTCTTTTTATTTAAGTTATATTACAAAATCCAATTTTTGGTTTGATTTGGAAAATCTGTCGATAATATTATCCACATCAAAGTCGATCTCAGGGTGGACATTAAGGACTCATATTTAGATAGTTCTTCTCGTGCAGAGATTGTAGAAAATAGATGTTGAAGCAACCGATTCTGTCAGGGATGAAGTAAATGACTGAAAGTGAGAGTTTGCACCTTGAGTTACATTCAAAGGAATAGGAGTGCATGATATGTTACTGACTATTTCGATTGATGGGCACACATATCTGATCTTGCTTTGTTCTGAAAAAAATTGTCAATGGTCTTATCAGTCTCCCGCTTTTCACTTTCGCTACTATTTCTATCTCCATCGTTAACTACTGTAGCAAGTTTTTTCTTCTTAAAAGTAAACGTGAAGATAAATTAAAAATCACTACTTGAATTAATACGAAAATATGTACAAGCAAAGCAAGGCCAACTGCTGCAGAGGAAAGCGATGGGTTTTGTTTTTATCAGAGCCTGAAAATAACTCTCCATTAAGCCTTTTTTTAAGTGAGGTCCGACTGGAAACTTCTATATTTATAAAATAAATTTTAATAATAATTTTAACTTTTATTTTTAAAAGTATAAGTTAAGAGTAAATTTTTATTGTACGAAATAAAAGTTTTAAGTCTTTTCAGACCTTTATCTAACAAACAAACTTATTGAGAGTATTTCGAGACTTTGATTTTATAACAGTCTTTTTAAGAGTCTTTTGAGACTATTATTTTATAAAAATCTTTTTAAAGGACTTTCTTTATGTTTTTTTTTAAAATACGTATATAAAGTTTTTACGGTCTAATGTAAAAATAAACTCTCCCGCTGGATCGATTTGATCCATATACATAACATAATTCGTTTATATCATATAAACTTAAGAAAAGTCCAGACTCTGTCTGTCTGTAACGCGTTCGAATCCCGATGGCTTTTCTATTAATTAAAAGGAAATAAAAAAATAAATAAATATTAAAAAAATTTAATTAAATAAAAACAAGTAAAAAGGCTAGAATTAGTCTAAATGACCAATACTTATGATACCCTATATGAATGCCCCATAAGGATAAAATCGATTGAAATATTATCATAAACAGCGGAAGAGGCTTTTTTTTTTAAATCAGACCGTAAATACTGTAAATATTTAAATAATAAGCATAAAGAAAGACTTTTAAAAAGATTTTTATAAAATGAAAGTCTTAAAAGACTTTTAAAAAGAATTTTATAAAATAAAAGTCTCAAAATACTATCCAAAAAGTTTTTTTTTGTATTACAGTTAAAAATAACAATTAAAAATTATGGTTATTGCAGGAGTCTTAAAAATATTAATTAAAAACTCTTATTTTTTATAATTTTGTTTAATTTAGAGACTTTTTGAAAAAAGTCATAAAAGTTTCAAGCTCTAATTTTTATAGTCTTGCGGTAAAAATTCTGAAGAAAAATTGTAGAATCAATTTTAGCGGCACTCGAATCAATCCAACTGATCATTTTCAGCCGCCAATATTGTAAAAAATTCGAAAGAAAAATTTTCAAAGTAAATTTTGAAGAACAACAGCTAAGGCACCTGAATTAATATAACTCGTTGGAACCCCATGGTCGACCACCAATAGTGCATGAAAAATCTAAAGAAAATTTTTCAAATCTCCACACCAAGTAATTGTCCTGCCATCGAGTTTATGTCGGAAAATAAGATAGGAAAAAAAAATATGATCGCTGATCAATTTCTTAGGAATAATAACATTTTAAAATTCGAACTTGTGTACTTATACTTTTGCATCTATACGGTGCAATAAAAATATAAAAGCATCATAATAACCGGGCTGCTAAGCATTACGTGCCATTTTCTAAATAATCAAATCAAACATTAAAATAAATATGCATTCCAATATTACTTATTACCCTGTGACAGGTATGACAGATGACTTTTCGAGACTATACAAAAACGCAAGAAAATTCTAAAGAATTTGTACACGTTTAAAAGACAAAGAGCAACAAGCAAATGACTATTACACCCACTATTACTAATTATAAGAAGGCAAACAAAAGCCCAGCCCAGCGTTAGTCGTCAACGCAGATTGGCTCTAGGCGTTTTTTACGCGCCACAAATTGACATTGAATAAATGGTTTTCATCCCACATGTGTATTTCTAGCTTGATCCAATGTAAGCCACGCAACTTTGTGGCGCTCCAAAGTTTGATTTAAATTTGTGGCGCGTTGTTTCGTTTTACGTTTGTTCCCTGTTTCATTTTAAGAGAACAAATGAAATTATTGACAAGTTTGAAATAAAAATTGTCATTTTTTTGGTAACAGTTTTTTCATAAATCTTTAGGGCAAGAATATTTACTTTAATTATCATAGTTAATTTATTTTTATTCATTTTTAAACAATTTCACAGAAATCAACACACTTCAGATAGTTCGAACTGTTGAGTGAAAAAAAAACTCTTGGCTCCCATGGTATCATAAACGCTACAAAGTGGCGCAACAACATTTTATCTAGGGTTTCTGTCGACGGCTAAAGTTAAAAATTGGGAGAAGTGCGCAGCAGGACCAGCATTAAACACCGGCAACAGCTACATATTGTGTCCGGACCATACTAAAATCTTCCTGTTAAACTTTTACAACTCGCTCTACAGTCCAGCGCCACATTCAATTCACAGTGAAGCTTGGAGGGGGAAGGGGTATCATTACCCCCGTGACCTTCATCCTGTATACGCGCCTGCTGAATATATTGTAACTTGGGGTGGAGGGTAATGAGGTGGGCTGGGTTGATGAAGTGAGATTAAAATAAAACTTTAGAAGTTTGTGTTGACAAAACTACATAAAGATTTTCAGAATTAATTTTTAACCGTAGACTAACATATGTCTTGTCTATTAATAACCCTCCAAAAACACTAGAGTAAATTAGGTCAAATATACTCAACTAAATTGCTCGCATGTGTTTGGAGGCCCAATGAACGGCGAACACCTGAAATAAAAACCTTTTTTTTTTAACAATTGTAAATTTCCAATTTTAATCCTCTTCTCTCAGAGTGCTTTTCAAATCATTTGAATTAAAAAAATTGAAAATTTCGGAATATTAAGGCTGTTGTCGTCTCTGCGTGGTGCAGATCTCTATACATGTATA
The DNA here is from genome assembly GCA_963930735.1 of Dioctria linearis. NCBI lineage: Eukaryota > Metazoa > Arthropoda > Insecta > Diptera > Asilidae > Dioctria > Dioctria linearis. The sequence continues at coordinate 183,220,892 of OZ005744.1, forward strand.
TCTAACATTTTTCAAACAATTCCAAAATCTTATTTCTAAATTTCGATATTCTTCATTTTCTGTTAGCTTTTTATCAGAAGCTTTCTTATATTGATCACATCAAGTTATGATATCTGCGTTTTCGGGACACTCTCAAATTCCTATACTGCGGAATTCCACAAGGATCAATTTTAGGGCCTTTATTATTCTGTTTGTAAATACAAATGATCTCGACTAAGTAACCGAAAACTTTAGTTAGTATTCATGTAAATGTAGATAACTATCCGATATTTAATTGTATGGAATTTTATAGACTGACACAATATGTTGGTATTTGTGGAGGAATATATTTGAGTTTTATAATATTATTCTTAATACTATATTTTTGTTTTAAGTTAGCGCCGTTGTAAATGTAATAGTAGTATGGTCCTGGTCTAATTTACTAGTGGATTTTTTCCATTCAGAAATTCTTTAAATCAATATTTGACCCACTTTAAATCAATATTTGACCCACTTCTACCGGACCGATTATCATTAAACTGGACACGCACGCGTAGTGATAATATTCATCCTTATTATACTTGTCACCTCACTTCAAGTGACAGAACAATGCAAAATTCATGGGAACGAAAGGAAACAAAGAAGAGGAGATAGATTTTATCTGAAGAAATTAAGTGAGAATTGTCGACAGGAAAATGCAAGTGACAAAAGTCGAGAGCTCACCGCACATTTCTCTCTGTTTTTGTTGCTGCGGTTGTCGATTTTTATTTCGTTTGTTAGGTGTTCCTATGAATTTTACATAGTCGTGTCACTTAAAGTGAGGTGACAACCATAATAAGAATGATTATATTTTTAGATTGTAGAGGGGGGGGGGGGGTGAATTGCCTCGGTAGCTCAGTTAGTGTAAGTTTCGTCTCGACTCTTATATCTCCTCTTATTTAGCAGGTTAACACAATGTTTCGCCTTGGGATCCGTGCTTCGGAACGTTCGTCTCCCTTCCACAAAATATAATAAAAAATGGGGGAGGGGAGTGATTATTGGAAAAATTTAACCCAATGTTTGACTGACCCGCTTCTGCCGAGTCGATTTTATTGAAATTGATTTAGATTTTCAGCTTTTTCTTTTTACGGGGGTCCACTTACTTTAAACTTAGTTTCTTCGGAACTACGCACGTGTGCACACTTTCGGAATATTTGCCATGTATCGATGGTTTTATTTGTAGTTATATAAATCTTAAAATGTATAAATAGTAGCTGAAAAAAATATTTTTTATCATTTAGGGCATTTTAGATAATGTTAACTTAGATGTTTTTTTTTCAAATAAGTCCACTCCTATCCTGCGATCTCGATTTCGTTAACTCAGACTGGCACTAAGTGATCGCAAAGCCCTGTTACCATTTCCTTTTTATCGCCTGCATTTGAAATTCTCTAGCAGAGGCGCTTCACTGAATGCACTAAGTCAGCTGATCTAGTATATTTCTGACCTGTCAGTTGACTCCGAGAGTGTGCTCTAGTACATTTTGGCGAATCTATTACAGAATCGAATTCCTTACGTACTGAGAAGAAGTTTGAGTAACCACACTCCCATAAACGGATGCTTAAATAACCATCCCCATACTCACTTTTTAGTATTTCCCTTGTTTTTTATTCGAACTGACGTACTAGATTTTTCGCACCTTAGATCGCCTCCAACTCGGTAGGGTTATGCATGATCGAAAAATGTCATTCACTGTTCCAATACCACATGTTGCGTATGAAATTAAAGGTCTGACCTAGTACTATCTTCAGAGAACTTTCTCGGGGCATTTCTTCCGCCGGAAGACACATTTTCATGAACGTGGGTCACATACACCCCGGTTCCTACATTTCGCATATAGTTTTGCAATTCTTTCTTCCATGGTTATTATTGTTCTGTTTTGAACATTTTTCTCATGGGAAGTCATTTTCCACGGCGCAAAAATTCCGCACAATCACTAGTAGTAGAAAAATTCAATTTTTCACCCAAGAAAGTCGCTCAAGCTAAATCTGATCGCCAAGGCTTTCCCCCGCTTAGTTAAAATAAAAATTGTTAATAAAATATTTTCAGTTTACCTATCATAATACTTCGTTTAAGACATCTCTCATGTCTGTTCATCATGTCAGGCTTAAAGTTGTATGAAAAATGAGCATCCCCCTTGATATGGGTAGTGACACATTCCGAAATGGACCACAACATTTGAAATGATGGACATGTCGAGTGATTCACATTTTCATGCATCTGCCGTATTGAAGGGGTCGATTAAATGTATACAAAACTAATGTTAAAGCAACATTTTCTCACAGGACGCTCTAAGACATGTTGTGGTCCATTCTGGAATGCATCTGTATACTATACATTTAACAAGTTAAATAGAATATCCAACATTTTGTTTTTTTTGAATATCAACAGTAACCGGGTACACCAAGTCAGACAATTATAAAACTGAATTTGACTTTCAGATGGTGCTTTGTTTGGAAAGCGATTAGTGTTCTATTTAAATAACTGACAACGCTTAAAATTGGTGGAAAACTTATGTATTTGTACGAACGGTAGTTTAGGATGTACGGACAGCATTTTCTCTGCTTCCAAGAAGAAAAAAATGCTAAAATTTTAGAGATTTCCAACTATAACACACGTTTGGGACCAGATTATGATTGTAGTTATAGAAGGTTTAACTTTTGTGCTAACTAGTTAATTCGGTCTTTATAACAAAAATCATTAACCCTATCCTTGTCTCCCTTCCTTCACTCTCTCTCTCTCTCTCTCTGAATAACACTTATTCATTCCAAAGCCCTATTAACGTTAGAGAAATGCGTAGATAAACAGAAATTATATCAAATCAAGCCAAATTTATGCATTTCAGTCACATTAAAATATAATTGAAAACGATAGGAAATGGAAGAGAATAAAGTTCGCCATTTAATTTTACTGCCGGATTCATTAATATCGACCAAATCCATTTCATAACATTACGTGCACTCAATTTCACTTGGTTGGTAATTTCATGGCGCCCATGCTGCATAATAGAAGGCCAACACCACTAAGTTCCTCCTGTATTTTAATGAGGTAAACGGGAGTAGGTACCCTCACGGTGTGCAAAAAACTGAAGAGAAGGGTATGCGGTAAATACCGGGATGGAGCAGAAGTTAAAGCGCAAAAGAAATAAGTGTTACGGCTTGAGAGTATATCAGTATGTGTAGTCCCTACGTACTTTCTCCTTGCACACTTATAAGTAATTGCAAAGTGATGCAACACAGGAAATTTTACGTCACAAAGAATACAAATTTACGACGGATGCTTGAAATGCAGCTAAAAAGTTCGAAAGTAATGCTTAAAAAACAACAACAACAACAAAACGTTCAGAATGCTAAGTATGCTTGCTATGTGGAAATTGTTTTCCAGATGGCTTCATGAGAAGGCAAGATAAAGTCGAGTGGTACCAACACTTTTCGAAAATAAATTTGCCAAAGTTTTTTTTAGTATATTTTTGGCGATGCAAGGAGGAAAAAGAAGATTTTTTTTTCTTTAAATTTGCTTGATTAGAGTTGTTGAAAGTTTGAACAAAAATGTCGTCATTTCAAATTGGAACGGTCTTAATTTGTTAAAAAGGGAGAAATATGGTAATTGCTGCCACAATTAAAAAAAAAACAAAAAATATTGTAAAACTTTCTTTTAAGATTTTTACACTCCTCCAGTGGACAATATTTTGCTTTTATCTATCAAAGTTCTACAACTATTGTTGAATTTAACAGAATTTCGACAATACTGGTAGGTAATCAACCTATATAATTCAGATAAATGGAGTCTGGTGATTTTAGAAAAGTGTAAGGTGACCTAAGTATAAATAAAACTTGGGAACTGAACTTAAAAGCCGCCTCTCAGTCGCAAATGTGACAGTCAATCTTAAAAGTTGTCAAGAAGAAGAAAACAAAGACGAAGAATATACAAAGTTATGCACAAAGAGAACATCAAGAATAGATAATCCACAGTTTTAGGAAAAATAAACAGCAGGATGGCTCTTAAAAATTACATTAACTCCACTAATGATATCCAACCATGCTAATAAATTTATAACGAATATTTGGGATTTTCCAGGGAATTTAAACGGTAAGACAAAGGTCAACATATCTCTGACCTTCCATCATAATCAAAATATACAGCAACTAGAAAAATGAGTTGCAGAAAGAATCTGAAAGATTACTCCCAGCTTGGGAAAATTTTTAAGCAGGTGCAAGAAGTATTTTTTATCGTCTTAAACAGAATTAATCAATATCGTCTTAAGACAGTAATAACAATATTCCCCTATAAGATTTATGATCAAGAATCATCTAGACCACACGACGAAGTTAAATAGTTGGACATAATGGTCAAGCTGCAGAAATACTCCATCAGAATTAGCGAAAGTTGAATGATTTCGCAATTCATTGGAAAAATAAGTGGTATCCCACAGGGTTCTGAAATTGGTTCGCTTTTATTTTCTATTTTGATGATAATTTAATTTAGTTTTTTTTTGGGTAAATTTCGTAATCTTTTGAATTTATGCCACCAATCGACTCAAAAATCACAGTAACATGCATATTTCGATCAACAGTTAGGTATGCTTCCTTTATGAGATCACCAAAGAATTAAAAAATTCGTAAACTGTTTGTGTTTGGTATAACTGAATGACGTCAATGTTATTCCACAATCTATTTAACAGAAAGTTGGCAGAACTTGAGGTCTTAAACCAGAAATTAATCTGTGGTCATATACATCTATTATAAGACACATTGTCACATACGCTTCACTCGTTTGGTGGCCAAAAACAAAAGAAAAGACCGTTCTAGTTAGTTTACAAAAACTCCAACGGCTTGTATGTCTAGAAATAACTGGTGCTATGCGTACCTTCACAACTGTAGCGTTAGAGACTATCCTGGACTTAATATACTTGAATGCTAGAAAGGAGACCGTCTAGACTGCAGAAGGAAATCTACTGAGCACAAGCAACTTGATTGCCCACCAAGGAAAATTCCATGGGTTTGCTCTTCGTAATCTTTCGTGAAGCGATCCCATTGTTCTGTCTTCATACTCACAGTGGCTTAATCTGCTTACTTTGGACACCCTAGATAGGAGGTTCCAGAGTCGTTTTCGCTTTGGGTGTTTTACAGCACTACTACCCTCAACTTTTGGCGGGACATAGCCTTTCAACTTGGTACCTTAGGTATCACGGTTTGTTTGTATACATGAGCCGATATTTATGATGTCTCGCCTTTTTAAGACGCTTATTCCGTATTTATAGATTTTAATTTTCTATGGCCCAAATCAAGGCTCAGTAAATTTTTATGATTTGTTTGCTTATTATATTTATTTTATGTTTTATTATATATTATTTATAATCTATTATTAATAGTCTAACTTATTCTTATTATCTCAGAATAATTGTAAAGTTTTGTAGTACAACCAAATTACATACATCCTAGTTTGAAATCGTATTGGGTTATAGTATAAGTACTAAGATGCCACCAACTGAATAGCCGACCACCAATGATGATTAACGAAAAAGTGAATAACTATTTTGTCTAATTCACCTGGCATCAGTGTGAATTGAAGAAAGTTTGTCCAAGTTTAAGTCATTAACTAGGGCGTTTTGCTTGAAATAATTGATTGAGATATCTAAAGTATAATATTTCTTTTAGATACCTCTTTAGCTATGCAAAATATCAATATGAAATGACAAACAAGTAAAAAGTCTGGAATTGATAAGACCAAATCTTATGATACGGCCTAGATGATGCCCGTACGTAATTTCGTATGACGGTCACTCATCTGTGCCAGTTTGATTTTTGAAATTAGTTTGTTTGCATATATTTCTAGAACGATTCGTTGGACAATTAAAATTGTTATAAACAATTTCATAGGATTTCATATTCTGACGAACTTTCCACTAGAAACGTCTAGGATTGATCGTTTTCACAGTATACATAAAAAACCAACATTTTTATATGGCAACATCAAGAAGGGGTTTCCCAATTTAGTCCATTTTTTAAATTATATTTACTATTTTTATAAAAAGCCGTTTACAAAATTTCAGCTCTCTACGTTGACACTTTCCGATCCAGTGTCCAAATTTATAGTGAAAAACGAAATTTTTGTACAGCATCCCCATGAAGCAGTTGCCCGATTTGTCCCATTTTCAAACATAAATTCTTTTTAAGTTCGTGTGCAAAATTTCAGCTCTCTAAGTGAACGCGTTCTCGAGTTATTCTGAGGACGGACAAACGGACATACAAAAATCAAAATAACTTTTAATATTATGCGTATGTGTTTAATCCATTTTGTTCTACCATCATTATATTTTTGCGTTACAAAAAGTCCTTGTAGCTTTATGTGGACACCTAGCTAGAGTAGTCTTAGTTCCACGGCAGTTTTAATACACCGATAATTAGCAATGCAACAATCAACGCCCTCATTATACAGAGTATATCCTGTCCCAATGGGTATTAGTTTATGCTACTGCATGTCCTTGATATTGAGCTTACTGGTCGATGCGAGACCCATCTAAAATCTGTGCCGATCTCTGGGTCACGGTACCCTCGGTTGATTTAATGCAACTCCAAGCCGAGAGCAAAATAGCCAAACATACATTAATAAGCGACCATCCTTCAGATCCTCGGACACAGTATGCAACTATACAAGGGACATACTTTTCTACTCAAAAAAGAATGTTCCAGTGGTATCTTTACATGTAGATATCCTGTTATAATGGGGGCTGCTTACTCGATTCAGACTTAAGATCTTATTTTTAACGTCTAAAAAAGATTGCATATATATCATGTACAGGCAAACACAACCTTTAATAAGCGCTGTCAGCGGGGACTACAAGAAGGTTAAGATAAGCCCGGATGCAGATCTGGAGAGGCTAGAGATTGAGGAAATCATGTCAGTAATTCATCTTATAGTATACCATGCATACTAGTCATACAAGAACTACCATTATACATGCATTAAAACTTCCTCCATTTAGCTAACTCTCTACATCCTTCGTCACCTGTCCAAGAGGCTATGTTTGAGACCTAATTACAATTGACATAAGGATTGTGCACATTTAAGACCGTGACCATAGTGACCTCGTTGCCATTCATACCCTACTACAGTACCCCCGTTGTGAAATCCAATGCCATCTTCTATTCTTCAAATCAACATAACTTTTGTTGGTAAACATGCCTGATTCATTCGCATATGTCTTTCACCTTAGCAATTCTGCGCGTCACAGACCCCTTTTCTGCCACTGTGCATTACAAACGGAATGATAAGCTCAGTATCATCTAGAAGAGTATAAAAAGAACTAAAGGCTGTCGCGTAAAACAGAGTCTGCTGGAGAGCAATAATTTCGTCCTATACGATATGAGAGACGATGAAACGTAATTATTTGTGCATAAAAATTCAATTAGCCCAAAAAGTATTGCCAACACTCACAACCAAATACATAAACTCATTGGCAATAATAATTCGATTTTTGCCGGCCACCTAAAATAGAAATATGTGTGCGGCTATTTTTTGAACGAAACCTTCATTATTTCTGGCTTAACCAGTCCGTTCTAGCTTCATTTTCTGCTTAAATCCAGTCAAATGAATGCTTCTTGATTTCTGATAACATATTTAATTGCATGTTGAAATTGTTTGAAGAAATTCTCAACTTAACACATAAACCACGTCTGTCGTACAACAAATCCCCCCGCAGATCTGTCATTAAGAATTTCCCTTTTGGGAGAATTCGTGACATCGAAAATGATTCAATCAATTTACTACACATAAATAGCGGCGGAATCCCCCATGACATCACAAAAGCGCCGCCCATCAATCAGAAATTTATATGAACTATACGAGAAGCATGTGAATGTTTTGTTGGTAGGTACGTATACAAAGCGCGGACATGACTATGAGTACGCGACCAGAATTTCGGATATAGTAGAGGATGAGGTTTACCTTAGCTAACAACATCAAAGGTAACAATGTCTCGTTTGTACTCCCGTACACCATGGGGGACCAATCGCTACCAGAACCGTGCGACTTGATTAATTCCCATTGCGGGCACGAATACAATGTATGCCGACGGATCATTGATTAATCAAAAATTGATTGCTAATTGTTCGGCTTAAACGAGTTCTCCTCCTCATCCTCCTCCTCCTAAACAAAGCTTCGACAACAACAGGGCATACAAGTTTCTATTCTAGGTGGTGCTACCGTCGAAGAATGATGAGTTTGAAAAACGAAATCGGGGACTTCTGCCTAGTCGAGCACAAAAATTTACTAATCGTTGTTTATACATGGAACTGGCATTTCGGCAACCTGAAACTCACCAAACTTCCATTGCCGCGCACCACGAAATTGCCATCATCTTTCTTTTGTAAATGGGACAATTCGACTCAAAACGACTATCGAATTCTTGGTCAAAGGTATTCGATTTTGGTTCAATGTTTATCATAGACTCGTCTCGTTCAGGTGCAGGTGAATATTGTCTTTGCGGCGCGGTCGTCTGCCATATCATGCCATACCATGTCGCCGTCCAATTGCGACCCCTCGATTTGTTCAAGGGCAAAGCATAATGAATTCTTCTGCCAGACGACGACAATCTGCTGCTCTACAAACTGAAAGATAGAACAACGCTGGGAAATGCTTTGATTTTCAATGTAAATTTGCATAATTTGTGTTCGGTGAACTGTTGTGGGTGTGGGATAGATAACTTGGCGTTGGCGGTTAGTGCAGTATTGTCATTATCGTTTTGCTCTTGTTCGTTGTTGATTCAATCGACTTTCCGCAACACGCGGGGAAAAAATTCGGTCACGTTAATGTTACGAGTGAATGAAAATTCTTTTATTATTAATTGATTGATTGATGATGAGGATGACGATGATGATGAACAAGAAGAAGAATAGTTTTGGATTTGATAAACTGGAAATTGTTAATGTTTAGCTACATTTTTGGTGGAGTGCTAATCTTCGTCAAGGTAATTTTTTTTTTACCTAATCACAAAAAGAAACTTTTGAAATTGTAAGCTTATAAATCTATCAAATTGCAATAATTTGTTACCAAAAAAAAAACAAAATCCACAAAATTAATGAAATCTTTAAATGTAAAACAAAAATTCTGTCTATAGATACCTGAGCAAAAACTAGATGAGCTATAGGTTCACATGTTGTTGTTATTTTACTCGCTGGAAAAAAAACTGTTTACAAACGAAAAATCTTTGAACAAGAAATTTCGTTTGCAAAAGATGGCGTTTCTTATTACCAGGAACAGTATGCTCATCAGTACGGCTTGATTCCTGCCTGCCGTATACGCCAAAGTAACAGCCAAGCTGAACTCATATATGCAATTAAAATAATTCTTAAGTGTGAATTATACTATGAGGCGAAATACAAGTATTTATTTACTTGAATGCCTAGCAAGCAAGATTAGCCCTCCTATGTGGGACTAGCATTTCGTAGAGAGTTTTGCTATGAAGTAAATTAATAGGAAATTGAGTCAAGTTGAAAACTGTCCGAGTCTGCTGCTAAATTACTTTGGCGTATATGGTAGGCAGGAACCAAGCCGTACTGACGAGTATATGGTTCCGGCTGATACGAAACGCCTGATTTTTGTATAGAAATGTCTTTTTTAAAGATTTTTCATTTGTAAAGAGTTTTTTCCACTAAATTCTCGAGCTGTGGACTTGGCAGTATATTCGGTCAGTTTTCATATTGACTAAATTCGCTATGAATTTATTTCATGAGCAAAACTCTTAAATAGAACTGAGCCAGTTCAAGTCAGTAGATATAGAGGACAGGTCGAAGAATATAGTTTTCAATTCGCCTATAATCATCGCAGCTTTTTTTTTTACTTCATGACTGCCGGTAATATCGGATAGAGTAGTTCAAACGATAGCTACGCTATGATGCAAAGAACAGCATGGCAGGAAGGATTATGAAATATGAGGAGAATGGTGGAAGTGCTTATATATGTTACTCTAACACCTTCACAGATTGTAAGCCTGATGAAAGACAGACGATAGTAGACAGTTCGACATTCGCACAGTTCGTATAGTTCGGGATAAAAATGCATCATGAAATTCCGCTGTACGGCCGAAAGTATTTTGAAGGATAAAAGGATTTGTGCGGCTTGCAGCAATTAATCTACAAGGGATCAGACTAGATATCAGCAGATATCATTTTATCAGCAATGAGCATCAAACTTATCGAAAGTGACACAGACTACTTCAAAATAAAGCAGTTTTTTGTTTTTACCAAACGACGAGTTCCTGTACGCCTGCGTTTTGTTTTTTTCATATTAAGTATTAAGCCAAGCTCAGGGTATACCCTATGATGCAAAGCGCGGTATGGCAGGATGGAATTAGGGAACATGAGGAGACTGGCGAATATGCCTATATATTTCATTCTTAAACCTTCAAAGATTGTATGCCAGCGGAAAGACAGAGGATGGTGGACTATTCCACATTCGTATAGTTCGGGATAAAAAAGCAATACGGAATTTAACTGTACGGCCGAAAAGAATTTGAAGGGTAAAAGGACGTGCGCGGTTTGCAGTGCGAGTATTGTGTGCAGGAATCATTTTACAAGGAATAAGAGAGATATTTCATGGGTATATGGCAGGCAGGAACCAAGCCATACTGACGAGTATATGGTTCCGGCAGATACGAAATGCCAGATTTTTGTATAGAAATGTCTTTTTTAAAGATTTTTCGTTTGTAAAGAGTTTTTTCCACTCGGAACTAAACATCAAATGAACATTATTTGTAATTAAGTGGTTTATTTTTTTATTAAATGGACGAACATTTTCGCGTACCCTACTTCCTTGCATTCTTTTCAGCTTGTCCCTGTTCGGAACAGGGATAAGTTCGGTGTAGATCTGACGCCTTCTGGTTCAGTTCAGAGCCTGTTCGGTTTTATACAAAAGAATTCACCGAACGAGTGACGGCTCAGTTTAGGTGAAAAAAATTCACCACAAGTCTGGTATTTGTAGTCGTTTGAATCCGACTGCTAGGTACTCTTATTTGGGAAAAATGGATGAAAGAGAATTTCTGGTAGGTACTGATTAAACATCACATTTTGAAATCTTTACTGCATACACAATATATTGTGTCTGTCCCATCGATTAGAATTGTGATTTCAAATGGTTTGGTATATTTTGGATGAGCTCAAAAAACGTTCTGGACGACCTGTTGAGGTCACAACTGTAGAGACTATGGGAAAAAAATATAATAGGATGAAGAAAGATAGAATGATTGAAAGGCATCTCAATTGATCAAGTTCAGCACATTTTACACGATCCTTTACAAATGAGAAAACTGTCCGCAAAATGGTTGTCGTGTTTGCTCATAATTCATCAAAAGCGTGAACGAGTAAAACTGTGTAAGAACGATTTTGTCCTGTTTGAACTAAATCCGGAGCAATTTTTGCGTTCTTTCATTTTTTTGAATATTACCAAATTAAGATTAAGGAACATTTCATAGACAGTGAATGGCAAATGGATAGACTTGAAAGGAACTTATCGAACACCTGTCGTATATCCACTCCTCATTACAGGTTTATTGGTAGCTCGTATAGAACCAGATTAAACATTTTGGAAGATATGACATACTTTTTTAAGTGAGCTCCAATTCGCAACGACACAGTTCGGAATCCAAATCACCTCTTCTCCACCCTCATATAATGCTTTGGTCAGTTTATCTAAACATTGGACACCTGTTTTGTCACTTTAACTCTGATATCCAGTATTGAGCATAAGGGAAAGAGATACCTTAAAGAGTAGGAACTGTAGTAGTGGTGCTTCGATGATGATTTGGGAACCATTCTCTTTTACCAATATATCGCCGTAAGTGTGGATAAAATCTGAAACTATATCGAAAGATTTTAATGAATCTCTAGTCGATTCTGCCGAGGATCCACCAATGTGGTCCTGATTTTGTTTTACAGCAAATATTACAGAGAGTAGAAGAAAATGTGATTAGAAAATGGTCAATCAAATATAAACAACACAACATTTTTGATTCAATTGGTTTGTGTTCAAGTCCCACTGGTGCTCACGATTTGTCAAACATTTGCTGCATTCTGATTATTACAAATTATTCACTATAAAGTCATTCGGGAGTTTCTGTATTGTGTGAGTGATAATTCACTTGTCGGTTCGGATATTAAAGCATTAGGGAGTTGTATAAGAGCAAAAAATAAAATATACGAATCCCTAAACTATAATTGTATATATACATGTGTGTGTGTGTGTGTGAGTATATATGACTAGATGTAGAATTCACATAATTTGAGTTTCAAAAAGATTACTACAAACTTACCTTTTTCAAATCCCTGATTTGGTCATTCTCTTCAGCTTTTCGTTTTTCTGTGATTATCACTTTTGATTTATCCTTATCCTGCTGTATTAGGACCTAGAAAACAAATGAAGAAAAATTGTCTTTAATAAATAACTCAAGATTATCCAACGAACAAAATATAAAAAAAAAGTTTATTTGTATTGAAACAATGAAAACAAATCTTCTCTCCCTAGAGATATTTTCTTCTTTCTTTTCCTAGCCAATAGGTCATTAACGTGGTTCGTGAATACTCCTGAGAGGGCTATGAATAAAAATGTCTAAACCAATTCCAGTGTTAATTTTTTTCTTTTGTCTCTTTTGTTTATTTTTATTTTTTTGTCATCAATCTAATTTAAAAGTATTACAAAGCATGTGGAATGAGTGAATAAGTGAAACTTTTGCGTCTCAATAAAAGAAAGAAGAAAAGATATAAAATAAACAAACATAAAACACATCACAGACACAAAATCCTGTGATCTATTCAACAAAAAATATGCGACGAACTTTGGGTGAAAATCAAGGACGAATATTCTTAAGAGATTAGCACCATTCAGAGACACTGGCAGACAGACGAACAGATAGATAGACGAAGAAGCTTTAAGATGGCAGGCAGTAAAAGGCAAAAATCTGCCAAAGAACGGATGATATTTTACGCATAGTAATGCCCTTAAGGGAATTGAATTGAACTAAGAGTACCTACCTACCGAAATGTGAATATATAGAGAATTTTCGGAGTTATACTCATGGGACTAAAGAAATAGGATATGACTGGTTGGGAAAGGTTTGCTTGCTATAAACCTACGAAAGATTAATTTTATGGATGTAGACGAAGGTCGTCGAATCCTTTTAAATGCTTTTAAAACATTAGTGAAAGTTTATCTAGATTTAAAGTGGCAGAGAAAGTTTTAAATTGGTTGGTCTCAAGTCGATGGAGTTGTACTATCAAGGGAGATTCTTGTTGATACATATACATTTTGTATATTTATCTAACACCTTAAGAAGAGAAAATCGTTTTTTTTCTTCTTGGTCTTGATGGAAGCACTCAGTTTATAAATTATATTGAATTTACATACTTTATCAATGAATGGTAAAATAATAGACAGAAGAGTCATAACCTCATAAGAAATGCTATAAACGATACTGTTAACAATTCACAATTTGTCAGAAGGTAGTAAATAGATCTGGGATAAAATTCGGATGAAATGATGAATTCGGTTGTAATTTTTAGTCATACGAAGGTGTTTTTTCGTAGTGAAGAATCATTTTTGTTTTGGCGAATAAACTTTCGACTTGAGCATGTATTTTCGGTTTTTCCTTCTAGAATAACTTAATTAGGTAAGAAATTTGAAGTACACGATTTTTGTATTTTTTTGTGTAGACTGAGTGACGAAAACAAGAATAGACTTCCTGTGTATAGCAGTGATCCCAACAAGTGGGACAAAAGGAGTAGTAGAATAGAAAAAAATAGTAAATTTAATAAAAGGTAGTAGAAATTTATTTTTATACTATTAATAAGCAATTTTGTTGATAGACTAGCACTACCAACCACTAGGTGTGTCGCTATTAGCAATCTGTAGACTTAAGGCCAAAATACAATGAGAGCGACACGACAATGTCGCCGTAAATTGGTTGCTGTCAATGATTCGAAAATGATTGAAATTTCTGTCGTCACAATTCGTGCAGTCTGAATTTTGCAATTTTTGTGTGTGGAATCTCTTAAAGCATTGAAAATTAACAGGTAATAGTAAATTTAATTTGTTTTCGGAATTTTTGCTTGCTGTTTTTGCCATATCGTGCTTTTTTTTTTACAACAAATACAACAGTGACAACTGTCAAACACATTTTCACTATGTTTTAAATGCGACATTGTGAACAACTAAAACGCTAACATTGTTGTGTCGCACACATTTCTAAAAAAGAAAGATGCCAACTAAACAAATTAGAAACGAATTTTAATAACTCCCCGAATACCTCTCATACGTAAAAAGTGTAGCGTGTGGGCCCAAGCATAGCACAGGGTGAGCTGAATTCAGAAATTTCCGTTCGCGTTCATTTAGTTAAACCTGTCAAAAATGAATGGATTTAAGTGAGAAACACAGTGCTAGCTTTACCAACCTCAACTGTAAGAACCTCAACCTGATGAGCCTTGCAAACTTTTGCAATTCATAATACGAACTTTGACAACTTCTGTATGATAGCAGTTAATTGGGCTATTTACTTGAAAATTGAAATTATTTTGTTATAATTTACTACAGCGGGAATAAGTTTTCACTTTAAATATGTTTGCTAAACTTTTTTTCAACATATTTCCCGTACACTTTTTCCCGTAAACAATGCTGGGATCAAAGATACAAAAATTAGCTGTCAAAGCTGACAAAGTTCCAGCAGAGTAGAAAGTAGACCTACTCGAGTTCAACCTCAACCTGACCGCCCTCACCAACTTTCCCATTGGGAGCTTAATAACCAGATCTAATATAATCTACAAAACTGTCAAAGTTGGTGAGGCCGGCCAGGTTGGAAAAGCCAGCACTGTGTTTCACGCTTTAATCGAAAATTAGTTTTTATGCTCATGATTTTTTTTTTCGTTTTATCTTATTTTATTTGAATATGGGCGGTATATTTATAATCGAGTAAAAATGAGTAGAATTCGTCGGATACTCTGAAGTACATGACCCATGGCAAGTAAAAGCTAGCAGATCTACACCGATTAGAGTATGGTGGGATCATTGGTATGAAGTCAGCAATAGGTCACCGGGGCAAAATTGATAACAAGACATCAAACCGAGGCAAATTCAGCAATAATCCGATTTTTTTGTTTTAACTAAATTGTCCGTACCTACTTACGCAAGTGCAATAAGCCTTATGTCCACGAAAGGTAAGAGAAAAGTTACAATTCGTCTGAGACTAATAATATTATACCCTAGATTAACATAAAAGTTAAATAAATATTGCATGGCAACACCAAGAAGGTCTTGCCCGATTTTTGAAATTTTATTTAATATTCTTATGAAAGCGCTGCGTACAAAATTTCAAATCTCTACGTTGACGCGTTCTCAGGCAATGTCCAAATATATAGTGAAAAACCAAAGTTTTGTATGACAACACCAAGAAAGGGATGCCTGATTTAGTCCATCTTTTAACTTGTATTTATAATTTTTATGAAACATTGTGTACAGAATTTGCGCTCTTGCAATGACCAAATATACGGGGGAAATTCCTCTATGGTGGTCCATAGCAGTAACGCACCCAGGATTTGGCTTTGAGGGGGGGGGGGCATAGGTGTCCCAAGTCCAAACGAGTCGGAAAAATAGGGCCTCTAAAGTCAC
Organism: Dioctria linearis; assembly: GCA_963930735.1. Classification (NCBI taxonomy): domain Eukaryota; kingdom Metazoa; phylum Arthropoda; class Insecta; order Diptera; family Asilidae; genus Dioctria; species Dioctria linearis. The sequence goes on from OZ005744.1 coordinate 183,236,559, forward strand.
GTCCTGCACCCATCTGAGCACTTAAGGACTGTTATTGGAGATTGAGAGGTTTTATTTTATTTTATCGGACTTTGTAATAATTTACAGACCGTATTTTATACGTAATTTATAAATTCTGTTCAGAAAACTGACATTCCGTTCGTCCCCCTCTCGGTGCGCCCCTGGCCCATAGGAGGCGTATCAACCGATTCGGCGTTACAGGGTGATTAAGAAAATATGCTAGGCAGTCACAAAACACCCTGTGTCTGGAAAGGGCAGGGTATATGGTTACCGACGAGAGTTAATTTTATGCATTATGAAAGTCATGGCATTTCCAACGATTGGTCAACCAGGCGAATACTTCTTTCCTCTCAGGAGTTATGGTAGTCTTAACTAAAAATTTCGAATTTTGTTAGTTTGACCGCTTTTTTTTTACACGAAAGTGGTTAACAAAACTTTTGTTTTATACAAATTGTAAACTGTGGACCTTCCTCTTTATTTTGTGTGCTAACTGTAGTCGGTCAAATTAAAGAGGAAAGTCCAGTATTTTTGTAAAAACAAATTATTGTAAAAAAAATATGTCAAATTAAAAAGAAAAGTCAGAAAATCCGATATTTTCAGTTTAGACCACCATAACTTCTGAGAAGAGATGAGTATGCGGCTGATTGAGTAGACTTTGACCGTGTCCGTCCACCCTATACTTTTATAGATACAGGGTTTTTTGGGAAAAGCATAGCAAATTTCAGTTTTCTACGTCAATGCGCTCTCGGATAATGCCCAAATATACATACTAGTGAAAAACGAAGTTTTTATATGGCAACCCGACGACGGAGTTACCCGATTTGTCCCATTTTCGAACCAAAATTTACTTTTTTTTATAAAAAGCCGCCCGTGAGCAAAATTTCATTTATCGTGCGGACGGACGGAGAGACGGACACGGAAAAATCAAAATAACTTTTAATATTATTCTTGGGTGTCCAATCCATTTTGCTCTACCATCATTAATTCTAATTGGTACAAATGGAATGACAAACTTAGTATACGCTATGATTTCATCTAGGATATAAAAAGCGGTCCAAATGCTTCGAGTTGCAAGAGAAATATTGCAAGGCTGGCTGTAGCACGCTAATGAAGAACCCAGGAGGGTATGCGTGTAGGTGAAATGTTAATTTCTAAACGCATGCATAATGTACAGTGAAGTCTGTGGCAGTGCAAAGAAATGTATTTTAGATAATCAGTAAAAGTAGCGCGCAGTTTGCTTGCTATAGAACTTTGCTAAAATCTTGCAGCTGACAGTGCAGCCATCAAAAGAAAAAAATCGTATTTCGAATAAAGGATTGGTTGGATAATTGGCTTTTTGAAACGACATCACACTTTGTTACCTGACGAACGAGGCGCTCTTATAGCTTTGGCTATGATAGCTTTCTTACCATCATTTTTCGATTCGATTTCCACGAAAGTCAAATGTAATTTTCTAAATGATGCACCACCTGGCATCTCTAGTAATGTTGACAAACATGACACTCTTCCTATGATAAGCTTCGATACTGGAATCAACCAATCGAAGGATATCTGTGGCAAATGCTTTGATCCCGTTGTAAATCTCCTAAGGCATGTGGGAAAAGCTCCAAAGTCGCTACTACGACACCACAATTAACTTCTGAAAGGGAATTCTGGAGCACAACAGCTCTGTAATCACCATCAGTGTGTACTAGAAAAATAGACCACTATTAGCAACAGCTTAGAGTCCGGCTTCGATTTTCAAGGAGAAGGGCGGGAATGGGGGGGGGGGGTGCTTCGAACTACAATAGCCGTAAAGAAGTTACGGATTTTAACATATCAACGAGACTGAGGTTTACTTATGAAAAATTGAAAACATTAAATATGAAGATACTAACCCTTACGGAATGTGATATCTATTTAGGGTAAAAATGACAATTTTTCGTAATTAAACCTCAGTTTCGTTGAAATCCCTAACGTCTTTCCATTTCATGTACAAGCCCCTGACAGTCACGGGCGCTGCTTACTGTCCGTCTGCTGTCTGTCTGGCCGTCCGTCGTCACGATAACTGGAGAACGCGTTCACTTAGTGTGCTGAAATTTTGCACACGGGCTTTAAAAAAAAAAGTAAATTTAAGTTCGAAAATGAGACAAATCGTGTAACTCCTTCGCCATACAAAAATTTCGTTTTTCATTATATATTTGCACACTGCTTCAGAACGCATTATACGTGCTGAAATTTGGTGCATCGTGTTTTTATAGCAATAGTAAATAAAATTTTAAAAATGGACTAAATCGGACAACCCGTTCTTGGTGTTGCCATATAAAAATTCAAGTTTTTTACGTATACTGTAAAAACAGTCAGTCCTATACGTATTGTACTGAAAAGTTGTTCAGGACAAAAAATTATATAAAATTGGATAAAATCATTTTTTAAAAAAAAACCAAAAAAATCAAAAAACCAGAGCAACGGATGTACTGGACATCCTCCGAAGTGTTTGAGACAACAATTTTCCATAAATTACTGAGTTACCGCAGATATTATGGTGTACAAAGAAATTTGCATTTTTCGAACAACGAATACTATAATCCGGAAACTCATCCGCAGCCAAAATTCAATAAAATATGGCATGCTTTTGAGAGCATCAATAATAAATGTGGCTTCCTATATATGGGATATTAGCATTGATGAGAGCTTGATGCTTTATTAAGGACGCCTAAGTTGGGTACAGTATATCCCACTGAAAAGGGCAAGAAGCTCCCGAACAACTTAAACTTAAAACTAAAAAAAGGACAGCGGATTGCATTCCAACGGGGAAAGTCATGGTTATGAAGTGGAAAGACAAGAGAGATATTTGTCTTTTTTCCACCGTTCATAACCCTGAAATGGCAGAAACAACGAAGAGTGATAGAGAATGAAATATAATTTTTAAACCAAAGGTTGTGATTGATTATAACTATACAATGGGAGGTGTTGATCGACTAGATCAACATCTCCATGATTATCCCACCACAAGGAAGAGGGGAAAAAAGTTCTACAAAAAAGTTTTCTTCCACCTAATGGATATATCCGTATGGAACACCTTTGTTCTTTACCAAGAAAACGCAGTGCTGAATCAGGCCCGTTGAGATTGACGGAGAGGCATTTCCCGGAGAATATACTGCCAACAAAAAAGAAAAATAAACCCTACAGATTTTGCGCTGTTTGTTGCAGCAAGAGAGATGAAGGAGGGAAGAAGAGAAGAAAAAAGACAAGGTACTATTGTAGAAATTGCAATCTGGGATTGTGTGTTGTGCCGTGTTTAATGACGTACCACACTCAAACAAATTTTTAGTTTTTTGTATAATCTTATATAAATACAATATTTTGCATTAATTTTGTTTTCTATACCTACGCCACTGATAGTTTTTATAAAATTTTTAAATTTAGTCATACAAAATAAATAAATAAAATAAATAATGAAATTTATGTCCCATTTGTATAAGGCAAAATAATTGCGTACGGCACTGACATTTAAAAAAAAAATACTTTTATAAATAATTCATAATTTTTTCTAGTTTATACATATTTTTATTATTATATATAAAAAAAAAATCCCACCCCCCCCCCCCCAACTAAATTACACTAGCTACGCCACTGAAAATGTGTTTTTTACATTTTGTTATGCATAAGGACTACAGTTTTTGACCAGAAATTCCAAATTAATGTGTGCATGAAGTGGTTAAGGATATTGTAGTTGAGACATAGATTATCTCAAGTGCGGTCTCTGGAATTTACATTCGTATTTCATTTTATTAGCCTCAACTTTATATTGGAAGTCACATAAGCTATTCGGCCGTTATATTGTGGCGTGCTGATATCCCTATAAATTAGAATTCAAGAGCATAATTAACTAGTAGAGCAGTCACACATCACAATATGCCCACATTTAAATTTAAATAAGAAAAAACAAAAAAAAACTGTTGTAGAACCATTAAAATTTTTCACTAGAAATCTTTATGTCGATTTCGATGGGACCATTTCATTGTTGCACTTTTTCTGGCAGCGGAGAACTGGGAGCACTAAAGTCCATCGAACATATTTCTGTCATATTTCTTGTATTTGTGGACATTTACATTTGATATATAGAAAGAAATTTCTTCTTAAATTTCAAGCAAATAACTTAAATAAAATCTTTTAATTCATTAAACTTAAAAATTTCACAAATAATCGCGGCAGTTCACTTTAACAGAGCAGATTACAACTAAACTTGAATATGGAATTGTAACACCGAGAAAAAATCCAGTGCAAAGTAGGAGAAGTCAGTGGAAACCTCGTGTTGCACTTCTGCAATAAAAATAGTCCAACCGAACATTTTCAGTGCTACACTGCTGGAAAAAGTGCAATACTTGTATCGCACTGAGGTCCCATCGAAATCGACATTAGACTCTAATGCAATACAAAAATTCTTGCAGTGTTGTGTCCTTGTTGTTTTTTTTTTATTAAACAGGATCTCAGTTAGGAAATAAAACAATAAAACATATACCTTCCATTTGTAATGTATCCTCACCAATATCGCACAGAATATTCAGCAACTCAGAGGCATTTATGAATCATAACCCTTGGAATGAATTGTATAAGGTTAATATGGAAAAGAACTTTATCGCAACATTATTCCGTTCTTCTCTTCATACTAGAAAAACTATAACAATTCCCTGAAGTTATTAACTATGACTCAAAATGAGTTTTTTTCAATCTTTTCATTAGTCCAAGTGTAGTTAGTATAGTTGAAAATGTAACTTAGAAGTGAAAATTCCTCTTACTTAGGTGTGTATTTGCAATGTTTTGTTTTGTGTTTTTTTTTTAATTTTCAGCTCCACCCAAGTGAGACCATATTTACGAAATGGAGTCGGTTTCATGACATTTTAAACACGTCTTGCCCTTTTCCAACTATTTATAAAGTTAGAGAACTGTGGTAACTGGCACATTACCACAATTCATATTTGCCCTGGGGACTATTTTGCCTAATGTCGCCAACACCACAGTTGCTGGAAAAGCTTTTTGTCGCTCACGTTTCACAATGCTCTTAATTTTTTGCTGGGTTCCTTTTTTTTGTTTTCTTTTGTGTCTGGTTAAACGAAAAATTCTAAAAATCCTGAAATTCATAAACTTTACCAAAGCAAACAGACCAGAACAACAAAAAAAAAAAAGGCTTTCAAGGTAACATTTAGAAAGGTCATACTGTGTCTGTCCCTTATATTTTTAGAAGCTCTCTCCGTTTGTATTTTATAATGGGGTTAATGTTGTCGCAATGACCAGTTCTGTGCTGAGAGAATATTAATTTTTTTCTTTACTTTTAAAGAACAATTTATTTTACTAAAAATATTTAATTATATAACACACCGTTGCGAACACATATTTTTAGCTGGGAATTATTCCATGGCATTCCGATGTCAATGTTAACTAAATGTTTCTACTTATAGGAGAGAGAGAGCAAAGTCCGAGGCATTCAAAATTCCTGCACGTGCCACTTGCATTATCGCAGGGTAATTTAAAAAATAAAAATAAAAAAAAATATGTAATTTGTGCGAAATTCCCACGCATCTTTCAGCAGTAAATCTCAAAACAAACAAAAAATTACTTAAAAGATGTCGTAATCATTCGCCGTGGGAGTTTTGACCCGCTCTGTCTGTTGACGTATTTACGTCAGAGAAGTGTGCCTAGTATTTTGGAAATTTTATTAGTAGAATATATTTTAAGGTAGGTATATGGAGTGGGAAATAATCTAAGTTCCTATAGTGATAATATTTATATATATTTTTCCCCATTTAATTGAATATTGACCTACATAACCTTATTTTCGAAAATCTCTCTGCCATTTTATACTTTTAATAAGGTCAAAACAGAGGCCCAAAGGGTGCCTTTTTAAGGCAGGAATTATTTTAGATAATTTGGTACAAGATTTTATGAGTTTTATGGGAATACCAACTTCGCTTCTTCAAACTCAGTTCGCAGAAATTTTAATAGTTAGTTAGGTTATGTTACCATGTATATAATATGCATAAGGTTCAGGGCTTAAAACTTTATACCAAGACGAATTGAAATTTAAACCCTCAAAAGATTGAATTGAAAGGTAATTTTAATCGCGACAAAATGAAAGCTAATATAAAGCTTAAATTACAATTTTTCATGAATTTATTTTAATTTTTAACCAACTAAAGTATTAATTGTTGTTATGATTAGAAGAAAACTGTTCAAAAGTCTTGAGGATCAATGTTTATTAGTTTTACAAACATCGTAAAAAAACAGAACAGCTCTGTCAACATATTCATCTCTCACTTATCCGGTCGTGGAAGGTAGAAAATCGAGTACGCTGCAACTCTACAAAATATCAAGGTAGACGACATAAGAAGATCTTCCAGCCTTGGGGCTTGTCTAAGCACTCAGAAACTTAAGATGCATCTACACATAACAAACATTGGCAAAAAAACATTTGTCAAACATTTGACAAACAGTTTATGGAAAGTTGACTAATGTTCTATAAATATTTGACAAATGTTTGACAAATGTTTGTCAAATTCCTGATAGGGTATTTGTGTGAAAAATGTTTTCAACATGTTTAGATTTAATCATGGATTCTCCTATAGTGAAGTAGGTACCCTGCATTGCAGGATCTTTCACTGGCATTGAGGACTCACCTCCAATTGATATGAAAGAGTCATTACGTTTTACTTTGTCCTTGTACTCTTCACTTCATTTGTCCCACAAATTTCGATGTGTAGAATATAGATTTATTAATTTTATATTATTTATCTACTTCCATTTTTCACTTATGATTACTTTATTATTTAAAAATCCAAAATTCCAAAATGAATCTTCGCTACTGTTTTTCACAGCTGTTGAAAATTGACTGAAAGTACTCTATACAAACTCAAACAAACATCTAATGTTTTCCATTTCATTTGCATTAAATTGAAATATTTTTAAGAATCCAAAACTGTAAAATTTGCGTCCACTCTCATCAAACATTCTACAAATCTTTGACAAATATTTGACAAACATTTGGGGAATGTTTGTTATGTGTGGACGCACCTTTATAGGTACAAATTGAGAGACAATATCTCGGATGCGGATAGATACAAAAACCACATTAACCTGAGTATGTACATAAAAATGGCGTTCAGATAATTCGCGATAAAAATTAATGCTCTGATTAGCTGACCAAAAAGATCATTCAAAAGGATATGCCTATTTTGAGAAGTAGGTACGTATTTGGACCATGTATTCTCAATGACACATACCTTAAAAATATCATCGGAAAATAATCTATGCGCACAAGTAAATGGATCATTTAGGCATATGGCGTCGTTGGAAAAGAATGGTAGAAGACATCTAAAGTTTCAATGGAAAGCAAAATAGAATCGATCAGAACTTAATTAAATGTGAAATACGTTTGAGGATAGTGCACGCCAAGACTGTTCAAAACAACGCCGCCGTTGACTGTGAAAATATTTCAGGACGATATTAAAAAATAGAAAAAAGAAAAAGGAATATTTCTGAATATCACATTATGAATGAGGAATAGAGGATAGTAAATGTAAGCTCTACTGAGTGCAGCGGCAGAAATTCTAAGTTATGTTCTGAATGGTCGAAAAGAATCAATCGCCAACGAAATTTGACAAAACATTGAAACTATCAAATTCGACAGTGAAGGCATACAAGGCGCGGATACAATGGACTTAACCAACGGCGTCAAGTGGTGTTCAGCCATAAAAAGGGCGGAAGATTATTAAGTTCTCCATTAAAACAGAAAACAATCGAGTTTTATACCAAATATCCCGATAGCTCTCGGAGAGCCACTGTAGAAAAATATATACCGTAGCAGTGCAATTTCAAAAATTTCTAACAAATTTACACTGGTGGTTCAAACCTGGTCCAGAACAGCTGCGGAGAAAAGTGTTTTTGAAAAATACGTAAATAAAACAGGATTAGTAAAAATTAGGCATAGTCGTAACCTCCGGAATATAATACAAGCCATGAAGTCGGCGACGACACCAGGATGGGTTGTGGAGAATGGTTCAGGACCATTGGTGGGTCCTACACATCGAAAGGATTATTATAAAAACTTATAGACAATGACTTTATTGGATTAAGTTGCAGCCCATTGTCTATAGACCAGGCATCCAGATTACTATTAATTCGTGATATGCAGTCCTCGAGAAGACATATGGGCCGGCATAGATACATCTGAACAACATCCGCATAGAGATGTATTTCTATATCACGAACAGCTTTCGGCAAGTCATTAATGAATTTCGCTGAATAACAATGGACCCAATATCGATCCTTGCGGAACTCCAAAATGTAGAGGGATAATGCAGAATAAACATTGCTGACCCTGACTCGTTGACCACGCTCACTCAGAAAACTATCCAACACGAGCATTTGCTACAAAATTTGAAAAAGAACAGAGCTTTTGTATAAGAGTTCCATGGTTAATACTATCAAAAACCTTTGAGAAATCCAAAAGGATTAGGGTAGTGCATTTGTCACATATCTTTAATACGGCTGTATACCAAAGCGTAATTGCCATAATTTCTAATACTTTAGAGATTTAGAGATTCTGGCGATTTTTTTTGTTTTTTTTTTTTTTTGGTATTGGAAGAATGGTAGCTTCCTTCCATTTAGTGAGAATAGCAGAAAATGTAAGGCATGAATTTTTTATATGAAGGATATATGTACTAATAATAAGTAGTATTAGTTTAATAATTTGAGGGTTAATTTGACGAATGTTGGAGGTAATTGGAGCGGAAAGATTGGTAGAAATAAACGAAGCATTCAGCTCGTCTGAATAACAGCAATTGCTGACAGTTTACCAAAAAGGAGCAGATAAATTCTGTGGCACTTTTGAATGTCGCCTCAATATAATTTCCATATAATCGAGCAAACTGCAGTGAAATAAACTAGAACTAAAAATATATACAGATCTATTCTCAGCATATTTCCCTTTAAGGGATCACCTAAACGAGATTGGTATACGTTTAAAACTTCATTCTGTCGGTTTTGCAAGGATAGTCAAGACACATCGGAGGACTTACTCTGAAACTGCATATTGCAATAGCTAGATGCAGATTACTCTACCTGGAAGAAAAGGGCTCTCATGGATAGATTTTATCACTATCTTGCGTATTATCATGCAACAGTATACCGAATATCAGTCGTCTCCGTCCTATACCTTTGATCCTGCAGACTATGAGAAATGCCTTCCATTTAGTGGACAGGTGATAAAGGTGATCAACTTAAAATGTTATTGAAGAATATTAATCAAAAAGGGGAAAAAAACATACAGAACCAAATTTTAATCAGAGGGAATACGTGTTTCATATTTTTTTAGATAATTTGATAAATTTTTTTTCTTAAATGGGAAGAGATATTTTGAAGTCACCTTTTGTTCTTAGGTACACCGTTTTTGAAACTGCACCTTTTCTGAGATATTCACAAGTTTTCATTAAGATATTACTTATCGTAATCGACCAGTTTTAAAAGAAAATATGGCAGAAGTGCAGAATTTTCCACCGCGTAGTCAAACATTTTTTTTAATAAGAACTTACCGTATCACGGCAATGTTGATGTATTAAAACAAAATATACCGCATATACAAAAGTGCCCATTTTAGGTCTGACATGAACATATATGGGAGATATTGGGAAATCTAGTACAGACTCGAATTTCTTATGTCCTGAGAAGGAGGAGTACCCTCCTATACTCGGAAGCTTAAATAGCCATTCCCATACTATTTTTTTTGTAATTCCCTCTTTTGAGGAATTGAGCTATTAGATTTTTCGCACCTTAGATCGACTATAACTCGGTAGGGTTATGTCTGATCAGAAAACGGCTTTCACTGTTCGCTTGAGGTCATTACCAGCTACAATTCGTAGAAGAAAGTTTTTCTCTGCATACTTTTAGGGTGAGGAACCTCCGGTGCCGGCGGAGGGGGGGGGGGGGGAGGTGTACTTCTCTACGGCATGTTGCATATCAAATTCAAGGTATCGCCGAGTACTATCGGGTGGTGTGTAATTTTTTCTCAATTCAGAAAACTTTCTCGGGACGTTTTTTGCAGCGGAATTACCAATTTTTATAGGAAGTCATTACCAATTCTGAACAATCATCAGAAGTAGAAAAGTCCACTTTTCACCCAACAAAGTCGCACAAGTCACATTCGATCACCAAAGCTTTCCCCCGCTTAATTGAAATAAACATTGTTAATGAAATATGTTCAGAGTGGGCATTCCCCTATATTTGTTTTCTTGAGCTCTATCAATAGGGTGATTCAAAAGAAATATTTCTCATTTAAAAAAATTACAGTTCGAAATAACCTTCAAAAGCACCATCTATGATGAAATAGATTTTGGTGCCATCTTGCGGGCAAAAGTAGCAAATTTTTCTGAGTTTTTTTTTACGTATGATGCATATTTTTTTTCTACTTGAGTATTTGCCAACAAATTTTGTTAAATCATAGACAAACAAAGAAAAAATAGAAAATCGCCTTACAAAAATGTCATCTCTAATTTAACAATAGCCAACAAAACGTGCTATCACTTGGCTTTGAGTAATTAAATGCTGACAAAATTTGGAGGGAACCTTTTTTTTATGCGATTATTCCCCAAAATAACAATTTCATGCACGCTCAATAAAATCATTCTCCCAAAAATCATCTCTGAACAGTATAATACGCGACTTCATCCTTATTCCATTATGATAAATATCTCAAATTTTGTACAACTTCTTTATTGCGTTCATTTCCATAAAAGATGATCTTCTTGTCACCGCAGCCAGCCTTAAAATAATCCAAATGTTTTTTTAATATGACATTCCTCTGGTCGGATTGTCAAAATTTTGGTTAAATCTAAAAACAAAAAAAAAATAAATGGCATTTCACAACTCTTCGAAATTGTTAACTTTACATAAATTTCCCAAGACAGAGAACTCTTACTACTTCTTATTTAAAGACCTTTTTCATTTCGTGTATACCTCAATTTTTTCTACATTTATATTCTTATTATTGAAACCTGTCCCAACGAGAGTGAGCTTTCGTTAAAACAAATCCCTTAAATCCACCACCCAAGGCAGAGAAATGAAGTGGTTCTTTCGTCCGGAATGTTCTATAATTCAAATCACGTCGGCCGTTCCTTTATTAAATCCTTGAAAGCAAGGCTATATAGACAGAGGAAAGGCAAAAGAAAAAAAAAAAGAAAAAAGGTCACGAAGAATCACGCCAGACCAACCAAAAATGGAGCAGTTTCTAGTGCCATGACTATGACATCGTCTCATCATCATCCTCATCATCTTTTCCTCGCGATTGTGTCTTATATAAAATAAGCAGACAACAACAACAACATCAACGGTCTTCGGTAGGTGGTGAAAAGCCCTGGCTAAGTTCTGAAGGACCTTCTTGAAAATTATCTTCTTATTGAATCGCACGTACTGAATCATGTCCAATTTAACCGGAGGTTGCTTAATCACTGCTCTTTGACATTAAGGCCAAATTGGGTGTGTGCGCTGTCAAAACTTTTCGCACTTCGTCAACCACCATACTATAAAATGGATGGAAGGCGAGAGGTATCGTCATCATCATCATCATCATGGGGCACCATTTTACGGTTGCCGAGGAATCAATACCTACTTCTCGGCTGCTTTAATTATGTCTTCAGAAATTCTTGATTAATATTTTCTTGGTTCTTTGGTTTTTTTTATGTTGGTAGGTACCACTTCGATCTGATTATGGCGCATAGACCCTTGTTGTTAAGATAATTCATTTTCGCAGAGTCTAATCAATGTCTACTTGGGTAAATGAGGATTTTTTTATTTTTTTTTTTGTATCCATTTTTATATAGGGAAAAAATGCTGATTTTTGCATTTTTATTTTTTATTGTCCTTTCTGGCATGGAAGAAAGAGGAAGGACAACGCACAATTACCAGAAGAAAAATATCTGAAACTCTGAAAGATAGTTATCACCCGCGCGATAATTAAAACCATCCTGATATTAGTGTTGTTGGTTGGTTGAATTCAAAGTTATTTGCAACACGAATTAATTATCTTTAATTTCCACTTTCGTTTTTTCCTCAGCATCTTTTTAATGTTCAGAAATTACCACCAGCAAAGGGGAGAAAATCGTTCGCGAATTTTAAAAACTTCAAGCCCATCAGTTACGGTTGAGATAAGGAGGATTCTGTTATCTTTTTAGTCTGGTTTTCTTGTGTCTGTGAGCTTTTTATTTATTTCTTTTTTCATCATTTTTATTCCACTTAAAAATGTTACATTAAGGTAGAAGTCGGAGTAATATTTCAAGCGACTTAGGTTTAAAAAATTTACGATTTAAGAGAAAATTTAATGCTGTGGCAGTGGCCTTATTGGTAATGAGAGGAGGACACTTAAAAGAACACGGGCTTTATTTCGATGACTACATTTATAAAAGGCTGAATTTTGGAATATGAGAAATTGTGTGTACTAACGACTATACAGTACAGCAAACGATTTTCGAGCGCCAGTAAAAAGCGTCAGTTAAACAACTTTATTTTTCAGTAAATGAGACTTTCAAGTTATTTTCGGTGGATATGTTGAAGAAATCGTGCAACAACGAATAAGGGATTGCATTTGGGTAATAAGCGTGTTTTTAAACTTTCGGTATTTATTATTTAATATGACAAAATTATGTTAATTGTTTTTATGGTTCAGAGCAATACTTATCAACAGAGCTCCGAATCAAATTGAAAGTGATATTTCTATTTTAAACAAAGATACTTTTACGAAGATCAATCCATCAGACTATCATTAGAACTTGTCCCACCGTGTACTTAATTCAAACAAAATTAATCAAATTAACCCTGTACACTATGAGGTCACCTCTGGCGTGACAAATATATTTTTAACTAAAACTTTTAAGTCACGACCCCATACATGACAATATTATCCACGGATATTCGATTCTTTTCCTACAGATCCCATATAACTTTCCCAGGGATAAACAGCAAATGATCAGTACGTATGTATTTCCAGGAGTTATTATAAATTTCCCATAACTTATTCCCTGCGATATCCCACAACAACTATATATGGGAACATTATCAATATTGTGCAGAAAAATACAGAAGAATTTTGGAATAAACATTGGAAAGTTGCTCCCCCCCCCCTTCCAGATTTATTTCGGTATGTTCTCTGATTCTCATGGTTTGCCTTGTTCTCTGGCTAATTTGTGGCTTAGTATGCATCCTTGTGTCGTTTTTGGAGACCAAAAACAGAACGAAGAAATATGTATTGAAAGAAGACATATGAGAGCTGGTTTGTTCAAGCCGGCTACATGCGTATTAGAAATCTATTCGCTTCTATTCGCTTCTGTTTTGGTAAAGTTTGTTGGTGACATTTCAGAACGTGATTTTGTAATTTGGTTTTTATGTTTTGTGCAGTGTATATACCTCTGGCATGTACTTTCCAGGCATTTTTTTTTAAATACCTACCCATCAGAAAAATTTCTATATTCCCACAAATTCTCAAATAATATCCTAAAATCAGCACAACCTAAAATCAAACCAGGAGAGAGACCCGCTCAGGACGTCCTAGGTAAGCTTTCAGCGGAAATGTTATGTTATTGAGTGCGATAACTATGCCCTCATACAACCACAGGAAATCCTGTGGGAAGAGAATGGGATGTACCACGGACATCCCCACCCCGGACATTCGTCACTTCCTCCAGCGATACCCTCAGTTATTAATTGCGACCGAAAGGGATTTTCTACGGACAATTTATATATCCTAAAAGGACTTCCTAATAACATACCACGGACACTTTTGTGCTCTATGGCTCTGGCGTGACAAGGCTATTTTTACTCAAAACTTTTAAGTTACCTCTGTCGTGACAAACATATTTTTCCCTAAAACTCTTAAGTCACCTCTGTCGTGACAAACTAATTTTTCCCTAAAACTCTTAAGTCACCTCTATCGCGACAAAACTATTTTTCCCTTAAGCTCTTAAGTCACCTCTGGCGTGACATTTTTCATATACAGATAATAAAAAAAATTATAGGGACGCAGTTTTATTAAAAAAAATTCTCGAAATTATGTGTTGTAATATCAAAATCAGAGTTGGCCGAAAACAAACTAGGAAAACAATTAAAGTGGAAAGGTTTAAACAGAATTTATCAATTTGGTAATCCTTTTCTTGTTTAGCTCTCTTGAATCGCCCGCCTAGGACACAATTGGATTTCCCAGGTATATCATTTCTTCGAAATGAGTTTCAATAATACTCACTCAACCAGTCAATTCATTTACATAAAGTTTATCTGATCCTGTGAGATATTGTTTCTCACATCACTCTTTATATTTTTAAACGCTAAACCCGTCGATCTCAACTATCTACTATAGTCCAAATTTGTTAAAAAGTTCTATTTTTTCCAAGGTAAACCTAATAATCTCCAACCTGTTCGCTAGCATATAAAACTGTCAAAATTTATGTCCCACATTTTTCTGGGAACATCATATATACAGACCAATCCCAGACTTTTAGATTTTTTGTTTTCGTATATTAAATCCAAATTTTCAAAATAAAAAATAAATATTTGCTTATACAAAATTTCCTAAGTACTTTTTACATTTTAGACATAGATTGACCATTTTATGATGGCTAACTCAACTCTTAGTCATTTTAGAATTCTCTGTTGTTTGTTTGTGAACATGATTCTCTCTTACTAAACTCAACTCAAAACCTGATTATAGTACATGATTAAGTACATAAATTTCATGAACCAAATTTAATAGCGTTCAAAATGAATTTCCCAATCATGGACTTATTGATTTCTCTACAAATCGAAACCTCTATGTGCAAATATATTCCCCTTTTCTCTGTAATGAAATCAATTAATATCTTCAGTGTGGGTGGATTTGGTGGGGTGCTAAAAGCTTTCTGTTATTACACACGTATATGAATGTAAATCTGCTTGAACAATATAAGCCACGTGATATGAAGGAATCAAACCTTCCTGCTGGCAAAGTTCAGTACCATACGTATTTGTGGAACTCGAGACTATATATATGCATATAGGAGGATAGGATTCGTTATGAAATGGAAGCTTGTTGACTGCTTGCAAAATTAGATGAATCTTACATGTCATTGCCAGGTGTTATAATACATGCAGAGCAAAAAGGTGGGTAAGTGTAATGTTAGTGGTGTTATTCGAACATGACATATATCTCATTCTTGTTGAATGTAATTACTTATTATAGTAGTCCTTAACAGTCCTTAATAGTAGTCACATAACAATGAAATTTTAATATACCAACACCGACACTTGGATGTAGAATTTTTTAAGACTGTGGAAATAAAATTAGTAAGTATATGAAACTGTCCAGGATAATTGAAGGATGTCTCTAAAAATTGCACAACACTTTCTTGATAGAAAATCTCTTAACTGAAATTTATATGACATCTATTTGCTTCAAAATGGGGTTCAGTCTACTATTATGGTTCAGTTACTTCTAATCAACCTTTCAATGAAACTAAGTATCTTATATGTATGAAGTGACGTGCAAATGGGGCAACTATATACCATTGAAAGCTACTTTTATGTCCTTTATTCCTTAACCTCATCACATAGTTGTGTTGGGCTCTATTTATCTGTGCACTTTGACCTAATTTCTCTTTCGTTCTCTTATTGCTTTTTTTTTGTACTTGTAGTAGTTACATTTTAAAAGGAATATGCACTCGTTGCTGTTGCTGGGCACTTCAAAGTTTTCACTTTCTTTTCATAAAAAGTAATGAAGTGCAAAGGAGAAGAGATATCTTATTCCCTTAAGAGCTTAAACGGAAAGATTTTCTGATTCATAATTAATTTTTAAGAACCATACCTGAGTATGGAGCGTAGATATAAGGAAAATGAAATTGCTTCCTTATATCTTTATAAATGGATTTTTGTATTTTTAGTTTTGCAACGGTGGAGTTTTGTATGTTTGTTTTTATTTTCGAAAGATTCCCTGAAATTCATTTGCGGATGTTTTAGTTTCTTTCTTGGTGGAAACAAATTGTATCTTCAAATACAATTGAAATGCTCATCTCTCACAACAATAAATTTCGATTAAAATCGAAATTGAAGAATGAGGTTTTTTTTGTAATCTGATACACCAATTTTTTTAATTCTGCAGGTACTGAAATCTTAAAGATTTCTTTCTGGCAGATGTCCTTGCAATGACAGCAAACGTAGACCTTTATATGGAAATCAAAGGAAACGGCACTGTTATCCTTTCAGATAACAACTAAATTGCTGAGCGACTGCAGGACATCCTTGGATAAGCTGTGTATTTATAACACGGTGTTTGTACAATGGGTACCTGATATATACGGGGAATTATGCGAAATGAGAAGGTGGACTCGCTAGCCAAGTTCGCCTCTACCTACCTCTTTGGTTAACTAAGGCCTGTTGTTGGGGTTCCTGCCATCATGATCAATCATCAAAACATATTGTTTGAAACAACTCAACTGAATACTTTCTGTACGTGTATCGTGTGGCCTATACCCTGTGCAGGATGGGTGGATACTTTTAGGTCTGTCCTCCTATCTGACGGTGAGCTAAAAAGTTGACCTCAACTGGACCTGATGAGTTTCATTAAGAGGACAGAAACGTTTCGGTAATCGGTACCGTTTTTTTAATATGGTAGTACAATAGACCTTGGCCTTTGTAATTGGGATGTATCATCCCCTGCCTTGGGAAAAAATAAACAAAGGTTGTTCTTGAGAGTTTATTGGCAAGCATTGCGGTTCGAAAACGAATTAAATTAAAACTTAGTTTGAGTAAGAAAAGAAAAAAACAGATTATAATACCGTTTTTTTTTCCAAAAAACCAATCCAGAGTCAAACTCATTTTCATATTTTATGATTCGGGATTAAAAGATAGCTCTTTCTAATCCTTATTAGTGTCCGGCATAATAGTTTGAGCGTACCACAACCAACCAATTGGTATTAGTGCTTTGAGTGAACCAACTGGAAAGAAATTAGGGATAACGCTAAACGATTGTAGACCATATATTAGAATGAAATGAATCAAAAACGATCTCAGCTTCTACGTGATCATTGAAATCAAAACACTTTTCGGCAAACACGTAAAGGATTGAGAGTAATGGAGGATATAATAACGTTAGCCCAAAAAAGTTTAAGTGGGGTCAATATACTACAAAAGATCTAATTGATCGAAGGAGATTTTTCTTGCAAATTAATGTCTTATGTTAGAAAAGAGAAGAACAGTTCGATTTCGGTCATTTTCGAACAAACATCAATAATTACTAGAAAAAAGTCCTATACGAAATTTCTGCTTTCTACCCTTATACATGCCTTACCATGTCGATATTTCCGTTTACTTGGAAAAGCGCTACAGTTGTGCCTGTTTCTAACAGAATAATGCAGCAAAAGTTACCGGTGATTTTTGATCGATCATCTTGTTGGGGTATGTTTCGAAGGCCCTGAAAAAATTGATCACTCAGCAAATATTTGGTTATACTTGGAAAACCTTAACTTGCTAAGTCTTTGCCAATTTGATATCTGTAAATCTCGTAGCTGTGAGACAGCCCTTCTGAATGTCATGAGAGATACTCAAAGCTCCACACGGACTATCTAAGTGTTCTTGCCGTACCGAGTTGATTTTTCCGAAGCATTCGGCATAATCAACCATTCCAATCTTCAAACTTCTAAATTCATCTAATTGTTGTGCCCTTAATTCGCAATATATTCTCAAAATGATTGCACGAAGTAAAAGTGATGGATTGTATTTCGAAAGCTTTGTCTGTAAATTTTGGTGTCCCTCAAGGTTCTATTCTTGGCACTGTGCTCTTCAGCCTGAAGACTACAAAATTCAGTTGCATGCCAATGATATACACAGGTGTACCTATCTTAGTCGACATATAGGATTGGTTGAGGATTGTGTTGATAGTCTGAGCTCGGAGATACGCAATATTACACACTGGGCAGGTAATAATCTTTTATTGCTCAATGCTGAAAAGAAAGTCGCAATGCATTCCTTTCTATTGCAGGTATCTGATCTTCTTATTAAATAACACAGTGCTGCAATTTTTAAATCATGTGAAATATCTTAGTATCTTCCCCAATTCTAGCATACAATGCTTGTGATTATGTGAACGATATCGGAGGTAAAATTAATCGTGAACTTCATCGGCTGTGGTTGTCTTCTGGAACTTTGTTTGCAAGTAAGCGTTCGATACTAGTCAAATCCTTAATTGTGTCGAATTTTTCTAATGGCTGACTCCTTTTCTTTCCACTTATGTTCCTCTTGTTAATATGACCTTTAACGAGTGCACAAGTTTCGTTTTCTGCCTTAGGAGATTCAATTATGTTTCGCAACATTGTATAATCATCTGCTTGGCTGCACCTAAAAGCTATTTCTGGTTTCTGACATCTCTACATCAACTTTTTTATATAGGTTCTAAAAACACCTTTAGGCTCAAAATGTTCAATGCATTCTTTCAAGCAATGTTCATCATCCAAAGTAGATTTAATTAGGACACAGGAAAAGTCAAAGATTATATTGTTATATGATTTTGAACAACCAACCATCCCACACACTATAGAAAAACAAAAAAGAACTTCAACAGAAAAATAAAAAATTTAATCTCAAATTTAGAGCAACTTTTCAAAAGTTAAGCTCCTTTGAGTAAATCCTTATCACTGAACATCTTTCTCATATGTGCTGCAGTGTGTGCAAAGTAAAAAAGAAAAAAAAAACCAAATAAAACAACTCAACTCAGCCAAGGTCGATGATACTTTAAGACTTTTGAGAACATGAATATCTCTCTCACCACCAGGGATTAGAATTTTTATATTTTCGTCTCCTCCGGTCTCCCCTATTCCAATTGCAGTCAGCAATAAAAAGGGCCACAGAATACATAAAGCTCATTAACCCTGAAGTGAATAATTAAAATGTTTAAGTTCTGGCTAAATTCATTCTACACAGACATTTTTCAGGTGAAATTAAAGAAACCCGAATTCTTTTTTGTGCATCCTTCTAAACACACACACACACGTATTATGTATGAAGGTAGATAATAGAGGTATGGCATCATTCCTCTTCCACTTGAAAGTTTATCCCTTGACGAGGACATGCTTGAAAGTTTGTTGAAAAGATAAAAAAAAAAATAGAGGGAAAAGAGAGAATCTGCATATGAACATTGTGCTCCCCAGTTAAATTTCTTTAAACTCGGGGTGGGTGCAGTTTAGGGGTGGTTGGTTCCTTTTCAGAATCCTTTAGTAAGACCATACTTGTCTGTCATGAATTGCTGTTTCTTGTGCCAATGTACCGCGTCGTCTGGTGGTATAAACTAAATCTCTATAGGTCCACGTATAATAAAGGTACCTGCATTATATGAACGCATAGATATATATGTAGTATTCCATGGATTTGGCCTTGAGTGTCGAGAGAAAGGAGCCACAATTTCAAAAGGAGCCATGATGATTCCTCCAGCTGGCGACTGTAGCGGGTGACACTGAAGGTAAAATGAATGTAATATGCAATTATTTTAATGTCTTTTATTTGTGCCCTTCCCTGGATTGCAATTCACATGGAAATTACATCGTAAGCTGGCGGTTTCTGTTGCAGCTTTTGCACCATGACACGGCAGACCTACCTATACGGTCATATAGTATACATTGGGATGCACACAGAGCCAGCCAAAGCTACGCTGCCAGCCAGCCAGACAAGGGACAACCCTTTCACTCCGGAGAGCTGGGACTTGGGATTATAATGTCATGATGAAGATACCTGCAGTAGATAAAGAATGCAATTGTGCACCGAGAAAGGAAGTATGTAGGTATTATAAATGGGACAGCATATGTGTGATCTTGATCCAAGAATTAATAATATCTGCATACATACGTACTACATATCTGCCTGTAATAAATGCATATCGAGTATGATGATGAAGCAAAATGTTTATGTAGTATTATATAGGTGGAATGGAACCCAGCCTCCGAAATATACATTATAATCACGCATCCAAAGTAGATTTAGTAGACGAGTTAATTGCAATTGATGATGGCCGTTTACATGTTTGATTTCCACGTGAAATAATTAAAAATGAGATGCTGACAGAGAGGAGGTCTCGTGAATTAATTAAACGTGTTTGTTTTTTCTCATTTTATTTTTTTTTTATTATTTTTTTTAATTAGGCGCGGAAACAAGCTTTGTTTTAACACGCCCACTACTAAATCTCTTTTTAATTGTCATCTGGGCTGCACATATCCTACATACATATATGTGGTATATAATACGCATCTATATGTTGGCCATATGGGTAAGGTTTCGTACATTTTTTTCCACCTATTTTTCTGTTTAATTTTTCTCATGATGAACAAAAAAAAAAAACCTAATAGGCTTCTACGGAAGTAATTGCGACGTTTACTCTAATCAAATATTTAGCCGCAGTGGGAACCAGCCGGGCGTTAGCTATTACCCGACAATGTCATCATTAAGTCAGCCTCTAACTTTACATACAATTATATGGGAGCACCTTAGTATTCTTCTATACCATCTGAATAGGAGGAATCTGGAAGAGGCGGAGGAGGAGGAGGAGGAGGAGTAGTAGGAAAAAAAAACAAACACCGGCTGATGATGTGGGAACTATGCATACCGCAGAAGTTTTTAAGGATGAAAAGCTTATATTATGGCTTTTTATGCCACCATACATATATACCGAGTTGGTATAGGTAGGGTGTAGTCCTTAATGTATAGCTATACTATTCTACAGACATATATATAGTAGGAAGCACAGCAGCAGGTTACACGATTATACGTAATGGACGAGCAGGTTGAAGGTAACTCTAGAAATAATAGAATAATCGTGCATGAAAGGTAGTAAAAACCAACGAGCACACCTCTAACCCTTAAATAACCTCCACACATATATATGTACAAACATAAGTATACATATCTCTCTATACCTCAATGTATGTAAGTATGTACAGTTAATTCTCAGCAAAAAATGACTTTTAGGAGTGTTATTCGTTTACACTTCCCCTCTGGTGGTAGAAAATAAAATGAGAAACCATTGCTGTTTTAAGTTGTGGTTGGAAAGACCATTTCCTTGGTGCATATTCATATTAGCAAAAATGGTTGCAAAGTGGTTTCTACATACAAACTTCTACCCTACGGCCTCTTCTGTTCTATCCCCCCCCCCCCCACCTGTCGTTTCCAACCGGCATATATTGTAACTTTATATAGCATACACCGCAAAAACCACCCATATATGACTCACTCATTTAAAAGCTTTCTTTGATGATGATACGACTCTTTGGTTATGGAAGTTTTAATGTTTTACCAAGGAGGAGAGGAGAAAATGATGATCGGAGTACAATAGGGAATTAATTACAGAAGAATTCTTGGAGTTTGTTTTTTTTTCTTTATTGTTGTTAAGAAGTTGACGTCCTTAGGCTAGAGTATTGGAAAGAGATGTATAGATAGCAGCTGTTTGTTTAACATCTGTTCAAGAAAAGAATCGACTTACATACTTATTTCGAATATTATAGCTCCGCTTAATTACGACAGTCAATTGATTATTTCTTGAAATGAAAGGGTTAGAGGTGTGTGATGGTGGGGATTTGTATGAAAATAATTGTATTGTGCAACTAATTATGAGTATAAATACCAAGTTTGATTTGAGTCGTGTTTGTAAGCTATAAGAAATCACTTAACTAACAAATCTATCAGTAAAAAATACTTCAAGCATAGAAAAAAATTTCATAAAATTTCCAACAAAACAAGGATAAACACCAACGAATAGACGAAAGGTGTTCATTAGTTTTGCTTGGAGCATCTTCAATTAACCCAAGATCCGAGATAGATTTGGACATCATCGGCATAGAGTTGTACCTGAGAATGAATTACTACAGAAAGGAGATCGTTTGTGAAGCAATTGAAAAGAAATGGACCTAGAACAGAGCCCTGAGGAACCCCTGATAATAGCAAGGGACAGTCTGAAATAATATTATTATTTACAAAAACTCTTTTCGTTCGTCCATAAAGATATAAATAAATTAGTTTAGATGCAGAGCGAGAAAAATCAAACCTTTCGTTATTAAAATGCCAAAGTAAACTGAGTCGACAGCCTTTGAGAAGTCAAGTAAAGTAAGAAAATTAAACAGATTGTTATCTATATTCTTACTACGATTATCGACAATTTTAACAAGAGCTGTGGTGCAACTATGTCCTGTCCTGAAACCAGATTGAATACTGGAACGCAAGTTTTTAGAAGTGAGATAATCATTAATATGCAAACACATTATGCGTTCCAGATTTTTCGACAATGGAGAGAGTATATAAATTCCTCTGCAGTCATTAACCGATGAAGGCCAAGCAGTTTTAGCGATAGGAATAACCTTAACGATTTTTCAGCTCTTGGGAAACACAAACTGATTTAGACAATTATTGTAAATGGCAGTAAGAGCCTCCATAAAAAATAGAGATATGAGCTTGATAAATCTCAGCGTAATTTCATCCGTGCTGATAGCGTTGGACAAGATTGAACATAGTGCCAAAAATACTTCATCACAAGTTACAGAATGGAATGAAAAACCACTATAAACTGCCGCCTCCTGCAAATATTTATCAGCATGTAAATTTGAGGAAAGAGAGTTTTGACCAATCCCACTTATTATAAGTTCGGAATTCATGTCATTAGAATCCATACAACAATTCTTATGGGTTGCACCAGCAATTCTCATGTTTCGTAGAATATTTCACAGGATTTTGGGAGGGAGATTGGCATTTAGTTTAGAGCGGAAGTAAGCACACTTGGTACGCTTGATTTCCACTTTAAGAAAGTCACGTGTTCTGCGATACAATTCCCAATTAACGATTGTCCTCACCTTTTACCGTCTGTAGCAAAGCATATTTCTCTCTGCAATTAACGTTATAATATAGCCTGAGAACTACGGGGATGGTAGTGGATCGAGACAGCTGTTGAAAAACTTGTACCGGGGGATAGATATTCGTTGAAAGAATAAGCTTCTTCCGGAAATGATTAGAGTAGCGTTTACAACCACTTTGGAAATTTTCCATAATCATCTTGGTTTGACAAAACTAAACGCTCAAGATGAGTATCGAGAATGCTCAGGCCGCTTTAAAACCAAGTAAACCGCCTCTAGTTTTCACACAATTTTTGTAACCTCTGTGGTGAAGACAGGGCTGACATTTTGTGTATGATTGTTAAGGTGATCGGCGAGAGAGTTTGGCCTCCAGAGAGCGATTTCTTGGTCTCTGAAGACAGAGGCCTGGATACACACTTTGGAGACGAAAAAACTTTCTAAAGGGACCTAGTCTCTAGAGACTCTCAAAAGATATTAATATTTTTATGTTATGGATAAAGTGAAAAAGCTTAAAAAAATATATCCTTGGTGTACAAATTTTATGGGATAAAGGATAATATCCCATAAAATTTTTACACCAAGGATATATTTTTTTAAGCTTTTTCACTTTATCCATAACATAAAAATATTAATATCTTTTGAGATAACTATTTCTTTAATTGACAATTACAAAAATCTCTGGAGATCAAATTTCGTTCGTACACTTCGGAGACGTGTCTCTAGACACATTTTTCTTATAGTCTCCGGAGACCTAATTTTTTGGTCTCTAGAAACAAAAGTCTCTTGCCGTGTAAACATTTCGGAGATTTTAAAATTTGTGTAAACCGGAGATTGGAGACCAAAGGTCTCTCATCGTGTGCGATGAAACTAAAATGAACCTGAGTCAAAGCAAAAGTTTATACAGTTACATTAAAAGGGGCACCACTTCATAAGAAATTTATAGTATCACAGTCGGCTGGAAAGCTCGTTGGAGACTGTGCTTTTGGGACACATAGGGTATCCTATTGATTGACTAGAAAGATACAGATGTCATAATAATGGGTGAATAATATTAAGCTTGTTCTTAAATGTGAAATAAGAGCTTCTAACGAAGAAACGATGAAGAAATAAAGTCCACGATTTCGACCTTATTGTGACGCGAAGGAAGGGCCCTAGGCGTTTAGTAGAGTGAGGCCCCCTTATTTAAGTAATTGAATAACACAAAAATGTTTCCGTTATTTTTCATTTATTGAGCGTAAATCGACCTTAGAACACAAACAAGCAAACTTAGAAATATCACAAAAAAAAAAAGAATTTATATGCTTAGATTGTCATGCGATTAACTTTCTTCTCTGCATAGGAACGGATTATCTCACTATAGTTTACATACTGTATTATTTCTGATTCTATGTGCATCACAGAGAGTAAATTTAGCCTGATCTCCTCTGTGGTGAACCTTAAATAATTCCTAACTCGTATTAGCAGTGAAAACGACCGCTCTGCCGAGTCGTTTAATCCTGGTGGACACACAACAACTTCCAGAACGGTATTTCCACATTTGGATAAATGCCCAAAAAGCCTATTTCTAGGATGTACTTGTATAACTCCAGGGCCGATAATTGTTTTCCCCGGGTAGCCTAAACGGACGACAAAGGAGCTCGCAGGTGCAGACACTCGTTTCCAAAATTTCGTCTAAATCTCATAGATAGCAAGCAGACTTTCAAATTCCGTGCGCTCTCGCGGATATCTTGAGATTCCAAGCTTCATGAGAAAGTAAAACTTTTAATTTAAGTTCTCGTAAGCAGAATCACGCCCTTGTAGTTCTCCAATCGACCTGTCGATAATGATGTTGAAAATGGTCACTCTGAATCCATACCTGTGCAATTTCCATCTCGTTTCCGTTTACTTCATTAATTGCGAATTTTCCATCCCCAAAAATTTGTCGTCTTACTCAGCCTATTGGTAAATCCGCCCAGGTATGCAGGAATAATAAAGTGAATTAAATTTTTTTTCAATGTCCGGTATCGTATGTTCTCCTTGTATACCATTTCGGGCCCTGGCGGTGCTCCCTACACAATTGGAACCCTAGTCAATTGCCTAGATTGCCTAGGCAGAAGTTCGTCCTAAATCTATTTTAAAAGTAGTCCCATAGCTCATGCCCTTAAAATATTGAATTCACTTCAGAAAAATCCAGATTGAAGAAGACACATATTCAATTATGTTCGTAATAAAAGATTTACCCTGCAACACTTGTATTGACACGAATTAATTTTAATAACTAGCAAATCTTAAATATCTAGCTCGACAGCTATAACGATTTAAAAGACTCAGTGAAGATTTCAATTCGAATCTTTGAAAATTAGTTTAAAAATTTCCAATTCATCAACATCTTAATTGATTCCCAAGCTACATATGTTGACGTGTATTCTTCACAGAGGGCAGGAGGAACAACAAGAACAGTCAAGAATGTGAAAACTTTCAAACCGACCTTAGTTTATCAAATGAATTTCTAAGCTAATTTATTAATTTAATTTCATATGGGAGATAGCTTCTTCAACCATTTGTGGTACGTACATCCATCAAAAAAGGAAAAGAAAAATTCAAGCCATACCACAGCAATTTTGTACACAGTCTTTAATACATCCAGGGTTCGGAAGAAGCCATCGACAAAATTCTGTGCATATATACATTAGAGAGACGTAGAGATCTCCCTATCCGGGATAAGTTTATTTTCTTTGGACTCAATATCTTCGTCACGGAAGTGGTTGCCTATAAATTTGCGCATTTCTAAAGTTTATTTGTTAACCCACTCAACATCAAAACTTTTCACATACACTTGACTAGGCAATCAAAGCAACAAATTATGTACTACAAATTATCTCGTTGCCAACTACGTGCAACAAATGAATCCAAAAATAGTCCCCTGAACTTGAGTTGAGTTTAGTTTGATTTTCTCTGGAATATATGTATACACATCGAGAGAGTATTACATAGAGATTTTAGTAAATAACTAACTATTGGGGCACTTTTTAAGTATACACGAGTTGAGTTCTTTCAAAGAACTCCCTGGAAGCTACCGACAGTTTAGCTAATAAACAAAGAGTAATCACCATTTGATAAATGATGAAGAAGAAGCAAAACTAATTGATTCTTCGTATCTGTTCAATCTTAACTAATTTCTACAAGCTGTGTTGCAAATTTCTTTGATCTTATAATTTATGGAATTAACTATATAAAAAAAAACATATTTTTTTCACACATACATATGCAGCTGTAAGAGGCATAGATAAGCACTGCGCTTGACTAACTAAGGGTGCGGTCCAGCTGAGGCGAATAGCAGCTAGAAAAACGAAAGGATTAAATCATATGAGAGTGATCTAATATTTAACGGGGGGTGGGGGGGGGGGGGGGGTTATTATATTGAACGGGAGAGCATAATAGCTGAACTGTTATATTGGAGAAATATTAAACGGGGGGGGGGGGCAATATAGCTGACCGTTATATTGGAGAAATATTGAACGGGGGGAGCATAATAGCTGAACTGTTATATTGGAGAAATATTGAACGGGGGAAGCATAATAATTGAACTGTTATATTGGAGAAATGGTGAACGGGGCGGGGGGCGCTTGCTATTTATTAAACGTAGTAAACGATTCTAGTTGACCAGTAAAAGGGAAGACGGTCCCCGTTTGCACCACTACCACGGGAAAGATTGTTGTCATCTAGACCTTCCGAAACATTTGGTGTCGAATTCGCTAGACCGCTATATGTTAAGGTTTCCAGCCCATTGGATTAACCGAAGATGTATGTAATGCTGTGTTGTGGTAAGAGTAGTACATTTGGAGATAACTCCCGATATCACTGCTGAGACAACACGAAGACCGTTAGACGAGCTATTCTGGAAATTGAAACACTGCAGGACTTTGCTACTCATCAAAATATAACATTGTGCTTTATAGTGGAATGAACTGCATGGTGGGAAGTATTCTGGGAGTGATTATAATTAGGAGTATAAAAAACTCTTTAAAGTGCTTCAGAGGCAAGTCAACGCTTACTAAAAACAGCTATTAACTTTGATAGTTGAAATCAAAACAACATAAAATACTCGATCTTTGACGTACATCACAGATAATCCAACCTACAGATCTCGAACCTATTACTCGTTCAGACTTCTTGACGGGCTATATCTTTTTGACTCTATCAGGTGATGGTTTGAAAAAGGTACCAGAAATGATATTTGCCAGTTATAGAAGAAACAACAGAATACCCTTAATAGTTTCTAGAAGAGATGGTAGCTATGGAAAAAATGACAGAATACCCTTAATAGTTCCTAGGAGAGATGGTATTGCGAGTATCTTCAGTAACTAAGGACAGCTCATCAAAACACAAATGATCCATTTTCATCCTTGAAAATAGATGATGTTATTCTTATCAACGATAAAGATCTACCGCGAATTCACTGAAAAATGCCCAATAAGACAAAATTGAGAAGACCGATGAAACTTCTGTATAGAGATCCAAGATAACCATTCTCGGGGAGAAGTTGTAGAAAATTTATGATTACCCTATATTTCTTATAAGTATATTAACTAGTAATTGAACTCCTACTAACATTGCATTGAAGAGTATAACACTTTCTTTGTTATATATTTGTATTCTGTTCAGACATATTGAACCAATAGCGAATTGTCCATCGTAGATTAAATACGTTTTGATAACGCGCATATCAATTATTCTCGGGCAGTAAAAAAAAGTTACATATAAGTTAGCGGTGGTTTTATTTAAAAAAAATTTTTACAGGCATTATGATTTTTCCTATCTAGCCTCCTATTGTATTTACTAGAACCTTCCATTATATATCACCAGTCCTGTAATAGCTTGGGCTCTAGAAAAAGACAGAAACCATATTTCACATTTACAACATCACATAAAAGCTTCAATCATAAGCAAAGCGACAGCCGAAAGCTCCCAATATTACGATAGCTGCTGCGACCTAATCAGCGAGTAAATTTGCAAAAATCGAACATTTTATTCGCTTGTTGGCCGTTTTTATAAAATCTTTCGCGAGTCTAAATCCAAGTTCGTAACAATGTAAAAAAAAAACTCTGCCATCTTGATACAAGAGTTCTATACAGTTTTTTTTTCGTATATATCTCGCTTCCGATTAACTCTACATGAAAAATAATTACTATTACTTTTGTAGAGCATTAGTTTCTCTGAAATTTCCATTCCATTTTTCCATTTTTCTTCAATTGTTGAATATTGAATATTTGTGTATTTGGAACGATACTAGATTTACAAATCTTTTCCCTAGCACCAATTTGAGTGGAGTATAATAATACAGGAGAAAATTAAATTCTAAACTAAATTAAATGTTAAAAAGAGAAGAAAAAACTGGAAAACAGAAAATGATATCAGGTGGAGAAAAAATAATAAATAAATAATGAATAAAGTAAAATAAAAAAAAATAATAATAGCGAATGAGAAGAAATAAGAAATCCAAATTTGTATAAATACGCGTACGGGTAATTATAAGAAGAAAAAACAACAAAGCTACTTATGCCAAAATATTTAGAAGAGACGCCTGAAAGTGCCGATCGAGTTAGCCTTCTGAATGTTGTGTAGTAATATATTCCAGATTCGAATTATTTGAACAATATAAGATCTATCGAATACCGAGGTCTAAAAACGTGGATCTAGCAGCTTGTTACCACTGGTATAGTTCAAGGGATGAAATATGGTCTTCAAGTAAACGGGCTGAGAGTTGTGTAGTAAGTTGAATCAGAAGCATAATGCTCTACGCTTTATTCTTATTATTAAATCAAGCAGATCATTAATGTATAGTAGAGGACCAAAAATGGAACCTTGTGGTACTACACAAGACAGGAAGAAAATCTGAATAATAATTCTCCTCTTTGGCGATCGCCTGTTTAAGAATTCCTTGATTAAATGAACAGTTCAATACGAAAAATGGAATCGAACAATTTTTTTATCAAGTTTACATGGCAAACACTGTCGAAAGCTTTGAAGAAGTCTAAAAGCGCCAGAATACAAGTCTTTCTTTTATCAAATGTAACGCGAATGTCTGTTGTGACTTTAACGTGAACATTTTCACAACTATGCGAAACTATCGAAACCAAGATTGACCGCTACTACTATGCTATTATTATTTGGCAGGGTGTACTGTAGAACCTGTTAATATGGTAGGTTCTCCAGAGCCTTCGAAGGAAAACAGAGCAAGTTGATGGGTCTATAATCAAAATGAGTTGTAGCAGCAACCCTCTTAGAGAAAGGAATGACGTGCGCTATTTTTCATACTTTTGCAAACACTGTTCATAATGCCGATATTGAAGATATATCAACATTGGCCCATAATGAGCAACGTAATTACCTTCACCAAACGGGGTGACATATTGTCAGCAGGACTGACAGCATTAGATTTAATAGCAAAAATCACATTCAAGGCTTCAGTGCTATCCAATCCACTCCCCGGAAACTATACCCATTAGAGAATCTTTATAGAGACTCCAAGAACAACTGATCACTGTCTTGAGATTGATGATCAACTGTGAAAAATTTCAGGTTGCAATTAGCCATCCTGCCTCCATATACGGCAGCATCACACAAGTTACGCCATAATATTTTCGAGTAAAACCTTACATAAAACTTGCTCTTATACTACGTAGCCTTGCGAATTTTTACATTAATTCTGTTCTTTAAGAGCGTGTAAATCTTACAACTTTCAGGAGTCCTCAGCTCTACGATACATGGAAAAAGAAATTTCCGTTTCTGTTTTTTCTCAATATTTCTAATATTTATAAAAAGTAAGTTCAGGACCCATGCCGATCGATTCTATATAGAGCAAAGCTTCGTATTCAAATATGTTGTATAACACTTATAGATTTTATTGATGATTAGATGATCGATTGAACAATTTTCTTAGACCATATATTATAATCCGTCCAGCTCACACCGGCTTATATTGATGTACGTAAGTTCACCAATTTTTAAAATGTTATAATAGGTCAGCAGTTCATGTGGTGACGTCACATACCTATTTGTGTTATAACCAGCCAAAGAAATCTTCCTAATGAGTAAGAAAAAACTATCTCTTGAAAATTTTATTATTTCTGGTAGGTAATTAAAAAAAAATATTGAAAATATAAAAAATATAACAGTTTCCAGTATAACGGTTGTAACGGTAACAGTTTATAAATAACATTAATTTAATCTATATAAAATAATCATTCTCAAGAGCTATCGTTTATCGATTCAATTGTTGACATCTAGAAGGATGAGCTATTTTTCAATGGATGTTATCCCATAGATCCTATTTTCACCCTTTATTTCCACTTCGGGACTAATGAATACGAGCTGAGATGGCAAAGAAAACGTAAAACGCAGATGAAAGTTATTCGGGTATTCATTGGGATTGGTGTTGGTGTGGTACTAGTAGTATTAGTAGTAGTAGTGGTGGTGGTAATGGTAGAAGAATTACGGAAGTTCAGATTGTATCCAGTCCTTCCGGTAATCATGTGTATTCAACCCGACAATCCGATAGCGTTAACCCGTTTTATTTTTTTTTCATTCAAAACCATTAAACCCATTGTCTCTAGAGAAATGATTCGTTTTCGGATATTTTTTTTTTTTAACTTGTTATTCGAAACGGTGGGTGGAGTTGAAGCTATTACAAAAGGCATGATAGAACGTTCCTATAAAAAAGGAAGGAGAAAATTTTCTGGTAAATGAGAATGAAACCCGAAATTCCGTTGAATGAGGTCGATTTAGAAAATTTTCTGGGATTAACTTACAGTGCTTCTTTGTGGGAACTCTGGTATGACTTTACATGACATCTTCTGTGAATGCAAATTGTTAACATTATAGAGGAGGTCCAATCGTCCTCCTCATGCTGAAATGAAAGTATGAGAAGAAATTTTCTTGATTTCTATGTGCATATGTATGTTCGGGTTTCTATATGTATGCCTTTCTAACTCTTCAGCTTACATATTTGCCTTCTGATGTTGTTTTTCCAGGACTATCGGGATCGAACATACATATATCAACACACATTACCAGCAGCATAATCTCTAGACTCTTACAGACCGCCCTATAGTTGATATTTACATCAACCAATTGTTTTATATAGAAATCGGCTGGTATGAGGTGGTGGAAGGTATATGTATGGATGAAATGTAGGGTATTGGACTGAAATAGCTTAGTCCGTGCCGTTTATTGAATTTAAACTAAGTGATATATACCCTCAAAAAAGGGGTATGAGCTTTAGCGCACAGCTAGGTTTTAAGGATTTCGCTTAAAAACACAAATAGTATTCACGAAGGTATTAGGGGGACGATTGCAATAAATGAGGTCCGCCTGTTTCTATTTATATCAGAGACAAAGAGGGAATAATAAGTATAAAGGGAAAATATTCATATCGTAACCATTTACCATTCTAATAAAATGAAAAGTTTGCTCTGATTTTACGAGGTTTCTGCATGTGAAGTAGTATGAACTGAAATGTGCTGTTAAATCTTGAAAAATGTAACATGAACATGCGATTACTGTTGAAATATAAGAAGCATACAAAGTTCAGAGAAAGAGTTTCGAAAGTTTTAAAGTGAGAAGAAGTTTTTTTACTTAGGCAAAACTTTTATATATGGAGACGTACAGGCAGACAGACATTTTTAAGAGATGTTTAAGGTTTCCGGGAGTATTTAGATTTTCTTCTTTTTCATTGTTTACTAATTTTTGTTTCTCAACTTTTAAAAGATATAAATTATTTACACAATTTTAGATGAAAATGGAAAAGTTAAAACAAGGAAAACCTTGGAAGGAGAGAATACATTTTTTTTTTAAGAATTCTTAATTTTTCGGTGGTCCTTTGGATTTCATTTTTAATGGAAAGGACTTGGAATGCATGAATGCATGTTACGGATTACATCAGATCTATAGAGATTCTGTTTTTAAAAGAGTGAAGATCTGAAACGATGGTGCATCTCTAACATAGGAAATATTACAGGATAACCTCAATTGGGTTGATGAAACGGAAATTTCGTAGATGGCGAACGAATTTCCAACTGTTTCAAGAATCTCACACTTAAAACAAGATAATCAAACCTGGAAATGTTTCCCTTGTAATCGTGGTGAGAAGGATGAGCATTTTGAACTGGAATTTCGCTTTTCGTTATTTTTGATTTATCTATTCCAAAACTAAGACTCCCGTACAAAAAATTGTAGTAGCCAGCATCTTATTAGGTGACAATGAATATTCGGTGAAAGTATACTATGGGATAACCATAGACGTCGAAGACATGCGTAGATTTTAGAGAGATTATTTTTTATCTGAACGCTGCATAACATTCTTTAATTAAGCACAACGACTTTATTCTCATAAGGAATAATAGCGGTGCCATTCAACGTAATTACAGGTAACATAGAACAATCTGTTGTTGAGCAAGAAAATGTAATGCATTTGGATTTTTCAAGATTTAATTTTCGGCAATTCTCCAGGACCAGTTAGAATTCTACTGTTCATCTGTGAGTCGCAATCTTCAATAAGGACGACATAAATATATGTATATGTACGTCGACTACATAAATGTGAATATCAAGATCGCGTGCTATTTATGCAAGTTCTTGATATATTGGCTAAAAAGAAGCGGGCCCAGAATGGATCCCTGAGGAATCCCAAAGTCTGAGTTCCCCAGAGCAAACATTTTGACCTGAGATTACCCTCTGGAAGCGTAAATTTAGAAAGGATCCAAACAAAAAAATTGCACTTTTAGTCAAATAAAAGCGATAAGATAATTCCTCGTTTTATGGTACACGATATCAAAAGCCTTGGAAAAATCCAGTAGTGTTAAAATAGAAATATCCCTTTTATCGAGTGTATGACAAATATCTGCTGTCATCTTAAGAAGAGCAGTTTCACAGCTATGTGTTAGTCGAAATCCAGATTTCCATAAAGTTGGTTTCCAGAATATAATGTTGAACATGCCAATACAACAGCTTTTCAAAAAGTTTGGACAGAAAAAAAAACCGACTAATTGATCTGAAATCAGCGGATAGCCATCACCTTTTAGGAATATAGGTATCACGTTCGCAAATCTCCAAGCTGTGGGCAATTGAGATTTTGTAATACAAGTAAGCATTAAGACTATACAATATTGAGCCGATGAATAGTATGGGGATAGTTTTAAGAAACCGTAGCGACATTCCGTCAGGTCCAGTGGCATTAGATTTAATATAAAAAAAACCTAAGTTCCTTCACAGTGGGGCTTTCGGTGCTGATAGATTGAGGCTGGTTAGGTTAGGTTAGGTAAGAGGGGTGCCGGAAGACAACTATCCTGCATCACTTAGACCTCTAGTGGGCCCATTGTGCCCCTAGGCCCCATGGAATAACCTTTTCAAGCCACCCCAGATCAATCCTCCTTCCCTTAGGGAACTCAAGATATCTCCAAGATTCTTTACCTAGATCCATCCTGCTTCTCTCAGAAAACCCAGAATATAACTGAGACCAATCGCTGTCGAATATTTAAATTATTTGGGTTGAGATTTTTTCGATCACCTTATCCCTATAGAAAGCAGCGCTCCATATATTCTGCCATAGCTTTTTTGATGGAATATTGAGATTTAGTTTACTGCTGTAGTATGAACGTTTAGCTAAGCGAAATTTAGCATTTATCCTGTTCCTTAGAGAACTGTATGACACTCGGCTCTCATCTGTCCTTAATCTACAATACCGAAAATGATGATTGTTATTATGAATTATAACGAATTGTTCGCAAATAGGCTGGATTGTATAGAAAGAATAGGCAGACATTTTGCAAAAAATTGAATGAGCTGAGAGTATCAATTGATATTAGGCAGATAGGGGCCCAACTTGTAACTCCACTCTGCGTGACTCACTTTCTGTCTCGCTAGCACTTTTTTCTGGAGTACCACAAGATTCGATTTTAAGACCATTACTTTTTAAATAGTTGAACTTTAGTACCCTCATCAACTACTAAATCGAAGTTTTCTTGCCTTAATGAATACCATGCCAATTTTTTCTCACAACAATGTTTTCCTGTGTCCCATGCTATTATTAAGGATCTCGCACGAATTTCACTTTCCATGGTGTATATATAGTTCAATTAGTCAAGCTCAAGTAGATACAACAGAAATTCAAGAAATTCTAAGAATTAATAGCGAACAAAAATCTGCAAATATTTATTTCTAGCCAAAATGCCCAAGTCTGCAATTTCAAATATAACTCCAAATATTTGGAAATTTAAAATTAGGGAATAAAGTGTCCCGAAATGTATGTTGTTTCATAAATAAATTTAATATTACCTAAAATTAAAAATTTCGAATTTTGAATTCAATATTTCACAACATTAGAATGTTATCAACATTTTCATTGATATCACAGTTCGGAGATTTTGAATATATATATACATACATATATAAAAAACACATAATCCTGTCTTTCATGAAGCTTTAAACCTGAGGCACTAAAGCAGGTCCCAATATGCTAAAAAAATTGTTGAAAGTGAACTTTTGTGTGAGTGATTGGTTTTTGAAGTGTTTACGACTATTTTAGAGCGGTCTTAATTTTTCGTGGTGTGTTCAGGAGTTCTATCGAAGATGGAATGAGAGATTAAATTTTAGAAAAATATTAAACATTTTGTAAAAAATATGTATTAGGAGTATTAGAGATTTTAGAAAAAATACGTTGGACTAGATCAAAATTTTCGTAAAGATTCTTAATTTTTTGGTTTATTTAAAAATGTTTCTGTGTTTTTCGTACCATCTTGTTGTTCCTGGTACCGGGGATGCATTAAGGCTATGTTTTTGCGATACGACCCTGTAACTGTATCTGCATTGTGGTGCAGCCAATATAGCGGTACTATCTAGTGTTCGGGTTTAGTAGTATTAGTAAAGGCGATATTTGCTATACAGTACGTTTCACTCCAGTCACGGAGCTCATCAGCGGTGGTCATGAATTTTAAGCTGGGAAGATAATTTTTTCTAATTTGCTAATTTTTGTGTCTTATGCACGAAATTTGTTATTCATGTGTGCGTTTTTCTATAAGTTAATTATTGTGAGTTATAATTATGCTAATTTTGTTGTGATCGAAATATTCTATGTTACTATGTATTTGGTGGAGATTTGGGGTGTATTTTATGGTATGAAGAGTGTTTGTTGGGTTGTGGGATTGTTCATTGACCGTTATCTATATAAATCGTTTTTATAGTACCTATTGTGTCTTTTTGCATTAGTTGTTGCCAACAGCTCTGATCATGAATCCGTTTCATGTATTGATTGGTTTAATGTATAGTGCTTTGTTGTGTATATATATTTCTAGGGGCGTTTCGTGTACTAATTCGTTTGATGTGGGTCCTTATTCTGATAAATTTACAGTGTCACACATTAAAGCAAAACCGTTTCGTGTATTGATTGTTTTGGTGTAATTTCTAATATGCTTGGAGATAGCCATAGCATTGTGCTCCGGATAGCGATGAAGAAAAGGCGGTAAATGATGCGATACACAGTTTGTGAGTCCTACGTACTAAAAAATTTCAAAGAAATTACAAGGAAATTTAAGTTTTTATAAAAGAATCTTTCATGCCGCAACCTATAAATGAAGAACATGACTTCTAAAAAGTTTGTAACAAAACGAATAATTCACATTCCGAGAAATTAGCAAAAGTTAATAATTTGTATCTATAAAAAAGTGCATAATAAAAGAAATGAAGTACCTATCTTCTCAGCACCTAAAAATATATTTTTGGTTGTTTAAGCATTAAGCAGTTCTTCTTTTCGCAGGTAAAGATGGGAAACAATATTCGGTTCGGAGATTATCTATAAATTTAAATCATCACTATTAGTTTGTATCGTTTACAAATTATAGGATGATTCATAAAAATTATGAAAAAAAAGGTTTTAACCCGCATGTACCTCCTAAAACAGTAGAAATCCCCCCCATTCACGCAACAATAAAAGTTTCGAATTATCTCAGCATTATCTGAATATGGCTACCAAAAAAATACATCACAGACGGAACACCCTATATGTAGTAAGTGGTGTTATCCTGAATTTGAACAGACAGATGAGTACAATCCTAAAAAAAAAATGTTTTTTTTTATTACACCTCAAACATTATTCATATTCAAACCTTTCGGAAACTGTACAGCACTTACTCATTATAATGTACTTACATCCATATAACCGTGGATACACCATAATAAAAGCAATCCTGCTAACTACATTGCACTTATGTATGTAAATTCATTTATAATAGTGAACGCCAGGTATCTCCCAATTATGCCAATTTAAGTGGGTTATAAGTTAAGCCAACATCAGCAAAACCGCAGCAGCCCTAAAGCTATAGACCTCGGCAATTGGAACGCGTAATAAATTTAACCCGACGGCAACGTTTCTGTGGTGTTTTTCGAGGAACAACGAACCACTCAAAATCGGATAAATGCCATGGAATTCGGACAAAGTAGGTGCAGAATCAGATTAACTTGAAAATTTTGTCTACGTTTTCAGCTTTTTATAAAACCCTGCACTGCTACTACTGTACACGTAGAGTTTTTGCTTTTGTAACTATATAATACAAAATTATACAAAACACACACATGTATGGCTTGAAAATTCGAACTAATAAACTATCGAATTTCGACAGCTATATATATATGTATAAGTGAGAGAGCTACATACATATAATATAGGAGTTTATGCCCGAATACCATAAAATTAGTATGCTGAAAGTGGATGTGTGGTATGCTTTGATTTTGGATAGTTTGATTTTATCAGAGTTTGATTAAAGGGCCCCTGATTTGATAATGAAATTTCCACAACAGTAAATAAGAGCGTTTGTTAGCAAATTTCCAGTACGATGGAGCTTTTCCACATCATATATACATAAATATATCTGCTCTCGGTTGTATAAGATAACAATTCAGCAAGTAGCAAACTTTATGATCCTTTACCGAACCCACAAATCTTACTACTACTACTACAACCCCCCCCCCCCCATCCAATTTCCAAAAACGAATAAAACAAGCATGTGTTCTTGCTTAGATTAACAACCATGAGCCACACAAACAGCAAATCCTTTCAATCCACATAAAATAATGCCCCGAATCCTTATCAACATATCTTGGAGTGTTTATCAGACCCACAAGTAATTTGTAAGGCACACATAATTTAATGGTGATTACTGTCGCTTCTAATCAGCTCAATTATCAGCCACCACTTGCTTTGTCGTCTCTGTTTACATATATACGCATTCCTCGATTTCCGGTTTTATTGGCAAGTCTATACATCTACATAGTAAATGTGACATAGTCATATATTAGATGGTAAAGGAACAGAGGAGTCCCTCACCTGATGCTATACATGTTGAACAGGTGCACTTAATGCTTTGGAATTTG
The DNA here is from genome assembly GCA_963930735.1 of Dioctria linearis. Taxonomy (NCBI): domain Eukaryota; kingdom Metazoa; phylum Arthropoda; class Insecta; order Diptera; family Asilidae; genus Dioctria; species Dioctria linearis. Next base: position 183,273,833 of record OZ005744.1, read on the forward strand.
AAGAGATTTAAATTGAGATATGCCATGTCAACATATCCAGAATCAGATGATTTATGAGATAATGGCGATAATCAATGTTGCAAATCTCCCCGTTTTGATTTCAATTTAGCTTAACCCTTTGTGATAAGGTTGAATGATTTATACAAAGACTAAATAATTAATTGCATCCAGCATACACGCACACACAGGTGCTCGAGATTGTCAGGTTGTTACTATATAGAAAGTCCAGTGCAAATTATATAGTTCAGGGAAATACTTAAGTTTCATCTCGGTGTTCTATTAGTTATATAAAAGACGTAAGACAAAAAGACCTTTAGAGAAATCTGATGTAGGTTACATTTACACATCACGTCAGATCCAGATATTCAGATTATCACAGCATGTTCCTTCATTACATAGCTACATTACAACTTTCCATGGATGAGAGAAAGGATGAACAGAAACAATTTTCGAGCTTATATGAATTTAGTTACAGGCCTTATGGGCACAAACAAAATATATTCTTGCACAGATGAGAAAATATTTGTTAAAACTTAAGAGAAGTTTGCTCATAGCAGACAGGGTCGTGTATTTGATAAGCTGCAGGCAGCACTTCTAGCAGACTAGATTATGAAAACAAAAATATATACACCACCATTGCGTTTTCCCATCTATGTGTGATTCTTTGTTATATTTAAGTTCGAAAAAAGGAAAATTTTAGCAACTCCTTCATTAGGTAGTCCTATAAAAATTCCGATTTAACATTGATTGAGAACGCGTTGATACAGAGGCCTCAAATCCTTAGTTTGGGTGATTTTTTAAAAGTGGACTAAATAAGGCAACAGCTTTATAGGGTTGCCATACATAACTTTCGATTTTGTTTATGTATCTTGGATAAAGGGTCAGTTCTGATTACTTTTTATTTGTTTTTCTAGGTTGAATTAAGTATTTGTGCGGGTCAATTGTAGTTTACCAGTTTTGCTGAATTATGGTTTTGATTTGAGTAAACTCCTCAATTGACTCTATAGACTTTTTTTTTAAAGGCAGAGGGACAAGAGATCCAAAGCACAGAGACTGGAGCGACCCCATATCACCAAAACCCGTCTGTTATCTTAATGAAGCGCATCAGGTCTTGGTGAGGAAGGTTTTCAACTCCTCTCCAAATTAAAGGGCAGTACCTAGCTAGAGTATCCAGCCTGCTCCGGGCGAAAGCCGGACCAGCACACAAAAAGTGTTCCGTTGACTCAGGCTCTCCTTCTAGACAGGATAGACACTCAGGGCTGTCAACAACTCCCATCCTTGTTAGATGAGCGTGAGGCGAGCTGTGGCCGATGATGATGCTAACCACAGTTCTACATTGTTTCCTTCCCAGTCCCAAGAGAAAATCAGAGATATTCCTATTAGGCCCATTAAGAAAAAGTTTTGTGCACCTGCAAGTATTCAGGTTCTCCCATTTCTGCTGATGAACATCTGCTTTGATGAGAAACCCGATACTCGAGGTGGCAACGCCTACGAAGGGTTTCGGTCCGAGGAATGGAAAATCAGTGCCAGCTCTGTCTAAAAGGTCAGACTTTTCATTCAACATCCCTATGTAAGCAGGAACCCATTGTATGGGCACATTGCTTTGACTGGACTTAATCAACAATCTCTTCAATCTCTTGTTATACTTTGAGAGGTGGGTTGGAGAATATGGAATACATATAAAAACTACTTTAACAATTATGTGATATAGTAAAGACACGTTACTAATATCTGTGGAGAAAGTGTATGCCTTTGGGAGTAGATGGCGGAACAGGTAGTAAGATAAATTTACCGCCGAAGGGGGATGATGGAAGAAGAAAAATTGCATCTCACAGCTCTAAAATATTCTGGTGGAATAAAGAAGTATACCCTTAGGTATATCGTAGTATTGACGGGTTGATTGTTTTTAATACTTTTTTACACAACATAAACTTGATGCCTCGGTTGGACTTTGATAGTTTGCTCAAAGTCTTAATTTTTTTTTTATTTTTACTATTAAAGGTCGTTTTTTAGAATGATAGTATCGTTCAGACCACTCACATCTGGCTGTAAATATTTGAAAAAATGATATATGTATAGGTATCAAAAATACACCAGTATTTTTTAAAATTCTAAGGAAGCTGTAAATTTTCGTTGTGCAACAAAGCCAATCCCCTTCTCCACACACAAATCTTCTTTATACTCATACTCCCCTCCAATTCCCGCCCATTCGATAAATATTAACAAAAGCTATCAAAGCCAGTTATAATATTGGGTGGCGGTGGGGGGAGGATCAAAATTAATAAATAATACCGAAGACAGACTTGCGATTTCAATTTTGCAGTTTGCTCTAAACCGCAAGCTATATATTGAGATACAGCTCTGTATACCCACGCTCGGTGTACACTCAGTATGTAGTACATTGGAACTCAATATTGAAATTACGAAAAATTTTGCGATATAGCGAGTTTACTGCAATCAGACCGTAGATAGAAATCAGAATCATTTAATACACGAACCTTTTAGAACCAAATTTTATACTGCAATGTTGGCTGCAACTTTTTCTGACATTTAATATTTCACACTTGTCAAGTTGTACGTGCGCGGAACTTTCTTAAATCAAATTATACATTAAATGCCAAATCATATGATAAATCAAATGACAGTTCTTTAGTTCATTCTCAGTATCGTAAACCGCAAGTGTATCCCTGAAATTCTATTATTGCAATAAACATGATATAACTGCAATATCAATATTTTAATTTGGTATTAGATTCATATAATTTCGGGGAGGAAAACGTGAAAGAAAACAACATTTAACTTTCGAATTTATTGAAGTTATTTTCGAATTTCGAAAACGATCGAATAAGAATATTCGAACTTGACCTTTTTACAAAATTTCAATTTCATGGTAAGATTAGATTTGTGGAGGGGTGTTCAGGCACTTGCGACCTGAAAGGTCTATTGTCAGTTCCAGTTTAATTTGCTCCCTTTCTAGGTTTAGAACCATTCTGGCACTTATGTAGGTTCCACATGTAATTTGGTCGAGGAAAAGCATGTACGAGGTGAAGTAATCTCCGCCCGGCCAATGCTTCGCAGTTGCAGAGCAGATATTCCGTAGATTCATGAGCATCGTGACAGAAGCTGCAATGCATGGTTAATGAGCAGTGAAAGTTAGACGGCCGGTGACATGACATTGGTGTCATAGGCGCGCCGTCCTTTGAAGGCCGGTGAGGCCGGTGACACCACATTGGTGTCATATGAATGTTGAATGTGAACTGATAATGTCCGATTTAGATGACACTTTCAGAGTATCTATGGAAGATCAAGATAGGTCACCCATGTCTTTTGTTTTCTTCTACCGACCCTCACCATGCCGTTAGATGGGTTGGAAATTTCGTGATTTTACGATAAAACGTCATTTCTTAATAATCATATTTCGTCGTGAACAGCATCGAGTGAAGAAAATTGTTGTTAATAATAGTATTTCGTGATTTTACGGTATATGGTGACTTTAAAAATTTATAGAAAAAAAATTACTTTGCGTGGGAAGGCCGTTGGCATTGCTCGTCGTTTTATAATTGTATTTGCGGCTTTCAGCAGAAACATATAGGTGAATAAAATTTGGCTATAGGCGTTCATGGGGTGGGAAGTTGTTCCACGCCCTCACAGGGGTTATCCAAAATTAGGCGTGTGGCGTATCAAATTAAAGAGGGAAGATAGTGTGATCGAGTGGTGGGATTCTTTTTTTATACCCTGTAAACTTCATACGAACGTTTTTACCGTTAAAAAAGCCTTTTTTGGCACTTGGGTCATATACACCCTCTTCCTTCTTTTTGCATATATTTTGCCCGTTCTTTCTTTCGTATGCATTAGCGGTCTGTTGTGAAAGTTTTTAGTCTGCGAAACTAGGTAATTATCGGATTTAAGAACTAATTAGGTATGTGATTTTTAATTTTTTAACTGAGTTCGATTGAGCAATCCGCTGCACATCCACACTTTGTGCTGCAACGTGTTCGTTAGTGTTTTTAGTTTCTTTATTTTCATGTAAATGCAGATCACCTCAAATTATCTGATACACCAGAATCGATATTTCTTTGTAAATTTTAGATGGATTTCAGAACAAAAAAATATGGGTGAATTATTTTGGTATTCCGTACAAACTGTGAAAATTTCATTCAAATCGGAGATGGTTTGGTTGACCGCAAAAAGTGCGGCCCGTGTGAACAAACTTCCGTGAAGCGTGCTGCCGTGAATGTGTTGAAAAATTTAATTTAAAATAATGCGGGGTTATTTATTCCCATCTAAGGATTAAAGTTTAGCAATTAGTGTATATATATTTTCGAATGCAAATCTGTACCAATAAGCCATCGTACATGTTTGTAGCTCACTAAATCCAGTGGAAGACACTTTTCTATTCAAATGGCTCTATATATGTATACATCAAGTACAGTTCTGGATTTACCAATATATTGTGTTCCATATGGATTCCAGATAAGGAGCTTGCTTTCAATATTTAATTTATCACTCCAAAGCGTATGGCAACAAAAATTCCATTTTCTGCTATTGCTTCCAAAGATATTGTACGAAAGCTCTTCGATTCCGACCTGATCACTCCGGAAAATTTCAAGAATTCCATCATGGGTTTGCTTGAAAGTGGTGTGCTAGAAATTGGGTGACCTTCAAGCTTTCACGTTGGTGAGATCTTGTATATTCCTTCAGCTTTACCATTGTCCAGCGTAAAATAGATAACGCAATCGGACATTAATATTAGTTATGAAGATGACTCCTTTACGAATTAGATCGAACTTCATTTAGTCGCTAATAGAACTCGTCCTTACTGTAATCATTTAGCTCGTTAGTTCGGCGGTGAATTAGAATATTGTGAAATTTCTCAATTTTATACAGAGATGAACTGTAATAATCCTCTCTGAAACTAGTTACCATAGCTAACGAGACTAGACCTGTCTTGAATAAGGCGTTTCGTATCAGCAGGAACCGTACTCTTCAGTACGGCTAGTACCTGACTGCCATAGACCCCAGAAGAAAAATGCTAATCAGATCTCATATATAATCTCAGTTAAAACTCTGAGTATGGATTAAATGAGGAGAAATACTAAGTATTTACTTTAGCGCTTAGCTAATTCAGCGGCCCTTATGCGGGACCAGCCAAGTTGAACCAAAGAAAAGTCATAAAGTCTTTTACAAAAATGTTAACAATTTTTAAAAAAACAAAGAAAAAACTGATACCTAAAATGCTGAAAAGCCTTCAGCTTGCGTGCAACTCCGCTGGTAGTCCAACCTAGGCGCTAAAGTAAATACTTAGTATTTCGCCTCATATGATTAATACTCAAAATTTTAACTGAGATTATATATGAGGTCTGCTTAGCAGTTTTCTTCTGGCGGCCACGGCAGTCAGGAACTAGGCGTACTGAAGAGTATTTGATCTTGCTGATACGAAACGCCTTATTCATTGCTATCTTCGCCAGCTGCAGGCTTTGCAGCGTTTTAGTTATCATTTTTTTTTAATTGTTAATATTTTTGTAAAAGTCTTTATGACTTTTCTTTTCTTTTGTGAGGATTAACAAAAACTAACACAATTTCTATGTTGTTCAGTTAGTTTTTTATGACAGTATAATCCACATGTTCTTCTGCATGCTGCCGCTATCTAGTTAACGGTCCTCTGAGGATTAAATCTAGTTTCTTATTTGGTACTAAATTAGTTCTCGTAATATCTAACTAGTTTAAAACATTGGAATATCGCTACCAACTCATTCGAGAGTAGTAAAAACTCAAAAATTACCCATCCAAAGTGGGTCAAATAAATTAAAGAAAATTACAAATTTCATTCGATCATCAGAATCGATTATTATTAATTTTGCATGTTAATGGATTTTAATTGCTAAACAATATTGCTCTCTACACACAAGCACATGATCCGGAAAATTACAAAATATTCATTTTAACTAGAACTGGAAGGAATTTATGTCGGAAATAATCTTCATCCCATCAATAACAGACATAAATAATGTCCATCATATAAGCAATACCTCAAAATAGCATATTCTGGGGGCATTTTAATGTATATACACAGATACAATGCCCGTCATGATGTCAGTCGCCATTAGCCTCTTCAGCCACTCAAGGAAAAACTCAGTCAAAGACGACTTGGCTGGGCTCAGCAGAGCTGCATTAACTTTTCCCAGATTTCCAGCGGTATCTATGAGAATAAAAATAGATGGATGGAAATTTGGGACGCGCAGCTAGAAACGGGAACAATAAAAACCAGTCATTATCAAGCTTTTCGCAGCCCAGGGAATCTATTTCAATGATTGTGCTCCTCCAATCATCCAAATGTGCCGATGGATGGATAGCCACACAAAAAAAAAATAACCGTATTCATTACATTGAACGCGAGAACCCTTTTAGATGGATAAATGGTTTCCCGTGAAAAGACGTAATTCGTTCCCTTTATTCACGCGATTCATATTCAACTTTGTCAGATTCCTCGTCACAGTTGAAGTTCATTGAAGTGATGGTTGTCATGAAATTTTTGCATTCTTCCTGCTGTTAGGTTTCTCTTCATTATTGACTTATTTGTAACACGGCTATGAAAGGTGACAAAGATTGGGAGAAATAAGATGACACGTTTCCATAGAGTTAGCTAGCTAATAAGAAGGATGAACACAATTCAATAGAATTGTATTCTACAGCTTCCAGGGGATAATTGCCAAAGGTCATTTGTAGCTAAGGAGGATTCCAGATGTTCATTAATTTCGATTTGCTAGATATCAGGTTCAGCTTTCCTGTGTATATGTTGAGGATAATAATAATTGTTACACTCCTTTTCAGTTTGTCAGTTTCGGTGTATGTTTCGTCGTCTAAGTGACATGGATGTGATAGGTAGATGTAGCGTGTTCTGACATTTAATCGTTTTAGCTTTTGCGTAAATTCGTTTTGATTTCTGATTTCTTGACATAAATGTCTAAAAGATTTCACTCAAAGGAAATCTTACCTCGATATATGTAAAAGTATACGCGAAAATATGAATTCTGTTGAATTATTTATATACGCTCTATTACGTAATTTCAATTAGATACAGGAGTTGGGGTGAGGGTATATAGTGTGTAAAATATGAACAGATATATTTTCCAGAAGAAATATCCCAGTGTCGTAACCAATTCTAAACTTCGACAAGTATTCGATATGCTTTAAGTATAATGAAATTTTTTTCTCTGTGGGAAAAGTGGAAAGAGAGGGGGGGGGGGAATTTGTGAATGATTGTACGTCATCACATCAAACCTCGAAAAACTCAAAGTAAAACCCCTTTTAATACTTGACACCTTTAGTTTTTAGTACATCAGCGTGATGCAATAAAATTTCGAATGTGAACTGGACAGAAGAATGACCCGCAAAGAGTTTTAAAATGCATTACCGTGAGCAAAATTCAAAAGTTGACTGAGTATTCCCCATATTTCTTGCCGATGATTCTTTATAAGATAATGCGAGTCAATTTTTTAACATGCTTTTTTTATTAAAAAACAAACCAGTTACTCAATGTTCAGCATACATGTACGAATATAGCCTCAAAAACAGCTGGGAGCTATAAGGAGAAAAAAATAGAGGTCCTAAAACTGAGCCCTGTATGTACACCACCGCTGAACCATACCAAGTATTGTAAAGCCTATCACTGTCGTTGCATTTGACCCCTTTCTAAAAACGAATATTAAACTCCTTGTTTCTCCCTTCTCCGTGACTTACTAACTTGACCAATACTCAATACCAATTTTTCATATCGAAGTTAAGAATGCAAAGGGGAATGCCCACTTTTAATACAACTTTAGGTCCGACAACTCCAGAAGCTTTGGTGATCGGATGTAGCTTGTCCGACTTTTTTGGGTGAAACAGAGCACTTTTTTATTTCTCGTGATTGCGCGGAATTGGTGCGTCCAGAAAAAGGACTTTCTACGGGAAAAACTTTTCATAACAGAACACTAATGGCCATGGAAGAAAGAACTGCAAATATATATGCGAAATGTAAATTGAGGTGTATGTAACCCAAGTGCATGAAAATGGGTTTTCTGGCAGCAAAAACATCCCGAGAAAGTTATTTGAATCGCGAAAAAAAAGTAGTCGGCGAGACTTTAAATTTGATATGCAACCTGCCGTATTGGAACCACCCCCAACCGGGGATTTTTACCCTACCCTAAAAGTATACAGAGAACAATTTTTTTCTACGAATTGTAGCTGGGTAATGAACTGAGGCGAGCAAGGAAACCTATTTTCCGATCGGACATAACCATAAAGAATCAGAGCCGATCTAAGGTGGGAAAAATCTAGTATCTCAGTTCGAATAAAAAAGAGAGAAATACTATAAATAGCTATTTAAGCCTCTGAGTAGAGGATTGTGGGTACTCAAACTTCTTCTCAGGACCTAAGGAATAGATTTTGTATTAGATTTTCCAAAATGTACTAGATCAAACTTTGATTCCCCTCCAAATTGCTAGCATGATTGTGAAAACGCGCAGTTGTAGAATAAGTGACATTTCGAAAATAGGAAAATTATATGATGATGGCAAACTGTTCCACATTCGGAGGCTTACAGAAAAGAAAAATAAATGGAAATAAGATGTAATTTTTTTTGATTATTAAGGGTAAGGTACAGTTTTTACAAGGATTAAAAAGTAATAATTTCCCATGGGTATTTTTATTTTGTAAATTATTAGCGGAGAGCTTCTCACAAACTGCTGGACTTACCGCCGTAATTGGCATCATAATCGAGAATTTAAGCAGGTTGGAATGGGTGTCAGGGTACCAATTTCATAGGCTTTTTTCTATAGATCCATAATTTCTAGCTGGAAACTGAATATTTTGAGTACTTAAAAACTAATTCGTAGTTTCAGTTCTTAGTACTACACTTTTTCGCGAGTTAAATCAATTGTCACATCTAACTTTCTACTCCCGATAGTTTTTTGATGCCATGGAAAACCCTATTATTTAGGGTAATGTCAATTGCAGTAAAAGGTTAAGAGTAGCTCGATACGTGGAAAAGCTTTATATAGATTCTTGGTAAAAGTGGAGATGATAGTAACAATCCTCATTATAGATGTAGGTTATAGGTGAGTACAGAACACTTTTTCAACCAGATACGCAGATTTATAATCTGGTAAACATAAATGCCTGAAGGTATATCAGCACAATCAACGGACCCCCATGAAATGACAGGTTAAGAAATTACCAAAACTCTTTGCTTCATGAGCCATGGAGAGCCAAGTGTTCTGGTACTTCGGCAATATGGTAACGAATGGCGAAGATACAAACAAAGATGTCTGACAGAAGGTGCTAAGTGTGTATGCTTCCAGGGCACAGTTTTGATGAACTCTTTTGTTTAACTCCATCGGCAAGTTGGTACTGCGCAACAGGCTTATTACTTAACCGCCATAAGTCCTCTCCAACCGGTGTCCCATTTAAATCTTACGTATACGGTTCGTCGGACTAGTATATTCTGAATGAAGTCTTATAAGATCACAAGAATATCTGTCTATCAATTGGATCGCACATGTAACTACCATATATACCACAAAAGAGTACAAGAACTGCTGAATCAATAAGTCACCAAAATGTAGTATTTGGATTGAAGTCACCTCCGATCTGATCCAAAAAATAAAAAAATCCAAAATTTTGCTCTCTCTCTTTGCTATTCAATTTTGAAATATTTTTTTTTCGATTAAACCAAAAAATAATCACGTTCCCTTTAAATGGAACCAATAAATGTACAGCTCCTGACATTTAGAGAGCATCAATTTCACAGTGCTTTAAAAAATGTTTCATGTGTGCTAAATGGGAAATTTTTAATACACCAAACTGGAAAGGCGGGATGGGATAACAGCACGAGAGGGATCCGATGCGACAATACGATATGAGCTGGTTCTCCAGCAATGTATCAACTCCAATTGTATGCCGGGGGACATTTTGGAGACTAAGTTACACAGAAATGGGGGTAACAGCGATATTGTTAGAAAGATACTCTCTCAAAGGCTGTCTCCACATGTACACATATATTAGAAGAGAAAAAATTGCAAAAAAGGATGACATTAATAAAACTCGTAAAAGCAAGTGCAGCAATAAAGAGGACATGAAATGGCAGACTTTTATCGGGTTGACTTTGATACGTCAGTCAACTGCACACACACAACCTTCATACAATAATATACACACAAATGCATCCACCCTCACATTAAGCCACATTCATGTATACAAATATAGGGAAAAAAAATAAATATTTACGGAAAAAGGAAAATTGCGGAAAAGGAAGGATTTCTGTGAAATTTAATTGGACTTCGAAATCGTTTCATAAACGGTAGAAGGAAGTACTTTTGCGCTTGATACGACTACTATTCAAGGGATTCAGAGAAGAGCTTGTCATGAATTTTAATTGCAAATTAAATGCGCCGCGATATGATATCGTCCGGATTTCATAAGTCAGAATCTTATCGAAGAAAAGAAAAAACAAATTATTGGGATGAAGAGACGAAGGACAAGAAGGAGGATATAGTCGTCGTCCTCGTCAACGACAACGACACGGTTATATTGAGTTAAATAGAATAAGGAGACGCCTTGCTGCCTCTCTGTTAAAAAAAAAAATAAAAAATATATCCTGGTTTTGAAAACTCTATTTCCCGGATAAATTGAGGATGTTTAAAGGTGACAGAAAAAGTGACTGGAAATATTGAGATAAATTATAAGTATGGAAAAATTTAAGTACCCAGGATGGGACATAGAAGAATCATTTCTCAGTAGAGCGGAAATATGATGAAGTTGAGTACGTGTGTGATGGAAAACCCCTTTGACTTGATCTCTTTCTCAACACAACTCAAGTTTTAGAAAATTGAGGTCATGAAAGTAGGAAATTTCTTTTCATTTGAAAAATGCCATTTATGTCATATTTCAAAGTTTTACTAAAAAAAAAAACGTAGGTAAAATAAAATAAAAATAGAATAAAAAATAAAAAATGTAATTTGAAAATTGTGAGTTTGTCAGGTACTTCAGTGAGTAAGTGAGTAAGTAATACGTGTCGACCTGATTGCATAATTGAGGAAAGTTTAGGAAAATTTGAAAGCTTAGACAGCAGAGACTGTATGGAATTTAACTTTGGCCAAACACTTGTGGCATGAATTATGCAAAGAATCTCGTCTTCTTTTTAGCTTAAAAGTAACTAAGGCTTGTGTATATGTATACACTACATGCTAGTATACTAGATGAGGGTGCACAATTTATCATCTAGAATTGCAAAACTATGTAGATAGCTTCAGATGATGGATAACTCAGAGGACAAAGGATTTAATAGAATCGACAAATTTATGGGTTTTTGAAAGGAATATGGAGATTGATAAAATGCTTCATATTCAGGCAGTTTTATGTATATGTACATATACACATAATCTAGATAATACAAAATAAAGGCAGTAAACTTATAGCCAAGCCTATCCCCACTTAAATATATATGTAAACTACACCACTGAAGAATATATACACACCAACTGTGTAAATATTTTTTGAAATAGATCTTTACACTGAATACTAAAAAATTACTAAATTAGCCGACGTTTAACAGGAAGAAATACACAATTTAGGGGAATTCCCATTTTAGGCACAACACCTCTAGAGATGAAATATGTCTTAAACGATGCATTATCATACTCTGAATATATTTTATTAACAATGTTTATTTCAATTAAGCGGGGGAAGCTTTGGGATGGGGTGCCAAAGTTTTATCTAGTACATATTGGAAAATCTAGTACAGAATCGAGTTTCTTAGGTCCTGAAAAGAAGTTTGAGTACCCAGACTCCTATACTCGAAGGCTTAAATTGTCATCCCCATACTCAGTTTTTTTTAGTATTTTCCTCTTTTTTAGGAAAAACTGAGGTCCTAGATTTTTCGTACTTTGGATGATTCTGCCTCGGTGGGGTTATGTCCGATCGGAAAACGAGATTCACTCCGTACGTTTACATGAATACTTGTCTACTTGACTTGAAATCCATTTGAAACTCAGATAGGACGATTGATTGAATTAATTTCAATTATTTGACTTGAATTTTTCTTGAATTCAATTTTCGAATTACTTAAGTTGATATTTTGATTATTTAAAGCATACTTCAAGTATACTTCAAGTATTCATGTAAACGTACTGACTGTTCGCCTTAACATATTACCTGCAACAAATCGTAGAAGAACATTTTTCTCTACATACTTTTAGGGTGGGTGATTGGAACCCCGGCGGGTGGCAGATCTCGCCGAGCACTATTAAGTGATGTACTTTTTGCTCGCTTTATAAACCTTTCTCGGGACATTTTCGCCGCCAGAAAACCCATATTCATGCACACCCCAGCTACTACATTTCTAATACATATTTGCGCTTCTTTTTTCCATGGCCATTAGTGCTCTGTTGTAAACATTTTTCCCATAGCAAGCCATTTTGTGGGACGCACCAATTTCACGCAATAACGAGAAGTAGAAAAGTTAACTTTTTCACCCCAGAAAGTCGCTCAAGCTACATCCGATCACCAAAGCTTTCCTCTGCTTAATTGAAATAAACATTGATAATAAAATATGTTCACAGTAACATAATTCATCGTTGAAGACATCTATTATGTCACTAGGTATCGGGCCTAGAGTTGTAGAGCCCTGTACATTCACAAAACTCCAAATACAATGAACAAAAAAACGGATTTACTGCGCTCACTTGGAGAGCTTTGAAGAACATTAAAGCAACTCAATATTAGTTGAATTTGACGAGTGGTTGGATAACCTCCCACAACACTATATAGTATAATTGTTTTTATCTAAACATCTATGGTATAATCATTGTTATGTTATTTAACTATTTATTTATTTATATTGTGTTTTGTAATCAATGGTTTCCTATAGTCGCTATTTATTATTTATCTTTTCTAAAGCGTTCAATCCGTAAGTAGCTTTTGGTTTTTAATTTTAATTTTTATTTCAAATAATACACTAATGTTTGTAATAGACTGCGTCCTTGAGAACAGTTCGAGACATTCGCCGAAGCGCTGGAGAGATAATAAAATTCTCGTAAAATAAAAGAAAGTGTTTTCCAGCTGACCGGCTAGCCCAAAAATGTTCAAATCCACGAAAATCACGAAAATCAAATGAAAAATGGTCAATTCACTCAAATTTAGAGTTGTATAGCATTCCTTTCGAGTCTCATGATTAAATTATCGCAGGCTCAAACCCTCAAAGGGCAAGTTGTACAAAGAAAGCAGAGTTATCTTCTGGCTTGTAGGGTGGGATTCATTTTTAATCTGCTAGCGCGTATAAATTTATGCAAGTACATATCCAGAAGATTTTGAGCGCTACGAAATGCAATAGATCAAAATAGCGCTGGGTTTAAGCATCCGCTGTAATAGATTTGGCTGCCATACAAAAAATATTGTTTTTAAATTTGTATTTTTACCTAGGAGAGGAAGGAAGATTAAATAAATCCAATACCATTTTTTTTTCTCATTTCTTATACTTGTCTGAACTACGTACTTTTTGACCAGATTGGAACGAAAGTTAATTTTTTTTTTTTTTAAATTCCGGTTATTCCGGATGTCATGTCATGCTACAAGGGTACCAACAGGAACAGGGAAAAATATAATGCTGAGAATGTTGTGAGAATGTTTTTAGTTTTTTAGTGAAGTTTCTATGTGAAGTATGAATTATACAAAAAAAAGTGTGTTATTAAAAATTGCTTCGGAAAGAAAGGATTCGTCATAGATGCAAAACCTGTGGTTATGTTTGGGTATCTAATATGAACAAATTTTCTTGCTTTATTTCAAATTCCCAGCGCTTTTGTGCCAAATGGTATTGAAAAAGGAAAATATAACTTTCAAATTCATAACTTAGATTTCTGCATAAATAGAAGACACTGTACAAGACTTTGTAAAGATGAAGTTCGTATGGCAGTTGATTGCGTCAATCTTAATATTGATATATTAAATGAATTTAAGTATGGTTGTGGAAAAAGCTCATGTGTAATTCAACCGATTTATTTTGTTAATTCCAAAAGAAGGAAAGAAATATTTCCCCTTCTTCTAAATTATCAGTATTACAGTAACGTAATCAATTAAATATTTGTCTTTCTTCTACATTCGTTTGCGAACAGCTTACAAATTTAGAATTATTTTTTTTCGACTAATTTAAATTTAATATACATTTATTAATAGTGTCGGGATTTCATTTATGGCATTTACATCTGAGGAAACCTAACCATCATTCATGATAAATGATATGGAATAATATCTAACTATGAATCATGAGTAATAATAAAATTGAGCTATCATTCATGATAAACAATAAAATCTAACTATCATTTATGATAAGTGATAAAATCCAGGAAGCCCAACGTCTTCTGGAAAATGGGCTATATTCCGTGTATGGACGAAAGAACCTATGCTAATGACGATTGTCAATTAAAAATTTGAACTTCAAAAATGGATTGGAAGAAGAGTTTCGTATTGACAGAAACCCTAATACTCCTCAGTACGGCTAAATTTTTTCCTGACGCTTGCGGAAATTGAAAATAAATTTCGAAAAGTGGTATGTGGTGGCGTGGAATATATTAATATACACTTATTAATATATTTTGTATATTATAGTTTGTTTTCAATTTCCACAAGCATCTACGGCAGGTAGAAACTTAGCCGTACTGAAGAGTATTTGGGTTTCTGCGAATACGAAACGCTTCTTCCAATCCATTCTTGAAATTAAAATTTCCAATCGACAATTGTCATTAGCATAGTTTCTTTCGTCCATACGCGGAATATAATCCACTTTCCAGAAGACGTTGGGCTTCCCGGATTTTATCACTTATCATAAATCATAGTTAGATTTTATTGTTTATCATGAATGATGGCTCAATTTTATTATTGATCATGATTGATAGTTAGATATTATTCTATATCATTTATCATGAATGATTGTTAGGTTTCCTTCAGATGTAAATGCTATCAAAAAAATCTTGACTATATTAATAAGTAATATATAATATGTAACGATTGGGAACGAGAAATTGCTTGTAAAAATCCTTGTAAAAAACACTTCCTTCGACTCATAATTAAAATTTAACTATACAAATAGTCCCAAATACTTTTGTGGTAAATGCGGTAAATTCCACTTACATGCATATTCGTAAATTCCCAAATAATTAAAATATAACGCCAGTTTACGACACTTGGTACCATTGACAGTGAGAGCATACTTTCTGAAATCAAAATTGATGCCACATGAAACTGGAGATCAAGCAGTCCATTTATATATAAGTCAGCGGGCAAAACTTATTTGAATATCAGCGAAATAAAGTAGTTAAACCAATAAGAGACAACTATAGAAAAAAGATCCCATAATAATATCAAATAATGTAAACAATTTCAGTAGTGTCAGCAGTCAATTTTATATATGTCAGTGGTGCATTTGTAGAAGGAAATAGCCTACTTTTAGGCAGTTGTTGAAATTTTTCAATAGATTTTTATTTTTGGTTAAGGTGGTGCCAAATTTTTTTTTTCTGTAATTAAGAATATTACATAGGAAAATGTAATACTTAAAAACGACAATATTTGTTTATCTTTTCGAATAGCGTTTCCACGTCAAAAGTAGCCAGTTATTAGCACATGGAATTTTTTTCTAACATAGTAAAGGAACATAAAAACAAAACTCTACCCACTTTTGAATGCTTTTCAAAAATTTTCTATTTGAAAAATATACTAAAACATTGTATGTATACGAAAACAAGATGGCGAATGCCAAAAATAACCATGCTTATCCGATTTGATCGCCATCTATTATTAAAGTCACTAACTTTTGAAAAAGCATCTGTATGTTCAATATTTGTCCTAAAATCTATTTATCTGACGCTGAATAGAAGTCTCGTAAGACACTTTTTCAATGAGCATTTACTGCAACATGAAAAAGGTCTACCATCTGGATGAGGGTATTATCGTTTCTACCAAATTGAAGTATGGCATGCCTAAAAATCATTAGAAAATAATCACATCGCAAGCATTAGGTGCGAATCTAACATTTTAGCGGATGGGAGTGCCGCATAAAGAATGAAATTGTACTTGAAAAAATCTCTGTTAAAAGCCGCTCTAATGAATGAAACTATTGGCATAATATCTTACGTCAGACAAATTCATATCTCTCCAACGATCAGGTCAATATGGTAAAGGATAGAGAGAACTAGTATTTTTCTTATAGTTACTTACAGAGGATCGTCTAATGGGTGCAAAACAGATGTTGCAACTAAGATCTTGCATCCTAGAAAAAATAACCATATTAATCTAATCTGCTCTAATAGACAGTCAACATCTAAAGCTTTTCAAGAGAAAAAAAACTAACCAACTTTTATTTTCGCTATGAGCAAGGCCCAAACTTTTAGTAGGCTACTTGTCGATGTGTGGTAGAATTTTGTGAGCTACGATGATTACCGTACTCAATCATAGCTCTCAAGTAAAAAAAAAAACTCATCTCTACTGAAGGAGCATTATAAAACAGTTTCTCACCACAGATTTTATAACGTAGAAGGGCAAGAAATCCTTTGACATACAGTAAAAAGGATGCTAAACTCTAAATCGCTCTGATTTAACCCTCGTCAAAACCAACCACGTCATTCTATTATCATTCATCTCCCCTCCTTTTAACTAACATAATAAAATTAAAATTAAATTACATTTTAAGTACTATACTATAGACACATTTAAATTTATTGAATATACTGGAAAATTAATGAAAAACACGTTAGAATCCTTGAAAATCAATTACCTAATAACTCAACCACCCACACAACTTGATGAGTCCTCTGCATGTGAAACAAACATTTGACTAGAATTCGAAATGGTTTTAAGCTAGCTGAGGAGGGATGATTAATATGAATTACTTATTTCACTAAAATGACCATCTATGTATTTATATCAAAAGGACACAAAAGGTTGTACCAACTTGCTGAAACAGCTTTCGATAACAAAAAGGTTTATTTATAGGCTCGAAGGATGCAAGTAAGCATATTCTCCTTCACTTCTTAGGTGACCTCTTTCTTCCTTCTAATTAGGTGATTCACTCAAAAAAGACAAAAAAAAAGGGGGCGAAGTTGTTTACAAAGTAAATGGGTTCCGAACAGAATAATTCAATTTGAGATGCGGTATGGGATCAAAAAAGGGGACCACATTTTAGCTATATGTAGGATGTAGTACCTATCCTTCATGAATAATTCATAAAACAAAGACAGTTTTCCACTTCAGCTGAGAGACCAATGTAAACATAATTATGGGACGGCAACTTTCCTTACAATCTATATGTATGTATTTACAAATGTACCAACTGCTGGACACCATGCTTTAAGAATCATCCAACTGTATACGAGTATTCACCGGTGAGATCTAGACTTGGTGAGTGTAGTTAATAATCCTCTTATGAGATATAGAAGCATGTCAAAGTTGTTTTAATTCTCAATTAATTTTAATACTTCCAGTAACCTAAATTTAATTCCAATGGGCTTTTTCATGTAAAAAGATAGGTAAAAAAATCAACTTAAAGTAAACCCCATGAGCTGTAATTAAATTTCTTGATTTTTTCCTCATCATAATTTATATCAGAGAAGACCTCTCACTCCCCTTCTAAGTATATTTCATCCCGAATAACTTATTCTTCCTTTTGAGAAATACTATGATCATAAGTTGCTTGCAATGTAAGCAAGCACAGCTCCAATGATTCCAGAAACGTATCTAAGTTTTGGGTCCAGATCTATGTGAATGAACACAGAGAGCAAAATTACATTTGGAAATTTATAGATTTCCGGGAAATGAATTTGAACTTTGATGGATTTCTTCTGTATACATAACGCTGATGGTAGTACATAGAGTAAGTAGGTGGGAGTCATATTTCTGAAAGTTAAATATTGCTTAAATCATTTTCTGTGAATTCTCAATGAGATGAAGTCAAGGAAGTCTGCGTGGATGGAGGGTCATTTTTCCCAGTATTTTATGGGAAAATTAATTTTTAATTTAAAAAACGTGTTGATTTGCTGGGATTTATTTGTGATTTATTTTTTAAGCATATGTAGGTAGAGTATAATATACAACATGGGTTGGGATTTAATACCTACTACACCTACTAAAGTTTTGAGCATTCTAATCGACACTAAAATGCCATAAATTTTGATAATATGAGGAGCCCACATAAAATTGAATGTTTAATTATAGCTGAATTTTAGTGTAGCAATTAAGAAAGAAATAATCAACACAGACAATACCTATCCAATATCGGGAAAATTAATAGCAAAAATTGTCAAGAAGAAGAGACTAAATATTATATTAACAGACTAAGGGGAGCCCGTCGAAGTTGCCCGGCGATAATATAGATACCCAGATTGGAAACGGGGGGGGGGGGGGTGTTTAGAGACGCATAATATCTAGGGTATTATCTGACTCGATCGCACGATTCCGTACTATAGAGTTTCACGCTGTGTGTGCGTGTATAAGTTTGCGTGCGTACGCGTTCTCAACAGTGCCCAAATATACAGTAAAACACGAAATTTTTGTATGGCAACCCTACGAAGGAGTTGCCAGATTGGTCACATTTTCGAACTGTGTTTATAAACGCCATGTACAAAATATGAGCTCTACACCTCGATGCCTTATCAGACAGCTACAAAGTATATAGTGAAAACAAAAGTTTTGTATAGCAACACCAAGAAAGGGTAATCCGATTTAGTCCATTTATGAAATTTTATTTACCATTACTATGAAAACACTATGTACCAAATTTTTTGTATAGCAATCCTATGAAGAAGAAGTTGCCCGATTGGTCCCATTTTTGAACTTAATTTATATATATTTTTTTAAAACGGCACGTGTAAAAAATTTCAGCTCTTTATGTCGACGCGTGAGACAGTGTCCAAATATATAGTGAAAAACTAAAGTTTTATATGGCAACACCAAAAAGCGGTTGCGCGATTTGGTCCATTTTTGAACTTGTATTTGCAATTTTCATGAAAAAGCCGTGTACAAAATTTGAGCTTTCCATGTCGACGCGTTCTCAGACCGATTCCAAATATATAGTAAAAACCCAAAGTTTTGTATGGCAACATCAAAAAGGGTTCCCGACTCAAACCATTTTTTAAATTTTATTTACAATTGCTATGAAAACACCACATACCAAATTTCAGCTATGTACGTGTACCGGTTTTTAAGTAGTGCTAAAATATATACTAAAAAATTAAATATTTGTATGGCAACCCTACAAAGGAGTTGTCCGATTCAGTCCATTTTTGAACTTGTATATTCATTTGAAAATAATTGACTATAAATATGTTAAAAAAATAAAAATAATTTTTTCCACATAACGAAAAACTATGTTTTCTTTAGTTTTGCTCGAACTTATCGAACCGCTCCCATAGATTAAGAGACTTCGTAATCGTGCAGAGCTTAATTGTGTCATTAAACGCAATGGCAAGATTTTTGGACCTCATTAACACAAGATAATTGTTTTCCTCCTAGATTGCATTGCAGTAAAATCGTAATATCTTTCTCAAATATAGCATCGTTTGAACTTTTCAGTATTTGAAGCAAACCCGTGATTCGTATCTGATGCGAAGATTTTGTTGACTAACCAGATTACAGATTCTAACCGTTGCACTCTGGTAATGTCGAAGCAAACTCTGATTCCGAGAGCGTCACATTGAAGAACATGAACTTTACAGGGTACATCGTCGCGGTAGACATAAGAATATACCCCTACCATGGGCCTCTATAAGAAGGGATGTAGATGAAGTACTAATTGTTGAAGTTTATACAGGGTGTCCGGTCTTGGGTGTTACACCTGAAAACTATGGATAGGTCATGCTTAGACAAGCAAAAAATTGCATGGATGGTGGAGAAGGGGTGGGGGGGGGATTCAAACTGTTTTCGAGATAATTGGACTCAAAGATATTTGGGTATATTTTTATAGATCACCCTGTAACTTTTGAACGTTACACCCTATAGGTGCAGTTGACTTGAATGAGCTATCTTACATTTTAAAATTCTATTGTTGTATGCTATATGACGAATGCGTGCTTCTGGAAGCTTGTTGCAATCCTGAAGGCATGTCTGTTACTAAGGTAAGATCTAATACCGAAGCAAGATATCGCGAATTTTATAGAGTAAAAAAAAAATGCTTAAAATATTTTCTGAATGACAAGCCAATGTCACGGTGACCTCGAATATTTAGGAAGTCGGCACAAGTTCAATCTTCAATGGGTTCCACGTCATAGGAACATTATGAGGAATGGAAAGGACTGTCGAACTGGCTAGTTGCCTTTCTGGTCTTTACCACTCTCATAGGAATCATTCCACTGAGTATTGTGAAGATCGAAATTTCCATAAAACAAAGAACTTGTTAAAGAGGATCAGCAGCGATATTGTTAAATTTACAGCTGTCATCGGACATTAGTGAACTTCTCAATTTATATTTTAAAGAAATCTCTAATCTAACGCCATTGTGAAGCAATTTTTCTGTCAATCGGAAAATGTAAACAGACCAGAAGGTAAAACCTAATAAAATATTTGTAGTTATATTGACTAATTTTAAATATGCCACCATCCAAAATGGCTGCAAATTTTAATAGAAGTGATTTTGAGCAATGCTATAGAGAAAGTGCATTAAAAAAGACATAGCAGAGTGCAAGAAAATGGACAAGTATAGATTCGAACAGGCGTGGATCTAACATTGATATTAGGGGAGGAGGTGGTGTTATTCTTCAATGAAATTAAAAAAAAAAAAACATCAAATGGGTCACCACTTTTCCAGAGCCGTAAGTCGCTTAGTTTAGCCATCGCAATACTGTAGTGAGGTAATAGGAAGGTTTCCGCATTAAACGGAAAGAGTCATTTTTTAGTACCTACTTAGGTATACTTTTTTTTACAGTCATTTTTTAATAGAATATTAGTTTAGGGTGCACACACACACTTCTTATCACTAATTAACCCAAATAATTAATATAAAAACATTTATTTCGACGAACCCACTTATTTATTTGTTGTTTACATTTCTCTAGCAGTTGATATTTGGTGCTTAGACCGAAAGAGAACGCTATATAGAAGTGAGCCCACTTTCTGCAGTGTATGTCTATGCACGTAGTCAGTCCATATTATACATGTCAGTAGTTTTACATAAAAACGCTGCAAATATTTTCGAATATTAGGAGTTAGGTCAGAGCCCTAGCTCTGATGTGGTAGTGAGGGAGCCTTTTTCGTGGCTTGGGAAGTGTTTGTCGAGGCTTTTGGATCACCCAAAGTTGGGGTCCCGAACTGAAATTCTGAGAAAAATCTATACACATACATCACATGGGAATAAAAATATTTTGTAATAATTTTTTGAAATTGAATTATATAAATAAAAAGATTATAAAATAAATAATACATTTTTCAAATAACTCAATTAAGGGGTTAAGCCACTTAAAAAAAACGTTATTTAGACAATTTTTTTTATGTAAAGAAAGGTAATAGAATAATAATATTCAAGAAAGTTATTAAGCATATATTTAAATATTTAAAAAAAAAATTATTAAATATAAAAATATTAGTAAATGGCGTCACCAGAGCCATTCTCGCGAGGCATGTCGATTTTAAAGCACTCTGCGGTACGCAGTGTAGCTGGTGCTATTTTGAACGTGGAAAAAAACACAGAAGAAAATCACTTAGTTTACATGCTCATAGCTAGTGAAGTACGTAGCGGATTTTGAAAATATGCATTTTTATATGTTTGGCGGGTATTTAATTGAAATCGTTCAGTTTTCGACACAAAAAGCGGTAATCATTTGTTAATAAATAATGTTTAAATGGACGTATCAAAAATCCCGTATACGTATTTCACTTCAAAATGTTATTTTAAAGATATTGTTAAAAATTCTAATGAAGAGAATGAAAACTGTTGAAGTTATGCTGCGTGCCGTTTTGAAAAATCGTGTTTCGAGAAAAACACGTTTAAAGTTTTCAAATGAGTTATTGACATGAAAAATTCGACTGTTTAAATTTTACATGTGCAGACGCTAAGCTAATGTACTTTGCTTGCAAATGCTTCTAACTGAACATAAACACTTCCTAACAACATCTGTTAGTATATTAGTATCAGTAAGGTAAGAAAGCATCTTCCCAGTACGGTTTATTTGACGCAGGTAGTCGTTTCGGAGGAGCAGACCGACGGGCTCAATTTCAATGCAGAAAATTTCTTTCAGGTATAAAACTTTATGCCTCATATTCTAGAAGGTTTAAAGCATATTTTAAGCCAATAAAACTGATTATCTGAAAAATTGACAGTGGTGTTACCCCTTAATTAAATATTTTTACTTTGACCGGAGGGGGGGAGTATTACTCCCAGGACCCCCATGGATCAGCCACGGGCTTAGAAGCTAAACGGAGAATTTATTATAAAAATTAACTTCATTCCACTCATTAAAATGATTTGGCAATTTCTAATTACTCTCGGTCATCGACAGAGTTTTAAATTTACATCAAAAAAGATTTACTTCTTCATCGCTAAAAATTTCTAAATCTGACTTCATGATAAAATTATTTTCTTGTGATACAAACAAACAATGCTAATTCCAAAATAAAATCTGACACTTATCAAATACTTTTATCTTGAATATAAACCGAAGAATGGCACGGTTTAAACTCTAGCTTAAACCGGGGCTTAAACCAAACTGTGAAACCCATTCGTCGAGTTTAAACTAAATATTTGGTTTAAACTCAGACTGTAAAACTTGCAATTAATTTGAATGACTTATTCTATACCTTCGGCTTGCATTTCACAGGGTGATTTGTAGCAAAATAAATAATATAAATAAATATTAATAAAACACAATAAATATAATAACAATAATTAAGAACTCTGCCTAATATCAAGACGGCGTATTTAATCATCTAAACTAATCAACAAAGTCGACGACTGTCAACCTATAATGAATGCAGTTCTTCCAAACTATTTAATACTGTCGATAGATGGTTTATTCAGAAGTCCTTTAATCACATGATCTCCAAATGAAGCACGCTTCGGCTATTCTATTGATGTGGTCGATGTAGGCCAATGTAATCATGAGAGCCTGTATAATTGCAAATAAGACTCTAACTAAATTTATATCACACAGGTTACCTACAAAGAAAACCCGTCAACGATTCCATGGAAAAGTTCAGAAAAAGAAAGGAATGATAAAACGTCAAAACTTCGTTTCAACATTGAAAAAAAAGCAAATATTAGACCACCTCTAAGTGCATAATTTGATAATTTTTAAATCTAAATCTAATTACTTCGATGATGATCCAAATCCATACAATTAGAAAGTTCTGTGCTAGTCCTGACGGCACTAGAAAATTGAGATTATAGTTTCCAACGTCTTCAACAATAAAATATTACGATACCATGCCATTTTCAACAAACAGAGTTCAACTCATAGAAATCCTAATGAATGACGGTGCAACATTTTTACTTGCATGTTAAGAAACAGTATAAAATTGAAGAAAAATTATATTTTCCAGGAAAATTGAAACGGAAATATATCCTCAACAGGAATAGCATTTCCAATTGGTTTTGTCATAGCTTTTACAGCGTCATTCCGTTTATTGTGTTCTTAAATTATAGTTCGGTCCTCCTTATCGTCATACGCTCGTAAAAACGATAATTTTTTTTTTTCATGTTAACCAGGTATACTTAATGCCTTAAGCATTTTATCGTGAATTTACTAAACATCAGCTTTGGAATATGTATGTATAGTTAGTCCTATGTTGAAAAGACTTTCCGTTAATACGACATTATCTTACCGTAATTTGTATACTTCAAAGAATCGATTACGTGACCTTTGGTTATTACTGCGCGGATTATTCTTTGCTCTTGCGCAAGCGTTTTAAGTAGAAACCTGTTGAGATTTGCATATCGTAATTTTTAAATTATAATTCGATTAAAGATGGTTAGGTAAATTGTTAATAATATTTTCAGGATACTGAATTTAATATTAAAAGGGTGTAATTTATTATCAATTTATTATTTTTCTAAACGTGTACCTAGTAAAAATGCGTTTTCATGTTTAGTTGTCTGCAAGATGAGCTTATATAGGTATCTAGATGAGAGAAAAATATCATTTAATACCTGAGGAAGGTTGAAAGAGAACATGTATGTTTATATGTAAATATGTAGGTACTCTAGAGGCTGACAACTGGGCCTTGACTCAGTGTGCTGTATGTAGATCTTAATGAGAGTAAGAAAACGTAAGATTCAAACTGTGTATAGAATTTAGATAGATGTCACAACATTCAACCACTGTTTAGTAAGTCACTGTACTCTTACCTAAGTTATATAAAAAACTATAGAAAAAAAAATTGGGACATTTAAGTACATTTTTTTTTAATTAATTAAAAATTTTTAATAAAACATAAAATAAGTAAAAAACGAGTTTTCAAACAAAACTGAGGCCAAGCTGAATGAAAAAATAGATAATAAACTTTTCTTCTTGAATATTCTTTCTCTTCATGAATCAAATCACTTATTACCTCTGATTGATCATACTGAAATATATCGGTAATTGTCAGCGAATAAAATCTGAGTCCACCTCTGCGTGTGAAGAAAAATTTATTTTCTACTTTTTCATGCGGCTTGGCCTCAGTTTTGAATGAAAACTCGTTTTTTACTTATTTTATTTTCTGCCTTTTTCACGTTATCTAAATTGTTATTACGTGCTGCTTGGAGATATTTTAAAACAATTTTATGACGGCTGAAAAAACACTGATTTACTAAGTTTTCCCGATTTTCAATGCAAGTTTTCATGATTGTTGAAGAGAAAGTATTGATGCCAGTAGGACGCATAGCTTATAAAAGTTTTTTGTCGGAAAATTTTCCGGAAAAGTCGGAAAATTCCGGAAACTCCAGAAAAATTGGAAAATTCTGCACTTTTCCCGAAACAGATTTATCACTAATCATATCGATTAAAATTTTTCCGATAATTTTAGCGCTTTTCCGGGTTTTCCATGGAATTTTCCACAAAACTAACTTTATGCAACTCATTTCGTTCTACAACTTTGTCCTAGATTGCAAAACGCTCAAACGCTTCCTTGGTCGGAAAAACTCCGGAAAAACGTTTTACATGAATTTTCCTCGATTTTTTCTGCAAGTTTTCACCGTTGTCGGAGAGAAAGTAATGATGCCAGTTGATAGGGAACTTGATCCTGCATAATTTAGAAAAGCTTTTTACCGGAAAATTCCGGAAATTTTTTTCGGAAAAATAGGAAAACTCTGTTTTTTTCCTGAAACGGATTTATCACTAATCAAAGTTGTACCAAATTTTCAAATGATTTTTCCCGATTTTCCGGGTTTTCCATCAAAATTTCCGGTTCAAATTTTGATAGATTCAATTGTCACGCGACATGAACTTGTATGCCAAATTTCAACTCGCTGTGATGACGAAAAGTGGGTCTACGAGAGTGTCGAAAATAGTAAAAAAGAAATATAGACAGATAAATTCGTGTAAGAGCTGGCCTCAAAAAAAGTGAGGAACAAATTCTCAATTCCTGCTACCTCCTAGAGGCGTGTGAAATTTAACCAAAATAATTAAAGAAAAAAGTACACACCCCTTTAATGTTGGGCAAAATGTAATCTGATTAATGATTAACAATTACAATTAACCATGTAATCTGTAATCAGATTACTTTGTAACAGATTACTAATGTAATCCATTTCCATAATTACATAATGTAATCGATTAACGTGTAATGTGATTACAAGTTAATCTGATTACACATTAATCGATTACAAGTTAATCCCACTACATGTTAATCTAATTAATGTGATTACATTTAAGACGTTTCAGATATTTAAGATATTTGTATTATAATTCTTCATAAAACTCCCTAAAACTAATTTCGTACGAGAACAATACTATTTTCTTTCAATTCATTTCATTATATTATTAATTACTTTTAAGTAATCTACAAAGTAATCTCTTACAATGTAATTAGATTACAAAATATACTCATAAGTAATCTGATTGATATGTAATTAATCGAATACAATTTAATTAGATTACTTTGTAATTTGACTAAACTGTAATGGAATTATTAATTAAATTACACTGCAATCAGATTACGCCCAACACTGCCCCTTTATAACTTCTAGGAAGGTAAAACTCCTTTTCTCAAAACATTTATTTATCAAAAACAAAATTAGACAAATGCAACTCTTCAACTTCCTTTAATTCCTAGCCTATTGTGTGTTGGATTGCCTTCAAACTGTGGAAATTAATCCTGCAAATCTAGACTTAAGGAAGTAAAGGATTTCCTCCAACAAGGAATTTAAGAGCTGCTAGTGGTTCCAATCAGATTTTTCTGAATATCTTGTTGAAAGCAAAAAAAAATGTCCAGGTATTAAGTGTAACGAGATTGCAAAGAAAAACGGATAAATGAGAGTTTCGCCTGTTTTGTGGCATAATATGGTCGGACATAGACACTTTGGTAAAATCAAACAGATCCAATATGAACGTTGGTCATTATTTTCCATAGAAGCTTCTAATATTTTGCATTTGTAGAAAAGCCAAACGGCTAATAAAAGTTTGTGCTCATTAATGTGTAACGAATAATAATTTTTTCACCACAATATTGCTAGCTAACTTATAGTGGTGATATTTTTCTTAGTTAAGTTATTCTTCTTAAATTGGATTGTTCATAAAACGAAAAATATCCGCCATACCTACCTAAAAAAATATTTCGGTAAGTGAAGGATTACATGCTATTTATACGTGCAATATGGGAGCTACTAGTCGGACGTAATCATTGAAGACCATCCTGGATCTTCTCTCATTAGAATTAGTCATTTTAATTGGTCGAAAACTGATGATATCCTTGGGAGAAGCATTTTTCTACTCTAGATAAAATTATTATGCCGTTTGTAACGCATAAAAATAATGTTGGTAGGGCAAAATTGATTAGACGCCTATGCATACAATTATAAGGTATTTGGATTTTTGTATTCCTGTCTGTCATTTTATACGACTTCAAGTACGCGTTGCATTGAGGCCAGGTTACCGTTGATGAGGATGAAAAATTTGATGTTTTACTTTTACCTAATTTTAATCCTTAATGTGTTTAGAAGACGTGAGTAAAAGGATATTTTCATATCTGAAGTTTTTAGAATTTACAGCCTGCTGAGACCGAAACCGGTTAGAAAATAAGTAGCTGAGGCACTCGGAACGCGCTTGCTAGGGGAGACTTTTTCTCGCTACCTGGGGCTGGATTCACTAACTCGGAGAGTTGTGGAGTTGTGGAGACGAGAGTTCTTTTGCCACTTAACTCTTCACTCGGAATTCAGCTGTAACTCGTGGAATTTGTATTGAGATTTACCAAACTCTCTATTCAACTCGGCAAAACTCTCGGCTGTGTTAGTTGTGGAGAAGTAAGAAAAATATTTCTCAACTGACAGTATTGGCTGCTTTTACTGACCTTTGTGATGGTACCAATGTACCTAGGATTTTCAAATTGATTTATGATTCACTGCATATCCTGGCTATGTTTACAAAAAAAATTATGGAAATCCTTGCAATACTTACAGAGAAATAAGGATTTTGGTGTCTCAAGGTACCCGCTAAAAATTGTAATTCACGCGAAAATGGTCAATTTGGTCGTCTTCCAGTACAGAAGAGATGCTATAAAATTTTTTCAAATGACTCCGGTAAATAGTTTTGGAGATAACTGCAAAAAAAGTGAATCAGTCCTTCTTAAGATGAAAAAATGGCCGTTTTCTGGTACAAAAACTCAACTCATCATTATGAAGAACTGGTAAGTCGCGGAAATTCACTTTCTATCAGAAAAATGTTCACAACAGAGCACTAATGGATGTGAAACAAAGAACGGAAGAAATATATACAAAATATAGGAACTAGGGTGTATATGACCCATGTCCAAAAAATCCGTCTTACGGCGGGAAAAGTCAGTTATGACGTTAAAATGATTTAAAAAAACTACGTCACTCGATTACCCGTTTCTCCCTCTTTAATTTGATACCAAACATGACGTATTTTGGACAACCCCCACATCCCCAAAAGCCCTTCCGTCAGAAATTGCTCACATATATTGTTGTACTCTAGATTCTAAATCCGCAGGTAAAAACAGCAATGCTCTACGAATCTCCCACACAGAGCTATCCGTCTTTCAATATTTCGATACTTCTCACGTTTTCTTTAACTCCTCAAGTATGTTAGAGAATCTCGAATGGAGAGTTAGGGAGTTTTAACCGGGGAAAACGAAAATTCTCATCTCCCAAACTCTCCGAGTTACAGAATCCGGCCCCTGAGGTACCCTCATAAATTTTGTGAAACCGTTAACCTTGAAATTCAGTACAATCAGTTCTTCAACACTTAACAGATGAACTGTTTCACATGAATCTATGAATCTCTGCGCAATTGAAAGGAAATTCAATTTAGGGGCCCATATCAGGAGCGAAATAGATTTAGAAATAGTTCGTCCGGTGAAGCAAAAAAAAAACAAACAAAACAAGGTCACAAATATTTTTTTTCAAGCGGCTGGCATTTCGTTATCCAGAGGTTTTTTTTTGAAAACGAAAGCCGATAAGACCCCCAAATTTCATTTAGTTGAAGAATTTCCAACCCTATTTCTTTCAGATGAACTGGCAGAACTGGCAGAACTGTGGAGCGGCTCGGTGGAGACGCCATTTGTTTTTTTTTTATATAAATAAAATAGGAATTTACTCTTCATTGATAGAAGAATAAAATACGGCAAAACCCCTTTCCAAATGTATTTATTTTATTTTAAAAAATCCCAAAGTTCATGTATTTTACATGCCTCTCGACGGTAACCTTTCCTTAATTCCCAGAGAGCTGAAATGGGTTCTATAAAAAAAAAACATTTTTTTTTTGGGACTAAGTTTAAAAATGTGCGAAATTGGTCTAATATTTCGCCATATTGCCACACAAAATAAATAAATAAATTGTTTTTCACAATATATTGAAAATGCATTGATGTTAAAAGCTAAAATTTTGTGCACGGATATTTTTGAAAAAAAAAAAAACTATAGACGTGTAAGTTCAAAAATGCAATAGATTGGGTAACCCCTTCCGTATGGTATGTAACGCACCTGTATATAGCGGGACCTTTGTAGAACTATTTGTGAAGTTTTTCCATATGAAATTTTCCGTCGGATATAATTCATAGTTACATTTTGAATCCATATTAAAAGTAGAGCAATATAGATTCACTAGGCAATTTCAACCTCCAAATAATCTACAAGTTAAACTGGCTTGTCCGGGAAGTCTAGAATATTCGTGTCTGCCTACAAATCCAAGGTTATTGTTGTTAGAGGTAGTCTACTAACTATATATTTACAGGTATAGAAAAAATGTTGGTTAGAAGAACATCTTGTCTATAGATACCAATAGGTTGATTTTCGTCGTAGACATTTTTATTTTTTGTAAATGCTCTCAAAGAGATTCGAAACGCAGCTTGGAATTAAAAATCGCGGAGGTTTCGATTTCGATGAAAGTAAGTTACAATGAATAACTGATACTGTAAATTGCAACATTAATAGGGAACAATATTTTACATATGTACATAGGTCTAAGAAAGAGGACGTTGTCATCTGGAAAACTGAACGGATTAGTTTTGTTGCGAAACAAAATACTATTCGAGTCAGAAACTAGAAAACACATCAGGGAGACCTGTGTTTTGTGAGTGGAACTTGGTGGGAAAGGGTTTGTGGCGACATGTCTGTGCCTAGTCGAACATTTCCAAACTCTCAAAGAACTACGCTATAAACCTAGCAATTTTAAATTCGAAATTTTAGTCTAGGAATACTTTACTGAACGCAGAAAAACTTTAGCTAGGTTGGCTTTTGAAATATTATAAATTAAAAGACCTTCTTAAAAATCTAAATATGAATCTTTTTAAGGAAAATGAGTTTTTTTCATAATTAAAATGATTTTTCGGCATCTCATTCTAACCAGTAAATAGAAAGCGAGAATGAGCTTTTTACTCTTCTTTCAAGACTCGTACAATATACGAGTCTACAGGAAATTCCCCTCAACCTAGAGCATATGAAAAAAGGAAGCAGATAACTTCCGAGGTACTGTACTGTTGTTGATTTGTTTGATTTATATGTACATCACCAACTTAGTGGCATCTGAGTTTACTGCAGTACCAACAGCAGTTTTAGAATTTCATTGCTGTCCTGATGAGATCGCCCTATACTATTGATCGAAACACATAGTACACTCTCAAAAATTTCTTCATGAAATTTTGATTTCCAGCTTTAAGCCAACAGCTGACAGTACCTCGGTACTTGTCTTTTAATTTCTCTGATCTTATGCAGTATGTTGAGAATAGCCTATGTAGACATTGTACGAGTCTTAAAAAAATAAAAAAATGTATTCTCGCTTTCTATTTGTTTTGCTATAAATAAATTTAGAACAATATTTTTCATTGTACTAGGTATGTCAATTTTCGACCAAGAAAGAACCCCGAAAATAAACTTCGGTAAATTTTTGTTTTACTACTGCAGAATCTTCAAAGAAGAAATTATTTCAGAGGTGCTCTCACATAATTTTACTTTCAGGATCCTATTTCTTGTGTCCTTCCGAGTCTCAGCTGACAAGACTTACAGGTGTATTTTACCATCAAGACGCCCAGATTGGTTGTGTGGTGATATATACCATTTAGCGGTTGACGTTAGATTCGACCTATGTTGCAGCAACTCCATTTTGAGTCAGACTATCATTGGGATATACTGACCTCCATCACTAAAATTCCCAGACTTCCATCAGTGGGACAACCTGGTGTGAGCTCATCTGAAATATAGTGCTACCCATGGTTGATCTTGCCATAAGTTGGAAAATAGTATAGTCAGGTTATCATTGGAATAAACTGAGCTAAACCAAGTTTGAAACTTTGTCCCTGAGCCCCCTCATCCTATTCTGGTATTCAATATGTAAATGTTTCCTGAGGCTATATATGTACAGTTAGCCAAACGAAACCACCGAACCGAACAATCTGAAGTGATTGAAGCACCCAGTCTACTAAACCAGCCCAGCTACAGGTACCAAAAATTAGATAGTTTTGGTGAAAGGATGTGGGCAATGTTGTCACTCGGAGGACCATCACAGTTGGTACATCCGATATCAACAGCTATCAACACTATCCTACTAAAAGTTAATTAAATGTAAAAATATAGGACCTGAAAATGAGAAATGATGATGATGATTGACTTAATTATTACAAAGTTCGTCAAAAAAAAGTATAAAACTAGAATAATTACAAGACACTGAATTCTTTTTATAGTCAATAAACCGTTTAGATTATTTCTGGTATATTTCATTCGTATACAACATTTATAGGTATCCTTCCTTTCTACTAGAATCGCTAGAAAAAATTAACCAGATCTATATAATATAACGGCACATAAAAATGAAATTACATCATTCAGCTCCCAAAAGTTGAAAAGCAAGTGGTAGACGGAAAAAAAATTATGTGCAAATATTTAGTATTCGTCAGTGGTCTTGGTATATACATAAACATTTGAGAGATTGCTTAAACCTTTCATCGTATCCACGTATCTGGTAACAGCCTTAAGGGAATCGAATTTCAGCCTCTAAAGAATCTGCTTCCAAATCTACTTATATAGATATAGAGGTACAGAAGTACATCGCCACAAGATGAACAGAATCAAATTCACCTTGAGATGGTGTAGTACCTACATATACATACATATAACAGTGTGTACGCTTGCCTGAAAAGCACAATTTCCCTTTGAAGTTTATCTGGATATGCTTGAAATATTCTCGATTCAATCTATCCTGTATTTACCTAAACCTATTTGCTATAGGAACATCACACATTCATACTCCACCCGCATAATATAATATTATAAGAAAGTTTCAGCGCCACAATGAGTTGGAAGTTTTCACTATATACACATACACATATAGCTATACTAAAAAACAAAAGTCAAACGAATGGTGTTCCACTAGGGTGGTATCGTTTATAAAGTTTCTATTAATAATCCTTCGAGCTTTATGTGTGCCTGTGTGTGTGTGTATGTCGTTATAACAACTGCATGAATAGGGTCGCATCAGAATTCATAACGTCACTTTTCATAAAATTCACAAACAAGCAATGTAAACGCGTATACAGAAGGACTTGATATCTATATCACTATATACAAGAAAAGAATCAGGTGTGGTGGCAACAGTGGGATTGTAGATGACAAGGACCAAAATGTTTACACAAAACAACTTTCTTCAAGTTTTTCTGTAGATGATGGAAGTCTTGTAAAGAAAGGAGAAGAGTAAACTGTATGTCAGTAACACGGGGTGTATCTGGATGAAAGAAACTATTCTTTATATTGTATGTACACAGAAACACACACATACATATACAAACACACACCCCCCCCCCCCCCCCTAAAGAAATTTGTTGCGCTTCTTTGAAATTCAAAAGAGTCGAAACCCCATAGAAAAATAATTACATCAAAATAATATACAAAGCTAGAAATGTACGAACAATTTCATTCACTATATAACTAGCAGAGAGAGAGAGAGAGAGAGAGAGAGAGAGAGAGAGAGAGCAAAATAAAAAAAATTATCATGAGTCCCAACACGTTCGATATTCGAGGTAAAAATGGAACACTTTAAACGCTTTTCCTCACAAACGCTCTTGGACAATGTCCAATTCATACTGGATGCCCTTTAAATTTATCTATGCATGTGGGAGGACGAGTAGGACTGGCTGCCAAGTATTTATCCTTTCCCATGCTCTGGCATCCGATGAATGAATTTTTATCATCCACCTAAGCAAGATTGCCATATTGTCTGTCGGTCGGTAGAGCAGGATATAGGTTAATGTTATCGTACCGGGCGACTTGATTGGATTTTGACGGATGGAGTAAATGGGGACGACTAAAAATAAAATTAATAATCGACCAGTCATGATCCCTCTTTGTCTGGATGGGCATTGAAATAGCCCATAGAACATTGTGCTTGTCGCAAAAGGTGATTAAAAGGTTTATATCTAGTTAGATGGAGGGAAAAGGAGGAGGAGGAGGAGGAGTAGGGAGATATGAATGATTGGTCGGGATCATGATTTTGATTGAAGGGTATAGTGGGAAGAATACGATTCGTTTGCGTGTTTTTTTTTTTTTTTGTTATTTTTTGTAGTCATAAAGTGAACAAAGTCTGTGGGACAAACATGAACTCAAGAGATGGTTAAATGCACAACTAAACTGTTTCATGCACTCACTATGAATATGTATAGCTTTCCTTTTAATGTAGGTCCTGATTCAGTTTCTAGCAGAATAACATTAAGCAAAATTACAATCCTACACTTTTTTTTTTTTAATATTATTAAGCCAAGCTCAGGGGATACCCTATGATGCAAAGCACAGCATGGCAGGAAAGGAGATTGGGAAAGGATTAGGGGATATGAGGAGAATGGCGGAGGTGCCGATGTATGTCGCTCTTAAACTTCCGCAGATTGTATGCCGGGGGAAAAACAGAAGATGGTAAGCCGTTCCACATTCGCACTGTTCGGGATAAAAAAGCATCACGGAATTTTACTGTACGGCCGAAAGTAATTTGAAAGGTTAAGGAATGTGCGCGGTTTGCAGCGCGAGTATTGCGTGCAGGAATCATTCTACAAGGGATTAGACTAGATATTTCATCAGAACATTGACCATGCATATAGCGATAAAGGAGCGAAAGGCATCCAACATTGCGGCAGTGCTCGAGTGAGTCGATTTGACAAAATATTGCCAAATCGCCAATGAGCTTGAAGGCTCTCTTTTGGACAATATCCAATAAAGCTAAGGCTGTGCGACCAGCCCCGGCCCATATATGAGAGTTGTATTCCATTCCAGGTCTAATGTAGGACTTGTAGAGCAGCGCTAGATTTGACGGTCTGAAATATTTCTTACACCTTTTCAGAAATCCAAGACATTTCGATGCTTCTTTGGCAACAGAGAAGATGTGACTTGTCCAGTTTAACTTAATATTAATGCCAGGAATGCATAAAGATGGTAAATCAGTGCTCAGTTAAAAGAAACGGGTGTGGTTAAGTTATGATCGTGTTTTAATGAGATGAGACAGCTTTGGGTCTTAGATGCATTGAATTCGACGTGATTCGCTTTGCCCCAAGCGAGGATATTGCTAAGATCATTATTCAATGATCTAATCATGCAATCTCTTTTAACACATGCGGCGTTCCCCCTGGAGTCCGCAAGAGTGTCAAAGGAGTAACCGAAATCAAGAATACTGTCATCTGCGAAACTATGGATGGGATTGAAAGTAAGGGAAAGCAGATCATTAGTGAAAATTAAAAAGAGAGTTGGAGAGATAACAGTGCCTTGAGGCACAGCGGCATTTATGGGATGCGGTTCAGATGTAACGCCATCTAATACAACACGTATTTGGTGACTAGATAGAAAACTTTCAATCCATATTAGAAGAGGAGGGGAGAGACCAAGTGCTTTGAGTTTGGCTAAAAGGGCTGGATGCCAGACTCTATCAAAGGCCTTTGAAATATCTAGGGCAACGATTTTACACTCACCAAAATTGTAAAGACTACGGTTCCAACGTTCCGTCAGAAAGGTCAGCAAGTGTCCTGATGAGCGTCCAGCTCGGAAACCATATTGGCGATCGTTGATGAGATGATTAGTTTCTAGATACTTCATTAATTTTGAGTTAATGATAGATTCAAAAACTTTTGAAAGAATCGAAGTGATCACAGTTGGTCGATAATTTGAGGGATCGCTACCCTCTCCTTTCTTGGGAATAGTCTGAACGTGAGCTAGTTTCCAAGCAGTTGGGAATTTTCCTGTCGAATAAGACAAGTAGAATAGTTTGCGCAGAGGTTTAGCCAAGGATGAAGCACAGCTTGACGAATTCTCTCATAAATGTTTAGTCGTCTCAGTCACTATAACTGATTGACGTCCATTTAGAAAAGATGGGTATACGATCTGCTATTTCAATGTCTTCGCCTGAACTTACAAATGAAAGTCTCTAAGGTTTAACTGTATTTTTTGTCATAAGAGATTCCTTGGTACATGCAACCTCTTAGTTTCACCCAATAGTATACTCCTCGATTAGAGACCTAATGACAGTGAGGAGTTCTTTATAGTAGGTTCTGGTCTAAAAAGAAATGATGCTACAGTGGGCCTTGGTAAATAGTTCATGTCACTCATTGCCCAGCTAATCCTTCAGAGTCTTCCCAATATATTTATTAACACATTCTATAAATAATATGTTTGTCCTTTGTCTTAATTGAAGGGATCCAGAGGAGTGAGTTGCCTATTAAAAGTCCTATCATCTATTCCAGGATGATGTAGAATAAAAAGAGGCATGTGCTGAGAGTCTGGATGATATAATTTATGAGATTTTTGATTCCTTAGTGTTATTTCCATCTTCTGTAGACTCTGCTATAGGAAGAGAGCATCCCATATACGAGGGTAAAAAGCAGTTTATTGTACATTTTGTTATAAAAACCGTAACGAATTGAAAAATATTTTAATGAGCTACAACAACAAAATGGCCCATTTCTTCCCTATGGCCAGGGATAACAGGTACAGTCAAGGCGATGCTTTTTTTCTTATCTGTGTAAAGTTAACACCGCAACTTCGCCTGATGTAGTTCAGAGCTATTTCATAATTTGTCGTGAAAACGATAAATTTCCCGTGTCTTTTTTTCTAAAAGAAACTGAATGTGGTGCTAAATTGACATCAAGTTACCACCGCAACTCACTAGAACTTGAAGAAACCTTATCGGATTGGAAAATTTCACATCTTGGAAATGGTCCTTAATTTGTCGGGAAAAATATAAATTTCTCGTGTCCTATTTTCTAAAGAAAACTGAGTGTGGTGATAAGTTGACGTTAAGTTAGCACAGCAACTCAATGGAATTCGGCCGAACCATATCGGATTGGAAAATTATATTATATCTTGGAATATATCGTTAATTTGCCGTTAATTTTTCATGAAATCCATAAATTTGTCGTGTTCTTTTTGCTAAAGGAAACTGGATGTGGTGCTAAGTTGACATCAAGTTACCACCGCAACTCACTGGAACTCGACGAAGCCTTATCGGATTGGAAAATTACACATCTTGAAAATTGTCGTTTATTTATCGGAAAAACATAAATATCTTGTTTCCTATTTTCTAAAGGAAACTGAATGTGGTGCTAAGTTGACATCAAGTTAGTACCGCAATTCACTGGAACTCGGCCAAAACTAATCGGATTGGATATATATGTATATTGGAATTTGTTGTTACTTTGCCGTTAATTTTTCGTGAAATCATAAATTTGTCGTATCCTTTATTCTAAACCTTATCGGATTGGAAAATTTTGCATCTTGGAATTTGTTGTAAAAACCTTTAATTTCTCGAGTCCTTGTTTCTAAGGGAAACTGAATGTGGTGCTAACTTGATGTCAACTTAGCACCGCAGCCAAATTTTTAACGGCAAATTAACGACAAAATCCAAAATGTACAATTGTCCAATCCGAAAAGTTTTGGCCGAGTTCCAATGAGTTGTGGTGCTCACTTGATTTCAACTTAGAACTACATCCAATTTCCTTTAGAAAAAAGGACACGACAAATTTATGGTTTTCACGACAAATTAACGACAAATTTCAAGATGTATAATTTTGAAATCCGATAAGTTTTGCCCGATTTCCAGTGAGTGGCGGTGCTAGCTTGAGGTCAACTTAGAGCCACCTCCAGTTTCCTTTAGAAAAAAAAAGACACGACAAATTTATGGTTTTCACGAACAATTAACGACAAATTATTAGATAGTTCTGAGCTATGTACATCAGGCGAAGTTGCGGTGCTAAATTTACGCACGTAATGGTGAATCGCAGAAGATTTCCTGGTGTTGCGAGCCAAATACACTTATGTTTACTGAATTATGAACACACCTCAATTAGTATGTCTAAAATCTGAATTCTATCCTGCAAACAGATCTATAATATACTATAGAGGCGTAGTATGGACGTGAAAATTGTCCTTCCGTAGAGAATTTCCTGCTTTTTGTTTTGTGTCCATAAAACCTCGCCATACAAAAGTTTTCTGTTCCAAAAGTGCATAAACCCCATATAGACAGAGAAAGAGAGAGGGATAAAATATGAAGCTAATTCCCTGTGGAGTAAATTTTCGAAACTTTCGTGGTCTGATCTGAAGCAAAAAGTATTTAAATTTGCTTTTGCAAGGTGCATTCGTAACAATAGGAGTCTCTCTAAACTGTTCGGAAGAAGGTTCGTGTGTTTATAAAACATGTATAGGAAAGTTTTAACATTTTCACCGACGTGACTATTAAGGATTAAAAAAAAACACTTTAAATATTGTGGTTTAAAATGCAAAATCCTAAAATGGAAATATAAAGCCGATAAAATCTCCACAAAGCATTATGTCCACCCACCTATTAAATAAAAGCAATAGTAAAAAAATAAAAAAATAAAATAAAAATCTCTCTAAAAGTCCTTATTTCCTTCACCTACAGATATCCACGGAATAGCAATCCTAAATGAATTATGACGCAAATCTTACCCTTTCTTTTGTTCTCTCATATTTTTATTAATCTTTTCAAGTTTTCATCGTCCGTCGTCCGCAACAATATCCCCCCCCCCCACTATAGTGACAACCAACAAAATCCTTTTTATATCACTATCATCCCCCCTTTCCACCCTTGTACCGCCACCTGTCGACGTAATAAAACCGAACTTAGTCTATCTCTTGCAAGCTTTTAGGGATAAGATTTACGGATCTTTTAGTTTTATAGCAAAATTAAAGACACCATCATCAGACTCACTAAGAAATTTGAAATATAGCTCCAAGCCTTCCTCCCTCCTGTACCTGGTATATCAAGAGAAGCCGTGCCATTATTCCTAAAGATTCATCTCTGCAATCTGTGTACTATCTACAAACCCAGAATAAGGGAGATTCTTAGGTTGTGTGTGTTTTTTTTTACTTGCAATTTTGAATGAAACGATAAAAAAATAAGGTCCTCTATGGATGCAAGAAATGGTCAAACTGTGCTCAGTGTGGGTTAATTTGAAACTCTCATGCCTGCAGTGATTTATCTCAATGACCATGGAATGGCAGTGATGGTCAACAGAGTATTCAGAGGAGTGAAAAAAAACATTTTCTTTTTGTTTGGTTTTTTTGGGAAAAATTTGAAGTTTTCTGTTGAGCTTGAGATGATTTAAGAAGTTAGGAAGTTACGAAAGTAGAAATTGCATGCAAATAAAACTAAGAGTGGTGCTTCAATTATGATAATGCCCGAGAGGGTTGTTTTTTTATACTTAGTATAAGTGCAATAATTTATTAGTTAATTGATATCCCCACGTTGGGTCTAAGCCGCCTCAACTTTAATTTCCATTAAGAACGGTATTGGGTATGTCCTCCAGTTGTGGATCTGCAACAATCAAATATATATTTAGCCGCTCCTAGTCTGTAGCTTTCGGGTTTTTTTTTTCCAGAATTCCTTTATTAAGAACCGTTGGGATTATCTAAATGTTTACCTTTAAAAGGTACCAAACAATCAATATCTGTTCCATTTTATGTAATTTATTGTTTTAGGAACCTGGCGGTATTTCGAAAGTTTACAGTTTCGGGAAAACATGAAACGATTTTTGTTTTTGTTACTTTGAAAATGTTTTGAGTTTCTTATACCTCCATTTGCTAGTTCAAGTATAAAGAACCCATGTTAGTAGTAGTGATGTACATATACACATATTTTAAGGGCGGCCTACTTGGTAGCTATTTCTTGGTGCTGGCAGAGATGCAAGGTAAAGAGTTTAAATGCATCCTGAGTTTCCTTAGAGAAACAAGGTGGATCTAGGAATGTTTCTAGAATTGCGATGAATCTATTGCGCACAAAGCATCCGTCAGTGATCTAAGTGAAGCATGCTCAGTTCTCCAGGATCGCTGGATATGTCAAATGTGTTTTATTCTGTTGGGCCTCCTTAAGAAATATATACATAGGTCTGCTGACTTTTGCAATGAGGACCTTGAATGAAGGTCATGAATTGTGGACCTTTTAGATAGATTTACTAAAACGAAAAACTTCTAATATTGCTACTTTTACTAGGATTTGTGATCTACATAAGAAGCAGTCTTCTTTTTAATTGAAGCTTTCGGAAAAAAATAATGGTCAGTTCAGGTGATTCGCGTTATTCCAATTATTGTGATCGCTCTAAGATTATTGTAAGTGAGCCAAGTTGGTATTTTTGTAAGATCGTTCAACTGATAATAATATAAAATAATATAATCCTAATATCACCGTTGTATACATTTTGAACTGTACTTAATTAATATAAAAAGGAGACCATTAATAAAATATGTAAGCAAGAATGGACAAAGGATTGAGCCCTGCGGTACTTCGGCAAGATGATTTTATGTATATGTAAAAGCGACCAGTTTATTTTGTTATACAAACTGAACTAAAAGAATCATATAATATTAAATATTAATATTGATTATTAAAACAGAATTAAAACCATTTGCACCCAAACGGCGCGCCTCTCAGACGCCATCCTATTCTTTAATTCAACTCGAATGACTCTTGAGAGGCGCCATCACTAATTATGGCAATATGTATCTTATACTGTGCACGCATTGCTAATTTTCGTTTCCCTTGTATAACTCACAAGTTTACAAATTCGGGTCAACCTTTGGACCCGAGCAGATGAGTACGATTTTTAACGTTATTTGATGCTCTGAACTCAGATCTTCAATCAGTGTGTCAAAATTGGTTCTAGTTTTCGAGTTCGCGCTAGGTGGCAGTAGTGCGCTCTTACAACGGCTATCAGCTGACCACGTTGCATCGAACATCTTTTGGAACTTGTTTTTGTACTGTGTTTGTGCTTCGGAACGTGTAAAAATTCAGAGAAAAAGTTGCAGAGTCGATTCAAAGTGTTTTTGTTACGTTTGCGGATGTTATATGGTCGGAAAACGTGGAAAAATCATGACATGGCCTTATTAAGAACTTTGTCAAAAATAGTAAAATAATGAATTTATTGAATATTTCGAAAACTAGAACCAATTTCAAAAAACGGGCTGCTGATTTGATTTCAGCTCCCAAATTTACCTTGTAAACAGCTTTCGGTTGCTCAGGTCCAAAACTGTGTACACGTAAAATTATACTATCGGTATTTTTTTATCAAAACAAGTAATTTTCTTGTGGAAATTGTTCGTAAGTAGGGTAATAAAATATTATTGAGTACTAGCATTGTTGTTGTGTGAATTTCTGAAAGAAAAGAGATGCAAGCTGGCATTTCATACACTTAAAATAGTTATGTATACCATGAGAAGAATGTTCATAACAAAGCACTAATGGCTCTGAAACGTTTGAAATATACGCGAAATGTAGTAACTTGGGTGTATGTGATCCAAGTGTATGAGAATGAGTTTTCCGGCGGCAAAAACTTATCGAAAAAGTTTTATGAATCGGGGAAAAAAAAGTGTATCGGTGGATAGTACATCATGTCGTATCCCCCGCTGCAGGCTCAAACCACCACTCTAAAAGCACCCTCATTAAAAATATTTTCTTCTACGAATTGTAACTGGTAATTAGATGAAGGGAATAGTAAAAGCGGTTCTCCGATCGGACATAATCCTACCGAGTTACAGCCGATCTAAAATGCGAAAAATTGGGAGGTAGGTACTGAAGTTCGAATAGAAAAAGGGCAATATTAAATTCGAAAGATCTCCGAAAATAAAGAAATTTTTAAATTTCTTAAAAATTAGAAAATATATTGTGCTTCCTGCGGGGAGTCAAAGTTTGATCTAGTACATTTTGAAAATTCTAGTCCTGAATCAAATAGCCAAGATCCTGAGAAGTAGTTTGAGTACACACACCCCTATGCTCCGAGCCCCGTAATCACCCTAATTTTCCCCTCCATTCCCATCGAAATATAAAGTAGCTTATGGGCACGCGAGTTATAATTATCAATAAATATTTGAAATATGAATCCAATCTGGGATGGCTGGTTTGAAAGGTAGAGGGTCCTCCGATTTTTTTAATGTATGAAAAGTTTAGAGCTTTTTGAAACTTTACTCTCCACTAGCTTTTGTATTAAAACTATTGTCGGGTAGCTGATTACCTAAAAGAAGGTTCGGGTGTTTGAATGGAATGAGTAACAAAAGTCAATAAGTTCTCTTTGCTAGATATAATTTCGGATTGAGCAAGCTAGTAATTTTGTGTTGTAAGGCTTATCAGAGTCGAACTTACGAAGCGTATACAAACATGAAACGCAACTTCGGTCTTTCGAAAACAAATTCTATCGAGTTTAGGGTAAATAAAACTGTCACGGGAGAAACACAAAATTTTAAAGAAATAAACTATCTCTTTATGGCCTTGGCATGAGCGGTGAAACCGATAAGACTTTGATATTACTCATATCCTGTAATATTTGCCTATTTGGAATTCAAGCTGTTGTTCAAATAGCCAGGTATGGGTTTTTTTCTCTTTACTATAATGCTGCGATTGACGAAAAACGACAGCAAAGGTAACTGTTGTGTACCTGTCTAGTTTAGAAATCGAATTTTAAATAGCAAATAATCTACCAGAATGCGCACTCACTGCAGCCCTTTCTTGTTTAACTTAAATTTCTTGTTATCTTTTATAAGACAGATACTTTTTGAGAGGAAAATCATATGATATCGAACAGGCAGTCGGGCGCTTTCACTCCTACCACAGTTGCGAAACTGTCATATTATGCATTACCTCCGATTTGCTAAGTTTACAGTATTGATATTGCTGGACTTTTCTAACGTCTTCGATAGTATAAACCATAATTAAATAATATTTTCATTTTTTCTAGTTAAGCCTGTAAGGTTGTGATGAGGTTGCTATTAAATAGAGAGCAACGAGTGAAGTAGGATGGTGAGTTTTCAAGCTTATTATCACTTAATAAAGGTGTCCCACAAAGTTCTATTCGTGGGCCTATATAATTTTCTCTATATATATAAATGATCTGCTACAGTAAATCCAATTCGATAAAGTTTATTTGTATACAGATGATGTGCAGATTTTTGCCATAGTAGTTCTATAGAGTGCTATTTGCACTACATTAATGAGGATCTGGGAAACTTATCTTAATGGGCTTGTATTAATGATATAAAGTTAAGCTCTGCATAATGTTCAGCAATCCCAATATACAACCAAGGCCTTGATCCTTTTCAGTTTCAACCAGCTTATATCGATTCTAAAATCCTACTGCATGTAATAGATAAATCTAAGAGCCTTTTCTAAATGTCATGTTTAAATGCACTTTTTCTTCCTGTACTAAGCTTAACTCTAATTTCGCCTTTCTTAGCACGACAATTTGTAAAATTATATTTAATTTAGCTCTCTATAAAATTCCTTTTCAACTAGAAAACCTTTGTATAAGATAAATAGATTTATGCATGCTGCACAGGAAATTCTCCACAAAAGGTTAATTCTGGAATCAAATACAGTGTAAGTCTACGCGTGCAAACCCTTTTAGATTGCATGACATTCGGATGGAATAAGGTGGATATACCTAGAACTCACTCTACTGCATTCACCAGGGACAAATTCATCAAAACTATGGGAAAATTATCTTCAGAAACGACGAGACACAATTTCTGTAATTGGAAGCATTCGAGTTCACAAGAGCGCATATATGGTACCTATGTACACACGAACCTAACCCGGTCTTCAGTATTTCGCTTAATACACCTCTTACATTTTCTTCCTCCCCAAGGCTCCTTTTACTGATAAATCGCAATAATCCTGAAGCAATTTCTTCCTGAACATGTCTCGGATCCCGTGAATAACCCGTAACGCATGAGGAATATACTTTATTACTATATATATATGTATATGATATGGTGGGGATGATTGCGGTGGTGGTGGTGGTGGTGGTGGTGGGGATGGCAGTAATGGTAATGGGGTGGTCCCTTGATATGTGAGCAGGATAATACTATACGAAAAGGGACTTACATTATTTGACTCAGAATTTTCGAAAGAGATGTCGTGAATGTTTCAGGAGTTTAGCAGAGGATTACTTTGATACATTCTCCACTTTTATTTTATGCCTGCCCGGATGCTCTTTCTTCTGCGTGACATGATTACTAACGATATTATGGGATGGGAACACGAATTTTTGTTGTTATTCTTTTTTTGTTTTCTTCATTTCTGTGGTGAAAAGATGCAGTGGCTTTGTAGAGTCAATGGAAGTTAATTTTGGAGAAATATTAAGGAAATTACTACCTACATATAGACATACTTAAGAACATGAGAATGTTGCTAGAAATGATTTTATGAATTGCCTTAAATTGGGTTCTGTTTCAAAAACAATATTACTGTCATCAAGCTTCATGACATTCAGAGAATTATTTTACCTTGTGGTGTGGTGTATCAAATAAAATCGGATTATAGTGTGGTTGTTCTTATTTA
Source organism: Dioctria linearis (assembly GCA_963930735.1). Lineage (NCBI taxonomy): Eukaryota > Metazoa > Arthropoda > Insecta > Diptera > Asilidae > Dioctria > Dioctria linearis. The sequence continues at coordinate 183,317,302 of OZ005744.1, forward strand.
AGTACATACAGGGTGTTCCGTGTGTGGTTTTACAACCGAACGCACTATAAAACGGGACTTAAGGATATTTATTTGGGTACGTTTTTTTAGATCACCCTGTAACTTCTGACCGTTACAACCTATGATGATGATTTAACTTTTTAAATATATAATCGTTGGACTTTTCATTTTCTTTTCCTTTTCTATAAATTTTCGCTACTCTTCTTCGTTTTTAAGTTATGGCTCAACAAAGATAAAATTTCGGAATTTTAACTCGTTTTTTATTTTATTTAACTATTATTTTTATCAAAAAACACGTCATCAACATCATTATTTCATATTGGATTTAAAAAGCCAAAAATCTTCGCTTCAAAATGATATATCACACTCTCTACCGAAAGTTAAACCCTTCCTGCGTTTTTTGTACTTTTTATTAAATCTTAAAAACCACGAAAAGTTGGTACAACCTCGCGTCTAATATGGGTATATTATCGTTCTCAAAACTACTCATAGTTAGAGAAAAAGCATTAATTTAGGTAATGACGTATCAAAAATAAAAATATTGGGGTTTTATATATATGTAAGTAGCTTTGATTTATGAAATTTCCATAGTTTGGTACATAATAACGTAATAATGGTACATCAAGTAGTTAGATTTGTACTTGAGTATGGAAAGTCTTCAGGTAGAAGAGGAAGTGACGGCAACAAAATCAGTAAAAAGGTTTTGGTTACTAATATATCCTCGTTTGAAAGTTGCAATTTTTTTTAGAGGTATAACTACAAAAATTATGATATTATTGGAAAGAAAGTTAAATTTGTAACAAAGATCAAACCTTTTCCTGTTTATTTTGAAAACTATAATTGTTTAGTAAAGGGTAAACATGTCTTGTTTATACATAGTTTGCATATAATTTGGCGTATTTAATTCATTTCTTCACCGTCAGATGGAAGGATGAGCTTTTGGAAGCTCTGCGGGCTGCAGCCTGTATGCTCAGAAAGTGTTTTGGCGTCTGAAAGCAAATGCACACGGATATCACAGGATCATATAGCTTTGCAAGTACTTAAAGTAGTTTATTTCAGTTATAAAATTGCATATTTTTGTGCTTTTATGTTCAGTTGAGCTTTTGAAAACAAAAATCGTGGGCTTTTTTCAGTGGTAGCCACTCTTAAGCAAAACCAGCAAAATTGCTTAGAAAGCTCATTCCTAAAAGATAATTGCCTACTTTCTGGGACTTGTTACTTATACGGTGTACTTTTTACTAATTTTTTGTTAATTTCTCTATTATGATCTTCTTATTTATACTACGTATTATTTTATGTATTTTTTATCGTATTTATAAGTAAATTAAAAATATATATCTGCGGATAAGCTGTGTATCTACAACAAAGTGTTCCTACAGTGGGTTCCTGGGAACATGGGAATTATGAGGAATGAAAGGGCTGATCTACACACGTCTGGCTTTGGATCTCCCTTCCTTGGACCGGGACCCGCTATAGGTGCATGCCATCTCGGTTAACGCATCTCTCATCAAAGCGGAAGTTCGTATGAACCATAAGCGGAGATGGACTTTCTCTTGGGACTTGGTGGAGGTAAACAATGCAGAGCTGTGATTGGTATCATCAACGACCACAGTTAGCTACACGCTTATGGGGATGGATGGGGATTATTGACAGCTCTGAGTATCTGTCCAATCTGAGAGGAGAGCCTGATACAAACCGAACACTTTCTGTGTACTTTTTCGGCTTTTGCTAGGAGTAGGCTAGATGTAGGCTTGGGTCTGCCCTCCTATCTATGAACGATCTGAAAAACTTAGACATGATTCGCTTCATCAAGAGGACAGGGATGAGAGGTTTTCTAGCAGGAAAAAAAAATACTTTTAAATAAACAGGTGAGGTTTAAGAAAATGTTGTGCATTCTATCTTTTTTTTGTAGGTTAAACGGCATCACTAGTTGACACCTTCAAAAAATCGATTTTTTTTTTTGAATTTTTCAATAGTCCTTTCCAAGAAGAAGGGGAAGAAGAATTCTATAGGTCTGGAAACGCGTTTTTCTCAAAACGGCATTTTTAAATTTTGCTGCAGTTCTAACTCGAATATATGTAAATCATCTGATTGACTTGAATTGTTTTAGCGTATTTAGTATTTGTTTCTTCATACCATGACCCTCTAGTTTTTCGATTGGATAAAAATTGACAATTTTCCATGTAAAAAAAACATCAGATTTTTAAGCGTAGTTTGGAACTTTGTTTTTTCAAAAACTCAGCCATTTTGTTGGATTTTAATCTATTTTTCACAATCCAGTTCCATAGTACAGGCAGCATCTTCTAGTTTAACGGACTTTTTTTTTAGTTTTTGATTTCAGGCACTCTGCAGGCCGCTATCACTGCATCAGTGAGAGAACTTTGTGTTTGTTTTTAGACTTGGAAGACAGCGCATAACTCGCTGAAAATTAAATATTTTCATACAAAAAAATTACTAACTACGAGTATATATACACAAATATATCCTTGAAATTTAAAAACATTCAATTCAATACTTTTCTTTCAATCAATTTCCGAAAATCACCCTTTTTTGGGCAGTCACACTAATGGTGGCTTGGTGTCATTTACTACGACTACACCGAGTGAGACATCATAGGTTTTGACAATCTCAGACTTTAAAAATGATTGCTTTAAGAGCAATGTTTTACTTGGTTTAAGGAAAAAATTCACACAATAAAGAATGTTATGTATTTGATTGGCATAATTAATGACTATTTAATGGGAGATAGCTAATGGTATTAACCCTTTCGCAGCAGCTTTCCATTTTAGGTTATATTATTATATTATGTTTAATATAATATAAAATATAATAATTAAGTGCTATTTATATCAAGTAGAAGGCTGGAGGGGACGGGACATATAAGTCCCATCCGTCCTTTATGATGGGTGATATATATCCCATCAATATATTGAAATAAAATTTAACTAAAAAACAAAACGAATTCATTTATCAAAAATAAAAAGTGAAAAAGGTAGTAACAAAATATTATAAAAAAAAAACATGATATGCAGCAAAACAGTCTTTGTATAAAGGAATTTCACATTCCTTACAAATTGTTTTAGTCCGCTTTTCCTTTTTTGCTGCTGCACATTTTGTACACCGTCTTAGTTTCACACCTTCTATTGGAAAATGAAGACTAACATTGCTAGGCAATTTTCGTTTCTTAGATAAACGGCCCTTTTTTCGGAACAACGAAGAGCTGCAGTCTCTACTCCTTCTTGAATAAGATCTTCAGCTAATGAAACAAGGAATCCAAGAAGGGTTTGTTTTCTCTGATTAAGTTCACAGTAAACTAGCCAAGCATTTACGGGTGACATAATTAAAAGTCGATAGACACATATATCCCATATTACATGGAAACTTTTAAATTCAGTCGTTTTTAAACTTCTGTTGGTACATATGTGTCCCAGCAGCTGCGAAAGGGTAAATAAGAAAATAGAGCAAATCCAACAGAAATTCGACTCAATTATTATCCGAAAAATATATTACAAAGTAAAGTAGGTAGGGAAAATGTATAACAACGAAAAATATTCATTAATTTTATGGAAGTAAGTAATAAAAATACGCCTAACATCCAACAAGCACTAAACAAATGGTTAAAGTAGAAAAGGCTCTTAAAATACCTACATGTCCTATATGAGCATTTGTTTTCTCTTATAAACTCCAACCAAAATCAATAATAACTGCATATTACATAACATACCACGAACAAATCCCATTTCAATTAAAGCCTATGTTTATACTTTGTATTTAATTTAGTATTTAATTTTTCAACTTGCTTTACTTTTGCTGTCAAACACCAGCATTATAACTTCCTGTTGGCAGATTAATGATGAAAGCACAAGAATATCTCTAAAAATCTACTCAAAGATATTCTCAACTCAAAGCTAAAATAGCTCTTAAAAAAAAACAAAAACAGAAAATGAATATAACCAAAAATAATCGTGTATCTTTTGATAACTGACATTGACAAAAATAAGTGTGTGCCTCATCATGCGCCCTGTCTAGTCTCTAGGTACATTTTTCAATTTCCGAATAAGATACTTGTACCAAACCAAAGTACATAGATATTTTGAATCTTCCGACAGCTACAAATGTGCTATAATCTTTCAACATTTATAAATTTATATTTTCAGTATATAACATTTTCTGTCGCCACAGAAAATATGCGTAAGATCTATATAAGTTTATAGCTGAGCTACATACATTTATATACAAAGAGAAGAAAATCTTTAATTAGAGAAAAGATAAAATTGTTGCAGCTAAAATGATTCCTTGCAGTCAAAAAAGCAAGCAAATCTCCTTTTTAACCAAAACCCCAAAGATCTCTGCATTCGTACAAGAGAAATAAACACCGGGGGTCGGGTGATATACAAAAGCAAATTAAAGCAAGTGTTCCACTAATTAGGCAAATTGCCAGCCAACTACAGAATATTTCTGCTTATAGTAGTTACCCGGTTTTGATACCAAGAATTGCTTTTGGCTGCTTTGGATGCAAATAAAAATAAAGAAAAAAAAAAGATTTACAAAAGAAATTTTCACTTGATTCTAATTTGTAGCTGCTCTACCTCACCTAATCTGGTGAAATTTTTCATAGGATGAGAACAAATCGCTTATTTCATGTGGGTTAATTCCGGTTAAGATGCATCCACCATTTCTGTTTGAGTAAGTAAAATTTTTTTTACATTTGCACGGTGATATTAATTAAGAAGTCATGTCAATTTATAATAAGATCATTAGTGATCAGTTAAATCTCGTCTACGCACTTTCAATTAACATAAACAAAAATAATAAACAGGTGAGACGGCCGACAGCCGATAGTGTTAAAAGACGTTTGCAGAAATTCTTTTTCATCTTGTTGGCGCGAGACGCCCCAGCCGTAGTATGTTTAATTTTTTAATTTCTATCACACTATACGGCGATTAATTTTAAACAAAAATTAATTCTATTTAGTTAGTACTGCTTACATTTATACACCTGGCGATGACAAACATGAGCGCTTACCTGCAAAAAAAAAAAAAAGTAATTATAGTATCTCAGAAGAATCTGTTTAAGCTTATAAAAGTAAATATTGAAAAGCTACAGAAAATCTATGATTGTGTATGTTAATTGTGTGATGTTATACAATGATCTATTTTGGGAGCTCATTTATCTCCCATTATTTTCAACTGCAGCAAAAAAAAAAATTAAAATCTAGGAAAAGTTTTTTTTTGTTTTTCATGAAATCTGTATTTAGATGAGAGCAAATTATTTGAACTGAAACTAGGTGTAAGGATGCTACTTTTAATTACATATGTATGTGCAGCCGCAGTGGAGTTGAATTTACTAGAGACTAAATTAAAAAAATAATCGAATCTGTAGGTATGTAAGTATGTACGTATAGAAGTGACATGGACTACTAAAAGATATTTAACATATGAAAATAAGTTTTTGTTTTTTAAGAAACTGCTGGTAGATTAAAAATATTTGAAGGTGTAATCAGTGCAGTTCAGAATTTTCTTTAAAATCCGAATTAATTCATCAAATTCGAGTTTGTTTAGTTCAATTTTCGAATTCGAACTAAGAATTTTTCGAACTTAATATTAATTTTCGGTAATATCAATTCGAATTTGAGTTTTTCATATCCACCAAATTCGACTTTGTTTAGCTTGATTTTCGATACGATTTTCGGAATTTATTTTCGAAATGAAAGTGACTATTGTTTGTTGAAATCGATAAAACTTTCAGAGTTTGTATGGAATACGAAAATATTTCCCATACATATTTTTTTTGATTCTTTATTCCATGCCTTACTGCTCAATATTGGGTTTATGCGGACCTTACACGTTCAGTAAAAATGTCATTACTTTATCGGAATGACATTAATAATGATCGTGTAAGGTTCACAGAAACTGTAATGATAGCCAGTAATGATAATATCCGGATTTTCTGATATTTAGACATCATTACTGACATATAGTGGGGATACTGTGTCATTAATAATGACAGTGTAGGGTGCGCGATTCATTACTTCCTTCATTTCTCAGTTCGCTTATAATTTTTGGTGAGGTATGATATAGTTTAAAGATGGATAGTGATAGTGAGGTTTTTTGTACTCAATCTCCTGCGGAGGAATGTACTGAGGCTGAGTGCATTAAAAAAGAGAGGAGCTTCTTCGGAACACTATTACATTTCTGTGTGTGCTATCATTCGTTAACCAATACGTGTAAAGGTGGCTTACCTTTATGCACTCTCGCAGGACATATATGAGCACTTCACAAGTTTCTACAACTGCAACACTTATTGAATCTGGTGACATAATAGCTGAAAACTTGAGATCTTCAAAGTTTCTTCCGGTGGCTAGGTACCTCAGACTCAGAGTAACTGCTAATCTTTCATTCACTGATAAACTCTCTCTCATAATAGTGTCCATCCTCAGCAAAAATGGTTCCACCATTCGCAGTAATATATTAAATGTACCTTCATTCATGCGAAAATAATTTTTGTAATCTACCGCTGCTGTAAAACTAATTTCTTTTAACAGAACAACATCGGAATACTTTTCATGGTTTTGTAGCCAGTTCTTAATCCATCGTCGCCGTTTAACTCTTTGCTTTGTGATTAATGCTAAAATTATAGCAATGCAAGCTTTTCTGTGAGGATCCATTAATTACACATTAATTTACAAAAGATAAATGAACTTCTGACTTGATGAATTGTGAGTTACTGAAACAAATACTGTCATTTTTAATGATAGTGTAACACTTCAACATAATGACAGAGTAATGAAACAAGACTTTCGGAATTAATTAGAGATTTCGGTATTTAAAAATAAGATCATCTCCGATAATGCAACAAAACTATTTTTTTTTTTTCGATTTATTTCGTAAATATGTCATATAAAGGCAAAATTTACAACTCAGCACCGAACGAAAGTATTATGTTGTTAGTTTTTTTTTATATTAATTTAATTTTTTACTATTGATAATCTCTAGCACTTGGTTTTTATTTTAGTTTTTAAAGTCTAATCCTTATCTATCTATGAGCGTATAATGATTATGGATGTGGTTGACTTGGTGGACAGTAACAATAGATTGCAGACAAAAAAAACCAAAGAAAACAATTCAGGGTTTATGTGATTGACACTTATTCAAGGAGGCTAACTAAATACTTACATACTATGTTCCTACTTCTAATCAAGATGCCTGCGCATCCTGCCTAGAGATAAGAAAGTATACAAAAGACTCCCAAGGTTAAGAGCCGAAATGTATCAATGGTTAGACATGATATTTTGAAATTTGTATTCGAGATGCTGAATTCATCTAGCATTCTTATGTAGAAAACTTTAGTATGTTCTGGGTGCCAGGAGAAATCCAGAAAAACCCATCAAGACAGGTAGTATGAAAAATATGCTTTTCGTACACAATTTGAGTATACAGGGTGTTTCCCACTACGAGGTCAGTGGAGCGGGAGGTGAAAGTACTCACTTAGACGAACCAAAAATTGTATGGCAGGGCCGTTTCAGAGTTACAGGGTGATTAAGAAAAAGAGCCAGTATTTCACAAAACACCCTGTATCTTATAAGTTACAGGGTGTACGGTCACATTTAAGAGCTCATTGTATGCAGAACTTCATGACCTTTCGAAGAACTGCTCAACCACCTCCACACCCCTCTCCCATCAATCAAGAATTATTGTTGTCTAAACTAAAAATTTCGGATTTTCTTACCTTTTTTTTTAATTTAACCTCTATTATTTTTGCAAACAGGTCGTTGGCATAATTTTTTTTATGAAAACTGTAAGCTGCAGACTCTCCTCTTTAATATGACCTATTACACCCAATGTCCTATCTGAAGCCCTTTAAGAGTTATTAGCTCTAAACCTATTCTCAAACCTATTTTCAAACCTATTATCAACGATATTTGTTCTCTTAGCACGTCATTTAAAAAAATATCGTCTAATTTCGGTGTGATCTGAATAGGTTATGAGCTAATAACTGTTTAACGGCTACAGTTAACACATAGGGTGTAATAAGTCAACTTAAAGAGGAGAGTCTACAGTTTATAGTTTTTATAAAAAAAAGTTATGCTAATGACCTTTTTGCAAAAATAATAGAAGTTAAATTAAAAAAAAAGGTAAGAAAATCCGAAATTTTTAGTTTAGACAACCATAATTCTTGATTGGAGAGGGGTGAGGAGGTGGTTGAGCAGTTGTTGGAAAGGCCATGAAGTTCTGCATACAACGAGCTCTTAAGTGTGACCGTACACCCTGTAATTTATAAGATACAGGGTGTTTTGTGAAATACTGGCTTTTTTTCTTAATCACCCTGTAACTCCTACACTGTTGATATGCCCCCCCCCCCCCCGCCTTACAATTTTTGGTTCGTCTAAGTGAGTACTATCATCTTCCGCTCTACTGACCTCCTAGTGGGAAACACCCTGTATAAGGAGGAGAATACTGAGACACAAGAGGAATGCCCAATTTTCATACAACTTTTGGCCCGACATGAACATAGATGAGAGCTGTCATAAACAATGCATTACGATTCTCTGAATATATTTTATTAACAAGATTTATTTCAATTAAGCGGGGGATAGCTTTGGCAATCGGATGGAGCTTGAGCGACTTTCTTAGGTGAAAAGGTGGATTTTTCTACTTCACGTGATTGTGTGGAATTGGAGCGACGTGCAAATTGAATTCCTATGAGAAAAATGTTCAAAACAGAGCAATAATGGCCATGAAAATGGGTTTTCCGGCTGCTAAAACGTTCCGAGAAAATTTTCTGAATCGGAGAAAAAAGTACACCACCATATAGTACTCGGCGATACCTTTCATTTGATATGCAACATGCCGTCTTAGAACTACACCCCCCCCCCGCCCTCCCCCACATACCACCGCCGGAGGTTTCTAGCATCCACCCTAAAAGTATGCAGAGAAATATTTCTTTTACGAATTGTAGCTGGTAATGAGCTGAAGCGAACTGTGAAAGCTGTTTTCCGATCGGACATAACTCTACCGAATTAGAGCTGATCTAAAGTGCGAAAATCTAGTACCTCAGTTCGAATAAAAAATAGGGGAAATACTAAATAATTGAGTATGGGGATGGTTATTTAAGCCTCCAAGTATAGGAATGTGGGTACTCAAACTTCTCTTCAGGACCTAAGGAATTCAAGTCTGTACTAGATTTTTCAAAATGTACTAGATCAAACTTTGACACCCCAAGCTTTTCTCGGCTAAAATATGTTCAGAGTATCATAATACATCGCTTAAGACATATTTCATGTATGTTGATGTCGGTCATTAAATGGGCATTCCACTTTGTTTACAAACAGACAATCTGAAATATTTATTAGAAGGTATCCAGGGAAGAACACTGAGTGCAGAAATTTTTTTACAAACCTTTCTATAAGTATCCGGAGAGGAATAAAAACAGAAACATATAAACAAAATATCTTTGTTCTTGTCAAACTCTCTCATTCTTACATGAGCTTTATGAAGGTAAGAGGATCGATCCGATCCAATCCAATCAACAAAACATCTGGCTGGTTGAATTTATGAATTTCCAATTGGAATGTGTGTACATCTAGGACTGTACTAGGTTTAAGAGATTTTAGATTTCGTTAACTCATCCAATTATGATATATTGTGATATTTTAATTAAGTAACAGTGTTGGAAAATCTTACACGATCACCACTAAAAAAAAAAAAGGATTAATCCGACTCACAGAAGGGACAAATATGCTTTTTCTTCTAAGGCTCTCTTTTCGTTTATTTCCTTCTGACTACTTTAATTTATGATTCTGGAATTGGTCGTAAAGAAACGATCTAGCTGTACGTCAAATAGAAAAACTTTATTTCCCTCTACTACACCAATCTAACCCGACTTTGATCTATGACAATTTTAACTATAATGACGCACTAACTAAAAATGGTTTGCATAGAAATTGGCTATGTGCTGGCACTTGGGATGCTGAGGTTTTCTACCTGGATTTCGAGTCTTCTCTCCGGATCATTATCTCTCCAAAAACAACCGTCCTACTTGACGGTGGGAAGCTATTTCTCGTTTCATATAGCTGACTTTTATGAATGTTGCTCATTCATTTAAGATTAGCGAAATGGAAGAGACCGTCATTTTCATGATGATTTCCTGATAATCTCATCTCTGCTTTTTGTAATTAAATATTGTATTTCTGGCAGGAATCGAACAAGCACTGCTAGTTATTGGAAATTTGTTTGTAGTTGCACTTATAATTATATCGAATCAGCTTTCACCTTCCCAATTGAATGGTAAATGGAAGTCAGACATAATTAAGTCCGGGTAGGTATAATCACTGATTTTTGTAGTAAGCCTTTTGATAAGCTTTCACATCTCATTCCACCGTAATATACCTTTCTTCCGAAATACCATAGGGGAGCCATTTGGGACCATTACTTTTTATTTCATATGCATTAAAGATATACCAAGCGTAATTAAGACAAAGAATTTCTCATTTAAATGCTGCTATAAGTCTGTCAGTTTTTATATGCAAATCTATAGAAAATCTATTAAAGCCCGCCAAATCTCATACAATCACTTCACAACCATTCTATTTATGTGCAGAGAGTTTTATCTATTTTCTCTGTAATCTAAACTAACTTAAGGATTTTTTTGCAGTTTCCACTTCCATTTCCATTTTTTTTTTTTTTTTTGCAAACTAATTTTACAGGACCGTGAACATCAAACTCTATGAGAAAACTATTTACTTTTGGTGAAAGGAACCATGACAGGAGCGGGAGAAAAAAGCTTTTCACAAATTGAGTCTCTCTATATAATACACCAAGTCAACGAGTTTATATTTCCATCTTAGCTTTTCCTATTACATTTAAAGTAAAATAAAAGGAAGAAAATAAACAAAACTGGGTACATGAGAAAATAAGAACTCGTGAAAAGCTCAACGAGAAAATCCTCTGCCCACAGAACGCGCTTCCATGGAAATATTTAGAGAGAATAGCTATTAGACTGACTGGGTCTGGAATAAATAGTGTTATGGAACAGGAAGTGGGAAAACGCCTTTAAGTGGATGTCGAATATTAAAGTTTCACGTTTCTCCTAACCAGGAGGAATAGTGCTTTTCATTCTTCTGTCTCTACGTTTATATGAACACGACCGTATAGTTATGTACTATCATCACTACCTCTATATAGTTTATATATGAAGGCAACTATAATCCAGATATAGATGTGGTGAAAACTTTTAAGAACTCCGCAAATACTTTGATGCTAAAGAATGGTATATACATAGGTACGCTATAGGTATGTATATCCATCACATTTATAACATGTGAATTGAACGCTTGTGAATACCTTCCCATTCCCCATTTTGCTAATGTTCGTTTGTACTTTAACACTTAAGTGGATTGTACATGAAGAGGCCTGGGTGTAAAAGCGACACTTGATTACATTGAAATGGGACTTCTGTGAGGATTCACTTCAAAGAGGCGGATAACATAAATTTGTTGCGTAAATAAGACCAAATGCGTGCGAAATTTTTGGGTCAAAGAACACTGTTTGGGTGGGGTATAATGAGTAAAACATAATGTTTGCGCTACATAAACACGCAGAAATGTCTTCTTATATGTATATGAATAAGAAACAATGGAGTCTTGGCATTTTTACTTTTTTATTTATTTTTTTTTTATTTTTTTAAGAATATTTTAAGTATTATATTTGCTCTTAATTAGAACGAGTTTCGTGACAAATTAAAGAGTTTTATTGCTGTAGCTTGAGAACTTGCAAAACATTGTTGGGTGGGAATGAGAGCGAGTCAGAATACTACTAGGAGCTGGTTAACATTCAGCTCCATGATTTCAATGAAATATTACAAAGTTTAGAGGAATACGGATGAGAAAAGTACAAAAAATGAAAACTGAAAAAAAAAACGCTTTTGAAGTAAACAGCTCTGAATGTTGCCACTTCTGAAAAGTGTTCTTCTGTATTCTCTTTTAATATTTTTTACTGTCATGGAACTAGTGCAATTGCATTACAGAATGGTGTCCCTGGCATTATATGGTTACCATATTAAAAGTTGTTTTTTTTTTTTTTGTTCAGACCGAATAATATGAAAAAGTTAGATATGAAAATAAAAAAAGTATTCTTTCGGTAAATGATATAGACGAAACTTTATCACATATGAACCATGGTAACAGCTTTTTCCCGTATCTAAACTTTTCTAATGGAGTTCCACAAGGGTCTGTGTTTGGAAAAGTTTTGTTTTTTTTTGTTTTGTAAAATCAAATCGTGAAAATAAATTATTGACCAAATAATCAAGAAAAGTTCAGAACAATATTGAGAAATACGGTAGCAGTTTCAAACAATTTCAGTCCCCGTTAAAAATGAGAAGTAGAATATTTTTAATGTGAAATAATATTTGTTGTTAATCTAATTAAATCCTAATTTATGTATTCAAGCCATTGATCTGCATGCATTTCAAGGCAGAAATTAACAAAAATAGAAAAAAACAAACGATATGCTGAACAGAATTGGACCCAGCAACGAGCCCTATGGAACTTCGTAAGATAACAAGCGATTGCTTTAATTTGTGATCTTAAAATTGGATTACGGAAAACCAATCGAGCTGAACATGAAAAATGTCTTAACTTTAGGAATATTTTAGCCATAAATTTCGGAATAATTGGAAATCTTCAAAATGTATGACAAGAATTAAAAATATCAGAAAAAAATTCTACAAATCTAAGTGGGTATAGATTTTGGAAATTAGCATCAGTAAGCTGTTTAGAAAAGGAACAATAATAAATTATAATATCATGTTCTTTTCCAAGATAGGGACACTACAAAGTAGCTTATGCCGAATGAAGGATCTCTTTTAGAGCCAAATTATTTCTTTATTCTGTTAAAAATTAGAGATTATAAAAAGCTTAGTTGATATGCTGTCGAACAGTCAATGTTCAATATTTTCAGTGAGATTATTAGTAGGTACATTGATGTGTCAAGAAAATATCTGTGCTAAGTGGGCAATTAAGGTAATGATCATGAGCATAACTGAAGGTAATGATCAAAACCAGATCTCCAAAGGGCAATCAAGGTAATGATCATGAGCATAACTGAAGGTAATGATCAAAACCAGATCTCCAATGGGCAATTAAGGTAATGATCATGAGCATAACTGAAGGTAATGATCAAAACCAGATCTCCAATGGGCAATTAAGGTAATGATCATGAGCATAACTGAAGGTAATGATCAAAACCAGATCTCCAATTAATTACGCAGAATTTTAAATAACAAATGTAACGAAAAAGTTGGATGAAATTTGAAGTTTGGATCTTATGAAGGGGAGTAGTAGAAATAAATAAATATTTCTGTGGTACGCGATCAGAGATAACCATACTGATGAGTCGCTGTGTCGAAAAGTTCGATTTGTTTGTTGCATTTTCAATGCATTATAGAATTTAATTGAAATTATTTTCAATGAATTTCAGTCTATAGAGACAAGAATTGTCCATCTATAAATAAATAATAAATAAATTTTATTGGCTATCTAAATTTAGCATAATCATTTTTCGCTTCGAGAATCTACTATAGTTCACTTGAATCAAGACAATTCAAAAATTACAAAAATTTCTCTTTTTGGTAAATCAAATTAAAAAGGATAACGGATAGAACTCCTTAACAGTGTCATAAAATTTTCTTACTATCTCCATAAGTGTGAACTATATAATTTTTTTGGCGCCCTTCTTTACCAGTCGCAAAAGGGATAATTCAAAATTTCTTGTTAACATTATGTTAAATATTTAGTTAGAGGGGATAGTATAGAGTCCGATTTGGAAAGCATTAAATTTATGTTTCGATTAAATCAACTGAATCAAGAACAAAAAACAAAAATTGAATAGTAGGTACTTAAAAATCTCCCAAAAATATCTTCAATTCATGCTATAAAACTGGAAATTTCCCTTCTAATCGTAAGTCCACTAAATAAAACTAAAGCTTCCATTAATAGAAAACAGTTTTGAAAAACTAATTCTTAAAAGATTTCAATTAACATTAGAAGAAAATTATACATCAAATTCTTTATTTTCAATTTGGATTTGTACCACCATATTCTACCACTTACCAATTATGTAAAAGTATTCAGAATGGCTAGAAAAGGTACAAAAAGCAGTATACTTGATGAAGAAAAACGTTTCGATTCTTTAGATTGAAAATACTTAAATCATTTATAACTGAAATACATGATATTTTGAAAAACTAATGATATCAATTGGAGTACCACAAGGCTCATGATTAGGTCCCACTTAATTTAACATGCGTATATACACAGTAGATATACCCAAAGGACATAATTTTGAACTAATATCAATCTTTATTGATGACACAGAAACTTAATCTTCAACTTTGATGACTAACTTGTCATGTCAACATGTTCTATCAATTGGCTCAAAACGTACTGTGCCATCAACTAATATACAATATCTACGGAAATGCAAACCAAAGTTAAAAAAAATTCGCAACACTCCAAAGGTAAGAAACTACAAATTATATTTACAAAATAGTGATGTAGCCAATGATGTTCTACAGAACGCCTTTTTGGAAATACTGTGAAGTTGCTTATACTCATAAAAAAATATGTTTACAATGTATCAATTTTTTAATATTAAAATGTTTACTCGGTTAATGTTGTGACGAAGTCCATTTCAACATACACTGGAAGTGGCCTTCATTGTATAACTCTCTATTTGTACACCATACGCCTGAACGACACCTAGTAAGATATGACATACAAAGTCAGGCACATTTATATATTACTGGTAATCTGCCGCTTATCAAGTGATAGCTGGCTCAAACTAGTCAGCTACACTAATAATCGTCGCCTGCCGGTGGCAACCAGTACTATAAAAGGAGAGCCGCCAGGCCATAGTTGGCAGTTGATCTTGACCAATCAACCCGACAAGATCTCGCACTGCGATTGCTACGTCAGACGGTGGACATCTTCCCAACCATTCGGCGGCCTAGTTAGGTGAGAGATCATCCATCCTACTCGACTAATTCTAGTAAGCACGACAATATCCGTATTATATATATTGAGGTGTGTGAACATCCAGCGAATACGAAGCCATCCGTATTCTAACCGCCGAGGCGAGGCGCGTGTATATCCACGTCTATTTGAAAAAAAAAACACGAAATCATCCTTGTTCCGTATTTTGAGATATGTGTACATTCACATCTCCTCTAGCGAATACGAGGCCATTCGTATTCTAGCCGCCGAACTGGATAACTAGCAGTATTTCAAGTTATTAACTAGTCATAGGCGTATAGATTAGAAATACAGGTAATTTTTTTTAGTTAAGTATTAGTTAAACATTAAACTACGTTAACATAAAAATACGTCTTACTATTTATATTAGACAATCCATTCACTCTGACATTACATTTTGGTGCCCGAGCCGAGTAGGGGCTGATTCGTCTTCTTATCGTTGGACTAACCATTTTCCCTGGTGTACTCTAGAACTGACCCGCAACCTAGTCCAATCACGTTACAATGTTATAAAAAAAGTTATTAAGGTGAATCTAATTATCGAAGTTTTTCAACAATTGATACTTGACATTTTTGTTTTTATATCATTACAAATTACGTTTTAACTTTGCATAAAAATCTTAAAATTCGATATTTCGATAATATTCTCTTCAATAATTCTCAATTAACATTCTGTTTATCATTTTATCTTATGATTATGTAAAGTAAGTAATCAATAAGTACATAAACAAATAAATTAATTAAATTATAACAAAATGTATAATCAGATAGCTTTAACATAATGAAAGGAAAAGGAAATGTAACAAAATTTGATTAGGAAACAAATTACGAAGATTGAATAAATATGATTACCAATTGCAATCAAAGTAATTACGCAAACCGATAACTACGATTAATTGCTACAATGCAAAATTTAAAAATAATTTCTGTTTTTTGTATAACTCCTACAAATTGTTGCTTTAAATATTTCAAAGGATTCCACTTCCCCGCAAAACAATACAAATTTACATACCTTGAAATTTGTAATTAAACCCGAAGAAATTGCCACTTTTAATGTAATTCCTTTTCTTAAACCTTATAAAATCCTTACGATTTTAGAATAGATGTCGTAGTAATTAACATGTCTGCAGAAGTAAAATTATCGTAGCTTAATTTGCCAGCACTAAGGCCACCGACACCAAAACACAATTACTAATACCAATACAAAATCCTTAGAATTTCGACTGTGGCAACTAAAAATGGTGAAAGGAAGAAATTCCATTGAATGTACACAGAAGTTGTATTACATGAAATAAAACACAAATTTCATAACCACAAACAAAATTGTTCTGTACATCTATACATGTATTAAATTTACGTATAGGTACGTGAATAGAATCTGCGGTGTATTTTGTATGAATGTATTAAAGAAAGGCAAGACAACTCTAGAAAACTTTATTTCGTAAACTTTGTTATTAAGATGAATTACAACGTTCATCTTGGTATAGTGATAACAATTGCTCTGTTATCACATATTCATGCAATATGCTCCGTAGAAAATGTTATGCTCTGCTGTAGATACTGAAAACGTTATTAACATTTGCTGTTTTGTTTTTGTAAGATTTATCAAAACTCATAAATCTATTATGCTATGAACTTTGTCGTTGTAGTGAATCTTTTGTTTCATGGAAAATTGTTGCATACTTAGTGAAATTCAAGGATTTCTTAGAGTAGGTGTCTTTTTTGTCAATTTATTTGCTTTTTTCTGTTTGTATTTAATTTTAAAGGACAATGGAAAAGAGATATATGGAATCTGGGTCCACCCTTCAATAATAATAATTGATATACCACTGGAACATTAGAACATTACCCAGCAAAAATTGTGGCGATAAATTGCTGTGGCGATAAAAACAGCAATAAAAATTGTGCTGCCATTTTATTGCCTTTACGATGTTTTGGCGATAGCTCGAGAATTAAAGTCAATTACATTCCCGGAAATATTACGATTAGCTTACGAATCGCTTTCTTATTGCCATATTATTGGACTTTTATTGCCTAGATCGCTGATACTAGATGTGATGAGAGCGGACATATTACCGTTATCGACAATATTTCAGTACTCTCCCTGTGGAAATTGCCTCATTTGCAGTTGTTTTTTCTTCAAGTGCGATCGAATAGAAAAATCAAACGCAAGAGGATAAGAATATTTATCGCCATGGCGATCATCAAATGAATTACTTACACGATTCATATGCGGTGCAACATTTACCCCATCGAGTAGGGGATCAAAATGCATATAAATCCGGCAACAAAAAATCACTTACAGGCGATAAAATGGCAATTCACCTGCTATTGAAAAGCAAACGCAAAAAGATAAGAATATTTATCGCCATGGCGATCATAAAATGAATTACTTACACGATTCATATACGATGCAACATTTACATCCGTCAAGTAGGCGTTAAAAATGCATTATTGCCGGCAACAAAAATGGTCGTTGTGGCAATAAGAAACCATAAGAAAGTGATTCGTAGGCCAATCAAATATTAGTTTGGTCAGAAGTTAGTTCGTCATTTTACGTCAAAAGCAAACGATTTATTATTCATCCTCATCAACTTTATTAGTCACAACAGAAGGGTATCTACCCACTCCGAGGTACCAAACTATAGATGTAACGTGAATGCAAGCTCTTACGTTGTCGTCGCGATTTTGCCAGATTCACTTAAATGTAAAGGAAAAAACATTAAGTCATATGGGAAATTCTGACGTTGTTGAAGATCTGCATCCATCCAATTAAAGTCAACTCTGAGTCTGCTGAGAATATTTCCTTCTACGGGGTCATTCCATATCAAATAGGCAACAGGTGTGACATGACCATCACCAAAAATGCTGTCCTGGTCTTCTTTAAAAATTTATATTTTTCTATTTATGCTAGGACAGTGAAATATGGCTCATTTGAAAGATAAGATTTCAAGCTATTTAGGAAAAATATACGCGAAAAAGGACATCATATCACATCAATATCCTGGAAGACGTACTTTTGATTTGGTTAATTTTTTTATATATTTTTTTGTACCTTATGTTATCCACTAAAACATGTTAAAATTTCAACTTGGGATATCAACGGGATCAGAAAGTTTCACAAAAATACAAGCTTTTGGGCTTCTTAAATCATCAAATATGAAAAATTGGTGTCGATGACGCGTGTTTTGATAAATATAGTAGTTAAAAAACCGAGTTAAAAATCCAAATTTTTCAATTATTTGAACCATAACTTCAAAACGAAGAAGATGAGAGGTAACATTTGTACACCATTGAAGAGATCCAACGATTATCAATCTACGAGATTTTAAATCATCATCATAGGCTCTGCAAAGTTAAGAAGTTACAGGCTGATATATAAAAACATACATAAATATTTTTAAATCCCGTTATGTCGAAAACCGTAAGGTTTATCCCCCACTCTCCACACAATAGGCATAGCCTTCAGATGCAAGACCATATACGGGACATCCTGTATAGAGACAATTTATTTTTTATTTTTAGGTAGTAATAAATGTATTTTTGTGAAACTTTTTTGATTTTTACTCCTTAATCCTGTTGAGATTCCAAGTTGAAATTTTAACATGTTTTAGTGGATAACATAAGGTATAAAAAAATATATAAAAAAATGACCAAAATCAAAAGTACGTCTTCCAGGATATTCAAGGATAAAGGATAAAATCTTTATCCTTGATGTCCTTTTTTGCGTATATTTTTAAGATTATATTTTTTCTACGTTGAAATCCTATCTTTCAAATGAGCCATATTTCACTGTCCGAGCATAAACAGAAAAATATGAATTTTTAAAGAAGACCAGGACAGCATTTTTGCGAAATTCTGAAAAAGCCATAACTCGCGAAATTTGCACTGTAGAAAAACAATTTTTAATTAGCATTTTTATTTTCACAAACCCTCCAAGTATGTAAAATTTCTAAAAAAAATTGGTTATGGTCATGTCACAGTTTTCGTGATTTTTGATCGATTTGCTTGGAATGACCACCCTACATAAGTATAGTTATATAATAGATTGTCTACCTCGATCCATTCATTAATCAAATTAAAAAAAAAAAACATCAGCTTCTCTGTGGTCTTGAATAGAGAGGTGAAAATTATTTTAGGAATTGATGCTAGAATCTTAAGTTTGGTCATCATGTTGTGTAGGCTCCTGTTAAAGTAATGATCTCAGAAGCTTAAAATTACGCTTGAAGCGGCCATTTACCATTTCTATCACTCAACGGCATATTATAGCCTAGGTAGGTGTGTTACTCTTGGGTATTTTAGGTCTTTTAAGTAATCTTGAAAGCCTCTGTCCATTATAAAGACATCGTTCTCTTCCAACAATTTATCGGATGATTTACATTTGCCCAAAATTGCTCATAATTGTAGCGTCAGATTCGATAGCTGCGTATGGTCCTAAGCAGACCTGTGAAGTACTTAATTACATTGGTATTTAAATACTATTGCCAGTACCTTGGACTTACATTTTTTTAAGCTCAAGAACTAGTACCGGTACTGGTACTTAAAAAAATTTCAAGTACAAGTCTCGATACTGGTACTTAAAAATTTTCAAGTACGTGTCCAGGTACTGGTATTCATAGGTCCCATATATAAGCTCAAGTACCCTATAAGTACCAACGTACGAACTTACTGCAAATACCGCCATCACGCGAAATAAATTATTAAAATACGCCTTCTAATAACAGAGGTATAGGAGCAGTAACGGTCATGACTTTTTCCCAAAAATATTGTATTATAGTCATTGTGCAGTAATTTTTATTTTTAAGTTGTTCAATAAATTGAATTATAAATATCTCGTATATGAGTGACAGTAGGACAGAAAGACACATGTTGTATCGATATCCTTTGTTGAGATGGTTGGCAATCAAGTGCAATACCCCGCTCTTTTCTTCCGTAGCTGTGGAACGTCTTTTTTTTCTTTTGCAGCTCTTGTAAATGCTCCACGAAGGCAACGATTAATTGATGGGACATTTGAAAAGCTTGTTCTGCTAAAGGTAAGCTCAAATATTGTATAAGCAACTTCCAAAATTTAGAAATTAAAACAGCAGAAGCTTAGCTTTCATTTACTGCAACATATTTTATCATATTACGTAAATGAAAACCGCATCGAATCATTTAGCTGGCTTTAGATTTTTCAATATTTATAACTTGGGTATTCGAAAAATCTTGAACCACAAGAGTTAAGTATGTACTTGGCGGTATTACTGACTACTTAAAAGGTACTTAAAGGCTAATATGTGGGACTTATAAGTACCAGTACCAGTACCTGGACTTGTACTTGAAATGTTTTATGTAGGTACCAGTATTGGGACTTGTACTTGAAACATTTTTGAGTACCAGTATTGGGACTTGTACTTGTACTTAAAATACGTATGGTTTCAGGTCCTGGTACTGGTACTTATACTTGGTATTTTACAGGTTAGGACCAGACTTCTAAAATACACCCAGCTGTGCAAACAATGATATATAGTTTCAAAAGATTTTTCTAATTGTGTAGACTATACGATCATCTTGGAAGAGGAAGTTGATGCACAATCCCGTGTAATCATCAGAAATTTTTTAAGTGCTTGCTACGTCATGCTAAAGAGGGTTTCTAACCTCTCGATTTAGTTCTCTGGTTCTCAGCTTACACAAATATTTGCCTAAAAATTTTCTCGGCTGTTTTTCAAATTTTTAACAAAAGCAGTCGATTTGAGGTTAAAAACAGTTAAGTAAGCGTCCAATGAATAGTCGGATGAATAGAAAACTCGATAAGGATAGGTCAACGTAAAACACCCAACACTTTCGCACTTGTAAAATTACGGATGCGTCACTCGTCATCTGCATATGCACCTCGAATCGTTATACGGAGGCAGAGATGGGGGAGGGAGTCAGTGATTATTGTTTATGGAAACAGCAAGTTAGTAATATTAAGAAGTAAACTATGAGCATTAAATGGTTAAATTGAGATAATTTTTATAAAATTTTAATTCCAATATACTGATATTTAAATTTAGTAGTAATACTAACTTATATTCTGCAAAAAAATATCTACACATTTGCGTGTAAATTATTTCCGTTGATGGGTATGTCCAAGTCTCCTTTAACATTCAATATTCAGATTATAATAAATATTCAATCCAATTACACTAACTATTTTGACGTAACTATAAACCTTGTAAAATTATTTGAAACTGTAATAAAATAAATACATGAATAACAGTATGTCAAGGATTATTTTCAATACACATCGAAAAACTATAAATTTAAAATATCCTTGAATACAATTGAATTGAATTGAATTGAATTACTTTTTGTGCCAAAAATATTTTCAACAAAATTACAATGTGCCTGGATGTAGAAAATTTCTTAAAATAAATTGTTTTGCAACAAACAATCTCTATTGACTCAACAACGTTTTTTATGTTTTTACATATTTACAATAGAAGAAAACAATCCTCAGCTCATAAGGAGCAAAAAAAAATATGTATGCGGATACAATATTGGTGCCAACATATTTAGAGAATATTCTACAAACAATTTTCTATTTTAGTCCCAAAAGTCGCAGGAGATTAAATTTTTCTTGAATTTGGATATGAACAATGGAACATGAAAAACATAGAAATTTCTTGACGTAAGTTGATGTCAATTTGATAGATTTATTACTGATTTCAACCGTAAATATTTTCAAATAAATTTTCCTATCAATTTTAATTTGTTGGGAGTAAATTGGAGATAAATTTTGTGTAAGAATCGCGCATTAATTATTAATTTATTTGAGATTTACGTGATATGAGTTCTTAAGAGCATTTAAAATTTATTTTTCTAATATTTTGTCATAATATTTACAGCAACTTTATTGAAATTATTTCGATATTGCAAAATTCTATATTCGAATTATAGGAATTCACGAGCTTTCGAATTTCATAAAAACGGAAATGTAATCCACCGTTTGTTTCAGTAATTTTCTAAATAATTAATACAGTTATAAGTAAATTTTTAATTAGATTTTGATTATTACCGATTTTCAAAATTTAAGTTTGAAATTACATCACGAAATCCATGTTCTTTTCGAAATTGTTAAGTTGAAGTTTTAGTAGTAGTAAGGTGTTCTATGTTCATATGTATGACAAACATATTTGTGTAATATTTAAAATTTTGCTATTAGTTTATTTAAAAATTGTAGTTACAATAAAAAGTACATTTACAATTAATTTACTTTTACTAGTAACTCTACTTTGCATTCGTGTATATATTGAATAAAAAAATTTATGTTATAAGTTACACATCTGGCAAATATGTATATGTAGATTGGAAGAAACATATTATTGGTACAGTTGCAAAGAAAATATTTGGAATAAATTTCTAAGAACCATTATACGTAGCCTGCGGGCTTACCACTCAATAGGACCCAAGGTTACAACGAACTGACTCCAAATAGAGCATGTTACGAATTGTGCGAAAAAATGAATGTTTGTAATATGTGTTAGGGAATATCGAAAATACAAAAAATAAAATGAACAAGAGCGAGTCGGGCTGGCGTAATGAGGTATCCGTACCACAACCTTACAATCAGGAATACATACGTTATTGGTTAACACAACACAGTCACTCATTTTTTTAACCAACTATAAGGCTGACGAAAAAACATGCAGTTTTCCTGTTATTTATGATTCAATACGTAGGGGAGGTTGGGGCAAGACGGGGTAGTTAAGATTTGATGTTAAATAAAATCCAGAATATCATAGCTAGAGAAAAATACTTTTGGTTCATTTAACCTTTAGTAATAAATTTTTAAAATTATTGGTAATTTAGGAACGTTGATTCACTTATTTAAAGATAATGAAGGACTCAGCCATAAAAGTCATTTCTCCTCGTCTTGCCCCATAGGTGGGGTAACATAGGGTGCCCTATGGGGTTATATAAAATTTCTACACACGTTAAAAAACATCATAAAAGACCTTAAGTCAGGTAAACACATCATAGAAACATGAACTGCCTGCTAAAAAATCGCTTTTTATGAAAACAGTCAGATCGAAAGGAACAATTCCACATATCCTAAATGCATTTAAACATGGTAGCAGCTTTTATAAATGCTTTTCCAAATAATTCCGTCGAACTGAAACAACAAGTCCTGGATTACAGCGAAGCCAAGAACTAATCACTTGGTCATAAAAAATATTTAAAGGCTTCATGAAAGTCACATCGAGTTACTGAACTCAGTGAGTCGTATGGGTTGGGAAAGAAATAATGACAACCCCATTTTCCCTAGCCAAGTTGATTACTTCAATGTATTTGGTATGTGTAATATGGCCATCGAAGAGTAATAATACAGAACTTTCTTTATTAGCTCCACTAAAATCAATGAATTTCTTGAACCACTGTAAATACAGTTCTGTCGTGATCCAACCTCTTTCTTTCCAGGCTCCCCATGCACTAGCATTAGCCATTATTTCCAGCTTCATGCGTTTACGAGGAAATATCATCATAAATGACATCTAGTGTATTGTAACGCCCTTCTCTGCCGAAGACAAGGCACCCACTTGCTTTGATCCCTTCTTGGCCATAATTCTGCATTTACTTTTTGGCACGATTGAGACAACTGTTTCGTCCGCATTATATCTCGCTCAGCAGGAATTTTTTTTAAGATCGAGTGTTTCGCCTAATAGCTTGAAAAAGCTATCAACAGCTACTATTGAAACCTGCGGCTCTTGCAGTTAATGTGCTCTATGGTATTCTGATAGCAATTTTGGGATGGCACTTCATAGTTCGCAAAATCCAATCTTTCCCAGCCTTCTCAGATTCAGTGTCTTAAGTCATTCGTCGTTAAAACATATCGTCATTGTTGTAAGTCCTATGAATAGTTCACTATTTCGGCCTCTTCTTCTTCTGAGAAGACGGTGGATTTAGGACCCAAGGGAACTTTTCTTGTTCTCATTCATTCAACGGCAGTACGAGTTACATTAACTTTCCTTTCTAGGGTGGTTTGCGGAGCCCCAAAAAGATTTTGCCGCCAAATAATACGCCATACTATTTTCAAGAACGTCGGCAATTGCATTTTTCATTTGCTCTTCTGACCAACTCCCTTTTAAATATAATTTAATAAAATTATTTTAAGGAAAGCGAGTGAGGTAAGATGGGGTACATACCCCGTCATGACCCATTAGTCGTACCCCAACTTACCCCATTGGATGTTATTAGAAAAAGAAAATTGTAAAAAAATTGTACAATAGAAACATGTTTGAAAATATGCTCACCTTTAATCCTTATTTTTTAAAGATTTCACGAAAGTAACGCTTGTAACGTTCACCAAATTCTTTGACCCGTTTGTTAATAGATGAAAAAGTTCGAAAATAATAAGAAACCACGTTAAATCAGTTTTTCTCAATATTGACGTAATGCGGCCCTCATTTCAATTGCTCTAAACTGATTGAAAGGTTAAGGAGAGCAGATGGGTTGAGTATTTGTTTCATTTTTGTAGAGTGCTTTCTTTTAAGTATAGAAGGGGTAACCCATCTTACCTCACTTCCCCGTCTTACCCCACCTTCCCATACTAAACATGATAATATAAAAAATTTAGCTTTAGAGACCTAGACGATCGGGAGGGGTAATAGGGGGAGGGGTAATAATGAAGGCTAGAAACAAAATGTCGATAGGACGTTAGCACAGTGCATATAAAATGTTGTTATTGTACCATTTTAACGCAATTGTGTTCAGAATCACATCCAAGATTTTATATTAGAGCCCAATAGAATAAAATAAAATATTCCCTTATAGGCGCGTCGCTGACTTATTCAAATTAAAGCAAATTAAAATGAAAAAGTTAGTTTCCACTTTAGAGAAGTAGGCCTGTAACCAGAAAATAATCAAGTAACTAGTAAACTAGCTTGAAGTATATAAATTTCGTAAGCCCTTACTTCGGACGTCAATCTTTAAAAGCTATTCACCATTCAATCTAAAGTGAAATTACGAAAAGATTCTTCTAAAGCTCACAGCGACATTAGCGAAAATTAGAAGACGGACGAACTTGTTCGTCTTGGTGCAACCTCGGAGACATCCTCCTACACAATTGGGATAGCACCAAAAAAAGCATTGCCTCTAATATCACTTATACAGGTTGGGGCTTGTTGCTGATCATATATGCAGGGGATGCGAGAAGAAATCCAAGACAGTTACTCACTTTCCTTGTCAGTTTCCGGCTCTGGCTCTCTCAGGAAAGCCTTAAAGATTCTAGGCTCATAACTCCTGGACGAACTCTATGAAGCCGGCAGGGAGGGCTGGGGGGCCAACATTTAAATTCGTGAGAGCAGCCAGTTGGGATCTAGTATGAGCAAGTACTAATAAATCTGGAGGGTGAATAATGGCCCTTGCTATGGCCTACGTCCCAGAGACCCTATTGGAGGCCTGTCAACATCGGTTTTCAATCAATCAAAATCTAGGTATTACTAACACGCTATTATTTTCCATGAGAATAATAGTAATGAATAGATATGAACTAAAGGTTCATGCTATCTAAATTAAAGTATATGCGTGTAAAGTAATAATCAAAAAGACCAATATAAGCTTAGTTAAACACAATTGCCAAACAAATGCGACTAAAAAGACTCTTACACTGTGTAAAAATGTTTTCGGAATTATTTATGAACAATAGTGGACCCAGGATAGAGCCTTGAGTCACATCTAGATTAAATATTACTAATGAATGAACTTTGTTAGAGGCTTTTGAATACGATTAATATCAAATTCATCTAATAAAATAATTCATTTTCGATGCAAACTTTTCTATTTATCTGTGAGGTGTCTGAATATGTTTGATAAATATTAGAAGATTTAATTGAAGAGACACAATATCTTGTATCTAATACACCCTCTGTTAAATAAAAACAATAACAATCAAATTTCGGACTAATAATAACTTAATTAAATTTTTAACTCGATTGCCATAATACTATTGTTACTGATAAATCTCACCGACTCTGAATTTCGTCAGCTTTCTGAATGGCTACCCTATTTCCGCTTCCATGCAGAAGTATCCGCGATGTTTTATTTCTTACGCACAAAAAAAAAACCCACCCATAATTTCTCTCACATGCTTGGCAGTAGCTCAAAGAAAACTTAAAAACCATTAATCATTTATATACAATGTATGTATCTCTCCAAATTATAATTAATTAGCTTTCATCTAACACAAATTACTAATAATATAAAATATAATCTAAAAAAACCCAGGAACCATTTAACCCATTTTCGTGTACATAGCACTGCAGGTGTCCACCGTATAATATTTCCGGCAGTATATACATATTTCAGGTGATTTAATGATCATAACAAAATTCTAATAATCTACGATCGCGTATAAGATCTCATTTATCGAACATTGAAAATAAATCAAAAATCGAATTAATTCATTTTATCTGTCTTCACAAATTCACTAAAATTTGAATTATTCAATTACTTTGCGCTAACGATCAGCAGTTTGGTTCGCTGATCTCTCTGCGATCAGCGCATAAGAACTTATGTTAACCGCAAAATTCACCACATGTCAGAAAGTCATAACTCAGTCAACTCAGTTCAACGCGTGGTCACATAGAGGTGGGACGGTCAACAATGCAACGATGAATTCATTCGTTCGTTCGTTCGTTCAAGAATTTTTGGCACGAGTTACTATGGTTTTTTTTATAGAACTCACACTCGAAAATAATCAAATGAAATCTCGTGAAAATTTTACGATCACGTCGCAATAGCATATAACATAAGATCTGCGGTGAAGAAGACCACAACAAAAAAAAACATGAATTTTTTAAGTGTTTTCATTGATCTGATGTCGACCTGCTGCAAGACTAAGATCGCACATTAAAAAATACACAAAATAAAAAAAAATACAAGAGACTTTGGGATATTATCAATCACAATTGAATAAAATATTTTTTTTTTACTATATCTTTTTTTATTTCAACTGATCTTTGCTCTACCCGGGATCGCGACCGGCATTTTTATGTTCGGATATAATTCAAAAATGTCTGTCACAAAAGAGTTCATTGGATTGCATAACGCCAGCCAGTACATAGTAGTCATACTTGTAGATCATGGATTAGATGATCATTGAGTTACGAAAATTTATTTCTATTTTACATATTTAGCCCAGCAGTAAGACTGAAACACAATAGGGTGCCAACTCAATATGGTTATGGAAATAATTATGTTTTAAGCGGGGAAAAAATACAACATAGATATACATATGTATAGGCATGGCATAAGCAGAAATAGACTTCATTTAGATTCTTAAAACAGAAGCCCCGAAAACATAGGCAGCTCGATTTTATTAGACAATTTGTTAGAGACATGAAGGATTCCTGGCCACCATCCAATATTAGATATTGCTCTTTCAGCGTTTTAGCACGAGGCCGCAAATATAATTGTTTTTTCTCTGTTTCTTTTTCGTTTTTGTGTCCAACATTGTAAATTTCATAGATATAGCAGACAATATTTTTTTTTACTATAATTCTTAACCTTTTCATGTTCTTTTTTCAAATTGTGATACAACTTTGTAGCTCATTTCAGTTGTATATGTATAAGTAATGGATTAATCCGAAATTTATAATTTGGATCATGTGAGGTTATTGCAAAAGCACTAGAGATTAATACCGCATTCATTAAAGTAGAAAAGAAGGCGACGGAAACTAGGAAATGTAAATGGAACACAACGGAACTGAATTTAATTTCAGATGACAATGACCAAAATCGTATGAATAACCTACCCCCGTTCCCGTACATCCAATTGGTTTTTATACACACTCAGATCACAAAATTAACTTATTTTTTTACATATTTTCGAATTTCGTAAGATCGGTGTAAAATTAGTAATCATATCAATGTCACAAAATTTTAAAATATTGCTAAGCCTCTGTTTTACTAGCATATAAAAGTAGCATAAATTTGAATTCGTTAACCTGGGGTCTAAAATAAATTTTGTTAGCTTCCGATATCTAAATATTGTCTATATCGAATCCGGTGGAAATTTAGAATCATTTTGAATTTCTAAAAGATAAAATCACACTTTATCCTATTAATTGTTGACGAACCTACTCATGCTATCCAACACAGCCTCCCTGATAATAATGAAGACTGACTCCTTGCTGAATTTCTCTAAAAGTTTTGATAGTAGAAGCTTCAAAATATATAATATTCTGGTGTTCCTCAAGGCTCTATAATAGGACCAATTCTGTTTATTAAACATTCATGATTATCAAGCATTTTTTAAACTTTATTACAAGTAGATAATATTAAATGGATTAATCTATTGGGTTAATTGATTAGAGCTATTTACACAAGGCTTGAGTACTATCATAGATGGCAGAAGAACTATATATGTCGCATGCAATAACTAGAGTATACAAATTTTATATGGCTGGACCACAGCATGAGAAATATTGGACATGTAGAGTGATTTATATTTTCTTGCATTTGCCGTATTGAAGAGGTCGATCAAATGAATACAAAACTACTATAAGGTCAGGTCAACATTTGCTCTAAAGCTTGTTGTGCTCCATTTAAGAAAAGCATCACCCATTTCACAATCTGTATACTCTGGTCTGGTATTCCATGTGATATCTAGTTCTTGTACTATCTATGATAGGGTACTATTGAAAATGTCTAACAGTTAATGTTTGCTTAGTTGTAGTGTACAAAGTAGATTAGCAAAGTGTAGGAGAAGTACATTCTAGAAATCTCTACCAAATCTGAATGGTCTAAATCCCGTTGAAAAGGAATTTTTTTAAAAATACCCTTAATACGAACTAAAGAAAACAGTTGTACTTTTATGAAAACAACGAAATTTGACAACAATTGACATTCACATGTCTCATGAAAGCACAATAATTTAAGACTCCCGACTCGATTTTCCACCATTTCAACACCTTGTAAAAATGCCTACATAATTATAGCTTTCAATTGATGCAATCCAGTCTTATGATTACAGTGTTGCCATATTATCTTTAAAGAAAGTTGAATCTCATTACCTTTTAGGCAGATCTAAACATCGGTATATTCTACAAGATCTTCATGATGTGCGAGATTTATCTTCGTGAGACAAGGAGCTTTGTAACCAAATCGCTAAAATTAATAGACGCTTTAATAGTAACAACGACATTGAGGCGAATATGAACTAACTACTACTAATTAACTACTTACATACATACATCTGAAGTTGAGTCAGGTCTAGCAGAGAAGAAAATTCTATGAAAGTAGACATTAAAGACATTTCCGCAGTTGGTTGACTTCAAAGGTCCTCTTGAAAGGCTACTCAAACAAATTTGAGATGCTTGAAAAAGTAATTTTATAAAAGGACCTTAAGTAACGTTAGAAAAATTTTGAGATGGGTTAACATACAAAAATAATAAAAATAAATAAATACAGTCTTTGGGTCGAATTATACATTGGAATTTAGTTTCTACCAATTTAGCAAATTACTTCTTTCACAACCAACTTTTTAATTCCTATTCGCTGCTATGTAATTTAACACATTAATTCCTATTTATTTTAACTGCTGATGAGTTTAATAAATATACACGAAACGTTTATTAAAATTAAAAAAAAAAATCCTGTTCAGACAAATCATAAGGAAAATATGACCGCACTTACGGACACAGCTAAATTTTTGTATTAAATGTAAATCATAAATCAAAATGAATCATGCTTTTCTGAAGCAAGACAAAAAAAAACACAACACACAAAACTTTCACGATAATATTTTAATTTCGATTTATAACATGTGTCACGCCATTGGGGTCTAAAACTGTAGATCTCTGGGAATTTTTGGAATACAGAAAGCTTTTTAAGCTTATTGCATTCATTGCGATTGGGACATGTATTCGCTCGAGAATTTCTGATAACTATATACCTACGTATTACAAACCATAGCAGCGTCCCACTACTATTGTGAACTCCATTGAAATACATACGTATACATCGGTTCCGGAGGTGAAGTAGGTAGAATATTTTACCTGGACGAGATGCTTTAAATTTTCCTCATAGAAAAGTCACTTGGAGGAAGTTCTTGGGAAATTTATCTTTCCGCCAGATGTTTGCATTCAGGATTCACCATGAAGTTTTGTGTTGGTTTCATAACAAAATTAATGGAGTCTGAATTTATTGTTTGTTATACCTGCTCGAAGATAATGGGAATATTATACCAACATTTAACTGAAGTAAATATATATATGTGAGTGTATTTCTTGTTTGAAGTGTTTAATCTGATGCTAGAGTTGTATATAATGGTGACTGGCATTTCAACAGATACTTCTCTGTGTTTGAAACCATTCGAGCGAGAATTGTGTATATTTGTACTAACTAGGTATATCGCCATTGAATGATAGCAAAATATATATATATATATTTTTATTAAATTTTTCGATGTAGTTCTCAGTTTACCCACCAGGGAGTGTAAAATTTCTCTAATGGCTCTTAGATAAAATATAATATATATTATAAATGGATTTTGTTGTTGCTGTAGATCTCCATATTAGAAATATTACGTAAATTTTTGTTGACCCTTGTAATTGCTGGTTTCAAGCTTTTGTAGCCCTACAGACTGGCAAGCAGAAATGAGGCAATGGTCTTAAAATATCGGTCAACCCGCAACACACCCCTTCACTGTCTTTTCTTTTTCAATACAGTATAAAAGTTTAACTCAGAGCTTGTTCTATTCATTTATTTTTTTATTATGTCTACAATTATTTGCGTTTATACGTTCTACACAATTTTGCAAATGCATTTGAACCAATCCTAAAAAGCATTGAGCCGAGTGTTCCGCATTCATTTCAGAAAGTAGATTTTCTTAGGTCGACTTCATATTGGCGAACGATTGGTGAGCGATGAAGGTGACTGTGAAAGATAAAACCTAGCGTAGCCAGGCCATTGCTACGAAAGTTTTTACGTTCAAGAGTGGTGAGCGAAGTGAGGATCATTAAATAATGTCTGCTGATAGGCTAAGTGAATTTTATCGCGAACCTCTCGATGCTCACTGCTCGCCAATCTGTAATCGGTTTTAATCACTCTAGAAAAACTACACTACAACTAATGGGCACCGTGCATAGCCACCGCTCACAATGAAGTTGATTTGGGCAGATTACAAGCCCGAGGAAAAACAGTAGATGGTAAACTGTTCCACATACGCACAGTTCAGGATAAAAAAGCATCACGGAATTCTACTGTACGGCCGAAAATAATTTGAAAGGTAAAAGGATGTGCGCGATTTGTAGCGCAAGTATTGTGTGCAGAAATGATTCTACAGGGCTGTGCGACCAGCTCCCGTCCAGATATGGGAATTGTATTCTATTCTAGGTCTAATGTAGGACTTGTAGAAGAGAGCTAGAATCGATGGGCTGAAATTTTTCTTACACTTTTTCAGAAATCCAAGACATTTCGATGGTTCTTTGGCAATAGAGAAGATGTGATCTGTGATGGTTAATTATATAATTGTAAGGTAGAAGAATTCGCCTTCTTGGCTGCTTTTCATGTATACTTTTTAAAAAACATCCGAAAAAATGGTGGTGTATCATTGACAGAATTTACCATACGACATTCTTCCAGTGGAATTACGGCAATATAACTATGGCGATCTTTAGCCAAGTGGAGGACCTGGGCACTTTAGGATATGGGGGCCCACCTAAAATACTTTGGGTTATCAACAGGAATAAAAACGTAAAGTATGTTAAGATCTATCGCGCACTGGAGAGTTTTTGTCACCAACGTCAATTCGATTATAGGCGCACATAAAGTGACGTGACAGCGGCTCCATGTGTAAAGATGGCACTGAAGATAACATGTACGTACTAAGAATAAGGCAACTATTTTCTTGTCACTGCTCTCACTTTAGTTGGTTTCCCAAAGCATATTCACTGCAGTTGTTGTCTTTTACTTCATCACTCATACATATCAGAAAATTCGTCATATATTAAAACGTCGAGCACTGGTTTTGCCCAAAGTTAATTATGTTTCGAATCCAGCCCATATAAAAATAATCCTGTGGTTTTCATTACACCACCAACCCTTTTAGAATGTTGAACATGGTTAAACATTATTGAGAAATCAAAATCAAAACGTGTCTACACCAACGCAAATCTGGAATAAATTCTGATGGTGTTGCTACTCAATTTATTGGATATAGTTATAGCTTTTAACATATATGTATTTCTCCTCATATACTTATGTAACATCGAGTTAATTAATTCGCCTGTCATTCAAGGCAACAACAAAAAAATCATTAAAAGTTCCACAAAAGCACAAACCATCAAACATCACAATCACCACAAACTCTCTCTCTCTTTCTCTCTATTTTAACTGTATTTTTCAGAAGGTACATGAGTTCATTACACGAAAAATTGACATTAAGTCCCCTTTCATCGCAGTTATAGTATCATGACGTATTCACGTTGTTTTCAAATTGATACAACCAAAAGCCCATGTACGACATGGCAAGTATACTATACAACCCCCCCCCCCCCCCCCACATTATAGCACAAAATGAAAGCTTTCTGTATTAAAATCAGTAGCTAGCCCTGGGGTATAATGAAATCCTGTACAGTCTCATTCCATCTGTGCGAATTGTGATGTCCTAATGAATATTTCGACAAACGTTTGTTCTACGCCTGGATATTCATTCTAATTGGAAGAAAATTTCCAAACTAGCATAGGAGGATGATGATGATGATGTCGACCTTTTGGTCTATAATCTGGAAATTTTGTTTAGGAAGCAATTTGCTAGTAACCATTTAATCAGTAAAGTTTTTTTTCTATTTATTTATCCTCTTTTTAGTACAAAAACAACAACAACAAAAACATGTTTTTAAACAACAATGAAATGAGGAAAGTAGGGAAATGGGAATTAATAGAAACGGGGATTTGAATTTAATTCCCAAAAAAGAAATCCTTGCCTTTTATTTATTTCTAGTTCTACTAATTGATGAATTTTTTAACAAAAGATCGTTCATTTTTCATTCCTACTATATTTTTTTATCCACTTCTAAATACAGGGTGTGTCAGAACGACCCGACTATTTCAAACGATTATAAAAAAAGGAACTTATTTTAAATGTTTATTTATAGATACCAAAATCTGCACAGTGAACGAAATTTTACTTTTTAAATATTACATTGGTAAAATGGCGGCCGTTTTTTTGGCGACACTCTTCAAACCTTTTGCGGACATTATCGAAGACTTTTTAAAGAAGTTGTTGAGGAATCAACTTTATCTTTTTTCAATATTTTTTCTTAAATCTGCCAAACTGAGTGAATTATTGTCGTAAACAGTACTCTTAAGAAAGTGGGGTTAAATCAGGGCTCCGTGGTGGCCACTTAATGTCACATCTTCGCGAAATTACCTTTTCGGGGAATAATTCGTGCAGTGCTGCCAACGAGTTGTTGATGTACCGTGGCTGGAACCATGAGAGGCGATTATAGTGCTCACATTCTTGAAGTTTTGGACGAAAAAAAAAATCCGTATCATCTCGATATAGCGCTCTGCATCTATGGTGTTCTAAAAAGTAAGGTCCAATAATGCGTACTTGCCGACATTGCGGTCCAAACTGCAACTTTCGGGCTAAGTAAAGGGCGTTGATGTAACGTTCTTGGATTGCTCTCTGCCCAAAATTGGCAATTTTGACGATTCACATAACCATTCAAATGAAAATGTTGTCAAAATCGCCGAAACTCTCTAACATTACGTTCACGTAATTAAGTCTTAAAAAAACATAATCATTTTCGTTCAAAGCCTGCACAATCTGAATTTTGTAGGGCTTAAGTTTTAAATCGTGTCGCATTATGCGGTGAATCGTCGCTCTAGATAGCCCCAATTATGATTCTCGCTTCCTAATGCTAACACGGGGCTGTCGACTTACAGAATTCGCAACCAACTCGATATTTCCAGGGGTTTTTGCTGTTCTTCGACGACCATGATGAATCTCGCCTATTATGTTTCCAGAATCGTTGAATGCCTAGATCCAAGCGAGAACAGTGGCGTTACTTGGGGTTTCTCTAATATTGCGCAATCCATAATGTAATTAGCCGACGAACGCGAATGAGCGACCGATCGTTCTCGAAATACGCGCGCACGCAAAACGAGCGTTGCTCTCCCGTGTAAGGCCTATTGATTCGGTAGAGCATCGGCGTCATATCGGTTGTCTATCTCTTTTTTATAGCTACTTCTATGGCTATTGCTCTGACGAAATTTCCAGCCTAATTCCTTGTAGAATTCTAAAAACTAAAAATTGTAAAGACAAATCTTGTCAGAGACGCCACTATCCCCCCCCCCCGCTACACAGCTTTATATGCGTCTCGTTCACTCTCGAAATAGTCGGGTCGTTCTGAGACACCTTGCAGAATAAGCTGATCACACGCGTTCATCATAAATCTAGTTTTCATTTTTACATACCCTTGCTAGAGGCAAATTGAGAACCAAATAAATAGAGATAGATAGAGAGAGAGAGAGAGAAAGATTAAATAAAGATAGCGAAGCAAAAAAGATAGATAGAAACAGATAGGAAGAGCCATAATATATAGACAGATGAAAATAAAGAAAATAAGATCTGTAGTTGGAGAGAGTGATAGAGGTAGATAGATAGAGAAAGAATGAGGGTAGGGTCAGAGAGAGGGAGAGAAAGATAAAATAAAGATAGCGAGGCATAGCAGAAAATAAAGAGATAGACAAAGAAGAAAAAATAGAGAGGAACAGATAGGTTGAGCGATATATATGCAGATGAAAATAAAGAAATGTAGAGATTTGGACTTGGAGAAAGTGGTAGAGATAGATAGATAGAGAAAGTGGGATTGGAGAAACGAAGAGGAAAGGATAGATAAAAACAAATAGGAAGAGCGATATATAGGCAAATGAAAATAAAGAAAAATAGAGATCTAGAATTGGAGAGAGTGATAGAGATAGATAGATAGAGAGAGAGAGAGAGAGAGAGAGAGAGAGAGAGAGAGAGAGAGAGAGAGAGAGAGTGTCAAAAACCTTGTAGAAAATGGGGACAGATGAAATATATATTTATCTAAAAATTTATATTATAAGTCCAAATTTTGATGGACTCTCCTATTTGGACCGTCCGAACTAATATTTAGGTCATTATAAAAATTTCGTTGTTTATGAGAAAAGCATTCAATTGTTGAAATCACCAATCACCAATGGAGTTTGCTACAGTAAATGACATAATTCAAAATGCATTCGACTTTACATGTAACCATAGATGGCACAAGAACTAGATGTCGCATGCCATACTAGAGCAGAGTATACAGATTGTGAAATGCGTAGTGCATTCTGGAATGGACCATAATATGTTTTTAAGCATGCCGAAAGCAAATGTTTTTATAATAGTAGTGTTGTATAAATTTCATCGACTTCCTCAACACTTCACATACGAAAAAATATGGATCCCTCGACGTATACATCATTTCAAATGTTATGGTCCATTCCGAAATAGACCACCCAGCCATATAAATTTTGTACACTTTTTTGGTACTGCATGCGACATCTAATTCTTCTATCATCTATGATGTAACGTAATTGAGGAATACATTTAATCAGTGTACCTTGTTGTTCTACATAGTGAAATTAAGGAGGTATCACTAGGAGTCTTTATCAGTCATTACACACAGTCCTAGAGCAGGCGCCAATGGGATACGAACCTCAAACCATAAGTCAATATATTATCAATGATACCACCTCCCTGGAGCGGAGGTCTTTTCAAACCTTTTCAAAACATTTTATACCTACAATCGCAAATATATCTTTAGCTCTTCAACCAAGAAACATGAACAATTGTACACATATACATACAAACATATCTGACAAATAAAAACCACTCTATTATCGTTTCATTGTCAAATAAATACTTTTCACAAAGCTATAGATGCACATAGAATCTCTTTTCTCCGAATCAATGTAAAGCATGAAAGAATACCAACATACCCATTCCCTCTAGCCAAAACAGTGTGAAAATCAGAAGAAAAAAAATATAAGGGTGAACTCCCTCTCAATAACAAAAGAAATCCATGGAAATAAAATTGTTTCCTGTTTGCGTAGTTAGTTACCACCACCGATCGAACCCGGCAGGATATGTTCGACATCAAATGAGGTGTATCAATTTTTTTTTTTTTACTCTTGTCCTCGTCAACCCCGAAATAGTCGAATCTTTTTCCCGTTTTTGTAGTCCATGGTATTTCGTATAGAGAAGATAGAAAAACACCAACAACAACAAAAACAACAAATTTTCTGATTGACAGAGGATTTATATTTAGGTTCACCCAGATTTTCAGTGGAAAGCATCAAGTTAAACCTTTCTGGAGTACAGTGAAACAACGAAATTTATATATTGGAACCAGGAATAAGTAAATGTGGCATGATAGGAAATTTATGATGTTCCTGCATTTTAGTAGTCCTCTGTATTATATTATCCTGTTCAATTGTATAGGACTTTCCGGTAGTATATAGATGTACATCTTTTCCTACTCTGTTTTATGACAACATTTCCCGGCCTGATTTAATATAGTGCGATAATGATCAGCTTCAGAATGACTGACTGATATACATTTCAGATATAAAACTTGAATACAGATTCACACGCATCAATATCCAGGCAAATAATTGGTTGCGCTATCATCGTGTAAAAGTTATTTAAATTGGTATCCGTGAAAGCTGTCCATAAAATTACCGTGAACTGTAAAAATAAACAAGCCTTAAATGATTTGAAAGGATTCTCCAAGTGTATATAATATACTGACGCCAACTTTTACATCAATCTCTTTCGACAGGTCATCATTTGTGATGCATGAATATGCACGCAATATGGTAGGTAGGTAGGTAGGTATGTATACAAATTAGGTCTTGTCGGGGTTTTTGTTGTTTGTTTAATTAATGTGTAGTCACTATGTACATATATATGTATGACGTGACTTGATTAATTTCACGCAGGCGCCATGAGCTTATTTCTCTTAGAGCATCGTTTAATATATTTTTTTTATGTGGACGTCAATTGGAATTTTTCTAAATTTTCGTTCTTTACAAAAGAAAAAAAAAAGATGAATTCAATTAATGCCAGAGGTGCACTTATTTTCAGAAGTCCTGCGTTCAGAAAACAATCTTTGCTCAGACAATTTATATCAAATTATTTTTATGATTTGTATTTTTTTTTTCTTTAATGGCTTGGTATTAAACTAAGGACACACCCTGGTAGACATATCATGATGAGCTCATCAATGAGCTTCTCATGAGCAATCAGATGAATGTCCTAATGAAATTTATTTGCGTTTGAATCAAAACCGGGAAATAAATCATTTATTTACTTATTCAAAGATATTGTGCATGAGATATTGCATTTCTTTCACTTATTTAGAAATGTATACTTTGCTTCTCTTTTGTGCATTTTACAATATTAGATGAGCACTTCGATGAGTACATAATGAGTGTCATGATGAGCTTATTAATGAGCATGTCAATGCGGGTCACGTTGAGCTTATTAATGAGCATGCCAATGGATGTCACGATGAGCCTATTAATAAGCATAGCAATGAGTGTCACAATGAGCTTATTAATGAGCATATCAATGAGTGTCATGATGAGTTCATAAATGAGAATCTGATTTTACGATTGATTTCATATATTTTTTCCGAATTCAAACTCCGGTTACAAAACAAACTCTGAGATGCTGAGGCGTAAGGAATTGAGCATAATGTCTTGTTCAGCATATGGGCTACAGTCTTCCTGCGGAAGAACAAATGAAAAATTAATTTAAAATCAATAATTGTGAAAATTTATCTTAAAATCCGATAAATCACCAAAAACAATTCAAATTTTCTTAGTAGAAATGTCACCTGATAAGGTGATGACAAGAATAAATATTTATTTATTGCTGGTTTAGTATATAGGGAACAGTTTCATGATATCCAATGAGTCCTTCGATGAGATTTACTGAATGCTGATCGGAAGACTCATCGGGTCCTAATTTTCTATATAGTATATGTTTGTTTCTTCATGAATTACAAACACCTCGATGCTTTTCAGTCAAATTAGTATTGGTTTACATAATAACTGCCCATTGCGGACCAAAGAGACAAGGTAAAACTCTCAGCAATTTCAACTAGGGCAGTTTAATGGCATATATACGTTGTAAGTGAGCTTAATTGGTGGAAATATCATTTGTAGGATCTCCACCCAAAATTTTTTGAAAACGAAAGGAAAATCTAGGGATGTTAAAGTTTTCCATATTCGCAAAGTTTGAGTTCTATAGGAATCACGAAATATTATAGGTAGTACTTACAGCTAAAGATTAGGTTCGGTTTATAAAAAAAAAAAACGAAAAGCAATTGATTTTAAATAATTAATTAAATTTGACATGATTTAGTTTGCATCAAGGTAGAATTCTCAGAAAAGCGCCTCGTACTAACGACCCCTCTTCCAATTATTTGAGAATAGCACTCAATCAATGCCAAAATGTAAGAAGTAATGAGTTAAATGTTTTTTGAAATTTACTTTAACTAACTATTCCAGAATTAATTCAACATTTACGAAAATTCAGAGAGTGTCTCAAACGAGAAAGACCGTCCAACGTTCATGAATTTTTTTTAAATGGCTTTAACACCTGAGGGGAAGAGGATGTGAAACAATTCATTGATTAGATTATCTCAAGGAATTATGTATTTTGTTCTTAGTAGGAAGCACCCTGTATATGTGAAATGGAGGCCCAAAATTTGTACATTCGGAGTTTACACGTTGGTGAACTTTTGATGTCCAGTAAAAGAAAATTTTCTCACAACAGAATGTAATACAGACGTTCTTTGGGGTATAACTTGGACACCTGCTAAGTATGACAATAAAGCCAAGGATCCTGAGGACTTCCGACCAATCAGTCTTTTATGCTTTTCAGCCAAACTGATGGAAAAGTAATTGACCTGACAAATCGTTCAATATCTTGAAATTAATAACTTGCTAGAGCCATGCTGACCAGGTTTGACATAGTTCCGAAACATTTTTTTCAAGAGTTACAACCGATATACGCAGCTCACTGTGTGTCCTTATTCTACTTGATTTTTCTAAAAGCGTTCTTTTCGGTAAGCTACTCTAAGTTACTTGCTAAGTTGTCCACTAATTTTTGGGTTTTCTCGAGCGCAGTTTTCCTTATTGGCAGTTTTTTGTGTGGCAAGTTTCAGCGGGTAAGAGTAGGCGACAATTTTTCTGATACCTCACCTCTTACTTGTGGTGTGCCTCAGGGAACTATTTTGTGCCCTTTACTGTTCAGTATGTATATTAATGACCTTCCTGAGGTTATAGGGGACTGCAAGAATCAGATATATGCTAATGATGTGCAGTTCAATAAGTGCCAGAAAGTAGGCAATTGTCTTTTGGAAATGATCTTTTTCAGCCATTATCGCTGCAGATGCTTAAAAAAAAGTGCAAAAAACGCAAAAAGGGTTACATTTTTGGGACAGAGTGTAATAGGTTATTTTAAAGTTAAGCTTTTGTGCTTTTGAAATTCAGTATAAAAAATTGATATTGATAACGTATTTTTTGACAAAAATAGTAGTTAAATAAAAAAAATAACGGGTAAAAATTCCGAAATTTTAAATTTGTTGAGCCATAACTTTAAAACGGAAAGAGTGAGGGAAAAACTGTAACTGTAACATTAGAAAGGTGCAACGATTATCTATCTACCAAAGTTTAAAGCAGAAGTTACAGAGTGATCTATAAACCATACCCATATATCTTAAAGTCCCGTTATCTCGGAAACCGTTACGATTTCCTCCCCCCACCCATGCAATATTTTGTTTGTAGCCTTCGGGTGCCAAACCACATACAGGACACCCTGTATAGCTATGATTTTGCAAAATGGCTTTTTAATTTTATTTGCTATTATTTTATGTTAGTAAATTTATACAGAAATATGTGTGAGCAAATATTCACTTATTTCATTCATAAAGTTTTATAAAAAATTTTGGTGGCTTAGGTGGGATGACAGAGATTTCATATGACGTTAGTTTTACAGCGGCGGAAACTAAAGCCATAAAAGATACACATAAGAAGGTAAATATTAATTTCAGGACAAGCGAATTATAAGATCGGATGATGCTAATAAATGTAAAAAATCTTGATCGGAGACTGGAACGAGGTACTGGTGGTTGGCCAGTTCTTAAGGTATGCAGGAGAAAAACCTCGTGGGTGACAAGATATTTTCACCGACTCACATATGAGCCGATGAGAACCAGAGTGGCATAAGTCAATTTTGCACAGTTTAGAGTCAATTGATGTTTCACCCCTCGGCACATAAAAAGAATGTCCATATTTTGTTGAAAAAGACAATTAAAGACTGCCATTAGTAAACTGTAACAGTGCTTAGCGGGTGATGATTAAAAAGTAAGATTTTGGTCTTGAAAATTATTGACTTACGACACTATGATTCTCACCTCCTCATATATATGTTCATGTATTTTCTTCTGTTTGTATTTCTTTACTGCAATATTATAAATCTTTAATGAACTTGTACAAACGATAAACAATATTTCTACAATTTTTCATCAAAATGATGCTTGAAATTGCACCAAACTTTAAACTTCCACACATAAAACAGCTCAAAATGAATCGATATAAATATTTATATATGTATGTACAAACGAAAATGATAGGAACTTATGTACTCCATAAAATTTATGTATCACCACGAATCAGCATGAATAGGTCACAGAACAGATATAAAACATATGGAAAAACATCCGAGAGTCTTTAATAAAAATAAAAAATAAATTTCACAGTAAATTTTCACACAGTTCAAAATTTGTATAACAAAAAATAAAAAAAAAAAATAAACTTTCCCTCCTCATCTTGCATGCTTAAATTGCCAATTCAAAATAAATGGAAATGTGAAGCGGAAAATATAATGAAAAGGCGGAAACAATTTCGCCACGTTTTAATCCTGGCAATTGTGTGCCAGAGTAACCAGTACCAGTAACAAAATAAAAAAAAAAATATTGAGAGAAAATACCCTGAATTTTCACAACTCGCTGAGTCGCATAAGAATTATTTCTCTCTGCTTTTCATAAAATCAGCTGAACAGAATTTATCAACCAGTAATTATTGCATGGCGGAACATAGTAAAAAGCAGGGGTTCAAAAGATTCGGAAGGTTTTAGTAGTGTTTTGGTTGGTTTTCAT
The DNA here is from genome assembly GCA_963930735.1 of Dioctria linearis. Classification (NCBI taxonomy): domain Eukaryota; kingdom Metazoa; phylum Arthropoda; class Insecta; order Diptera; family Asilidae; genus Dioctria; species Dioctria linearis. The sequence continues at coordinate 183,358,540 of OZ005744.1, forward strand.
AAAAAAAATAAACAAACACGTTAACTTTCTAGACGTCCATGATAGAATAGAGGATTTTATGAATCTCTGGACATCCATCGTGGAGACTGACGAGGTCGTTTATCAGACGACTGAATGTATGATGAAAACAACAGCAGAAACCACAGTCGTGTATAACCTTACACTTGAAAAGTGGATACTACTGTTGTGGTTTAACTGGGAATTTCCAGAGATTACCATATTTATAGGATTTTCCAGAGCGATTCATTCTTGTTACTTTGTAATATAAATACGCTTATTCGACTCTTTACATAACTACTGCCATAATATATATGTATATAAATGTGTGTAGTGTAAATATATATAAAGACGTCTTAACACATGTATTCTGTCGCTAGAGTGTGTGTGTGTGTCTGTCTGAATTCATCTTACTTAACAATTTCACTCTTTTCACCGAATTTTTTATGTTGCAGCTTTTAGTGTCATTGGTATTCCTGACGTGATGTGATTTTTTCCAGATGTTAAAGGATTTATTAAAGGAATAAACAGGAAAAGAGAAACATGTACATGACACAGGTATTAAAGTAAAGTCAACGTTTTTTCTTTTCCTTTTTTAGTAAACGTAAATTGATTTTTTATGCAAATCCTCTTGGAATTATTGAAATGGGTGAGATGAAGTAATTGAAAAAAAAAAGTGTCCTCTTTTGGATAAAAGGATTTCAAAAATGAAAAGCCAACAGCTGAAATGACAAAAAGCAAAAAAAAAAAGAAAAAGACAAGTGAACTTCTGGTACAATTGGTGGCCATTGAAAAATATAAAAAAATCAGCGCAAGAGACTTTAAAATTATCAGGCCTGTTGAACGTCAGGTAAATCTTGTGTATTTATATTTTTATTTTATTTTTTTTTTTAAACCTCAAAACTGTTTGAAGCAAATAAAAAACGAAAATTAAAGATCTGATTTCGTTCTTTACTATAAGTGTTCAAATTTTCAGCTTTCAAGGTCATTTGACGCTCTTGGAGTTTATGAAATATTTGTAAAAAAAATTATGTACAGGATGAGGGGAAAATGATAGTGAATTCTTAAAGGATCATATTTATGAACAAAATTTATTCAATAGATTTTGTATTCTTGGTTGGCTTGTGTGGATCTGAACAGATCTCTGACTCCTTGGCAATCTAAATTTCGCTAAGGCCTTCGATAGTGTTGATCATAGCCTTTTACTTCATAAAATAGCAACCAATTACAAATTTAGTGCATCAGCTATCTCCTTGGATAGGGCGTTTATCAGTGGTAGTTCCCAGCAAGTTAAGGTTGGTGATGAATTTACAAATGCTTTGCCCGTGCTTTGTGGTGTTCCGCAAGGTTCTGTAATTTGCCCATTACTCTTTAGACTCTTTATTAATAACCTTCCTTTGGTAGTAGACAATGTGTACCGACGATGTCCAGATGTATCTAAGCAGGCCTATTGGTCTGCTTGAAGATTGCAATGGCTGTCATAATTCTGATCTATGTCAAATACACAGGTTGTTGATTCTCAATGGACTTCAGGTTAATCCTGCAAAATCACAGTGCGTAGCTATCTACAACAGTGCTTTAACCGTCATCGCTATTCCTCCGGTGATCTTGAATGGTTTTCTTATCCAGCTGGCCAGAAGAATTACTAATTTGGGAATTGTTTGGAGCTCTAATATGATTTGCTACGACAATGTTGCTTTGATTTTCAATAAGGTTTATGCAGAGCTGAGAAGGTTATGGCTCTCGGCGAGTATGCTGGCAACATATATGTGTTTGAAATTATTAATTACACTAATTATGCCATATTTCACATTTGTAAGTCATATTTGTCCTAGCTTGGATAGTAGGAGTAGGATTGTGATGGATTTCAATAATCATTGAGCACAATTGCGTGCGATTTGTTTATGGTCATATTTTATAAAGCCTACATCTAGGAAATAACGGCAAGTTTTTCTATCAGTTTTAATTGTGCTTTTTTTTAATTATTTGACTCTACTACTACTTGTTTTTGTCCCGAAATTTACTTATAGTTTTTTATAGTTTTCGGCGCTGCAGATAGAGTAAAACCAGTGGTCTGGAAAGAAACGATATGGGAACTGTTCTTAAAAGTTCCCGTATTTTTTCGTTCCTTCCGGAAGGAAATACATTTTTTTAAAAAAATGTCGTTCCGGAGAGAACTTAAAAATATCGTTCCGGTGGAACGAATTCATTTTATAATTATTTTGGAACTTTTCTGTTTAAATTTTCGAATAAAATTCACGTGTCATATTTTAACAAAACGAAATAGAAAAGCAAAAGTATTTGCGTTACGCGTTGATGAGAGAGAAAATATGCTGATGAGCTCTGATGCATTTCTAGCCGGATTGTAGTTAGATTCAAGGTTTGAAAATATTATTTTCAATTGGGCTGTAGAAATTGTCTTCCTTTTACAGATTTCATTTTGTTATTGTGTCGGCAAAGCCTGAAAACAAGAGCAGAGTCAGAACGTTTTTAAAATCTGATGGCAGAAAAATCGATAATTTTGTAAGAAGTTTTTATCATAGAACTGAATGTTTTCACTAATTCATTTTTTAAAAGAAACCATAGAGAGGCCGGAGAGCAGTGCCATTAGAAGCGATTTTACTAGAAAAATCTACGGTAGGTCAACCTGAAAGCTCATTATCTGGATCTACCAGTAAGAACTCAGGATTGAGTTTGGACATTGCTGAATCCACCACTAATCCTTTGTTGGAGGAAATTTTAACTGCACCATTTGGAGGACATACCGATATGAATCCTGTTGCAGAGGAAGTGCACCAGTACTTGCTGGAAAATTATGCTGCGATCGAAAGTTTTCAAGTTTCAAGAAAGTATCCCCTCTCCATGAATGTCTTATCTTTTTTGTTAGTGCGCTTAAATTAATACGCAATAGTTAAGCTAATTTATATGTAAATAAAATCCAAAATATTTATAATTCTACAAATTTTTCAAATAAAGGAACGAAAGTGTTGAAAGATCGAGTCTATTTGTTCTTTAGAGGAACTAAATCTCTAAGGAGCAATTCAATAATTTTTTACAAAATAAAGCTCAGAGCGGAACTTTTCACTTTGAACGATATTTTTTCGTTCCGACATAAACACTCCGCTCGGAACTTTTACTTTTTTTTTTGTTTCCCTCTGGACCCCTGAGTAAAACTTTGATCTCTCATTGCTACACTGAACTATTAGAGGTCCGCCCAAGCACCCATTAGAGTTAGATATTTGTAGGTAATTAATAGGCTCAGAAATACTTAAATAAAAATCTTGGTACTTAAGTACAAAACTAAAACTTAAGTACAAATAAATAAAAACAAGTACTTATGTTGAAGTAGGTGCATTTCAAAAGTATTGAGTAAGTCTTAAGCAACGAAAATGTACTTTATACTTAAGTCTTTTTTTGCTTAAGTATTGTCCAGTTCTGCAGGCAGGTATATATGTATGTATATGGCATCAATAGAAGTGCATACGAAAATCTCAACTTCCACTACACCAATAAAATCAGCATACTTCATCCAGCCTGACATAAGTGACATTAGATGGATAATGTTGAAAGCAAAGGAGCTTTGCCTATCATTAATATAAAACGTTATGTCCATGTAACTCCCCTTGCCGGTAAGAAATTATAACAGGAAGCTTTAGCGGACGAAAGTATCGTATCGATGGCACCACCAAACACTCAATTTGAATTATGCTAATCTTTTTATCAAAAACTGTTATTGCCTTTTCTAAGTATACAACGTTGAATAAAAAAGGTACCTTACTTAAAGAGAATCATGATTTCAGTTTTTGTAGTTTTAAATTTAAAGGAATTATTAAACCTATAATTTCTGTTCGCTCGATTGCGATATGCCCCTTAATTTTCTAAAGTAAGCAGTTGATTTTCACAAATAGCCTCTCCTTCTATTCTTCATATTCATATTTTTTTGTTTGACTACCTCTGCGCTCCCTGCGCATGCGCAATCGACTTACCCATAAAATAATAGTGGCTCTTCTGAGTGACCAAATGATCTCTGGCCATTAGAAATTTTCTTGTGCTTCCACTCTTTTTGAGAAATTTCATCAATTTTACATTTTAGATCAGTCGAGAAAAGCTATAAGTCTAGTTAGTTCATTAAAATTTTACATCTAACATTAACAAATATTTAAATAAAAATAGTACACGATAAAATTACATCTGTTAAAGGTTTTTGAGAATATTTAGCACGACAAACTTTTATCTTAGCTCCATTTTTATAGGCTTAGTTTTACACCGCCGGTCATCGTTTCAACTATTTTAACAAGTAAATAAAAAAAAATCATTTTCTATTATCTTGTGTGTCCCAGGGATCTATACTCAACCTCAAACATAAACACGCTTTAGATACTGATGGACTCTACATATAAACAGTTCTCAAATAATCTAATCTTTTTTTTTATGATGCTGCCAAAGCTCGGGGGATACCCTATGATGCCGTAGTACAGCCTTGACGCTAAAGGAATAAGGAGTACATATTTACAGGGGATAAGACGTACTACATAGTCAAAATACGTCGGTTGTCGTTAGTGAACAAACTAAATAGATGTGGACAAAGGATTGAGCCCTGAGGAACTGCTGATTAAAAAAGATGCTGGATTATTAGAAGGGCAATCTTACACTTTAATCATATGGCTAGGATTTAGCAGAAAATTATAGATTAATTTTAATTCTGAGGAGATAAAAATTAAACCAGTTTCCAAGCTTAGAAAGGAGATTTAAAAAATTAACGGTATGAATACCTTACTAAAATCTACAATAAAAAATATAGTTAAATGGATTTTGTTAGGGGGTTTCATTAATATTAGATGTGACATTTCAGAGCGCTATTTTACTGCTATATGTTCCTGATCAAAGCCTATTATTTTTGGAAACGTATTCCATTATTTGATTTGTACATGATTTGTTCTAGTACTTTTGCAAGAATACTAATAATAGGCTAATAGGGAGAATATTCATGATTTTAGAGGGATTCTTTTTCTTATAGAGATTGAAACAACTTATATTTATTGCTTCCATTAAGTTTGAAATTGAAAGGACCGTAAGACAAGTATTATAAATATTGTTACAATATTCGCCTGTACTTTTAATTTCGAGAGGGAGGCTTGGTAGGCAACAATATTGCAAAGCTTTAACAAAGCAACGTAGCGAGAGGAATGTTGATCAGCTGTACAGCGGAAAGTAGGTCAGCAACAAAGCAGAACTTGATCTCTAACTTGAATTCAAGGTGATTAGCTGGCGATCCAGTGGTCCAAAGCTGAGTTCCACTCGAAGCTGTTTATAGGAGGGGAACTGAAAATGTTCTACAGCTTTCCGTACCCCAACAAAGAGTCTAGCTCTGGTATAATGTACTGAATGGAATGAATGAATGGGCCGAGTGGAACGCTTTTACTAACTGACGTGAGCGTAGTATTTTGCTTTTACTTTACTTTGCGAAATAAGCCGTATAAGGCGGCAATAGATTCGTGGACTTCGCGATTGGGGTTTATTGTTTATCCTGTATGTTCACGCCGTGGCCTAATTATTTTTGATTATTCTAGAACCAAAGTCCAGCGCATGTGTACCTGAATATTGAATATGTGCTATATTTTCCAGGGATACCTGCTTTGTGGGATAAAGCCCGGTGACACCGACGGTAAAACAAAAAAATAACAAATGGCAATTGGATAGTCTTCCTTGTCTTTTTAAGCAATCCTCACAATTATTGGGGTTGCTGCAGGTAATTGCCAAAAATTATAATTTAGTTGCAGATGTAAAATGGCGGCCGTTTGTGTTACGCAAGCGAATTTTACTATCTATCTAGGTATTAGTGCGAGGGGGTCAAGCTTGAGTGTGCGAATGCTTTGGGACACCCAGTCTGGTGTGATTCTACTTATTTATTTATTTAGATTTTTGTTTTTGTGTTGCCCAAATAATAAATAACAAAAAAAATTCAATATTTGTCAACAAAATATTTCCTTTATTTGTAAGGTTTTCTATTATTGTTTATTGTTTCTTGTATTCCTGTGATTTCGTACTGAATGTTATATATATATGTCTAAATTTATGTGTAACGAGCACAGCTGGCTTACAGGCTAATTAGGTTATTCCGCTGACAATGACCCAAATTTAACAGGAAGTTTGCAATTTTTCCTGGCTCGTCAAAGCCAGCGTCCGGGATGGCTTGATATGTGCAGTGAGCTCTTGGAATTCCTATACTTTGTACTGTCGAGGGTAATGAGCATTCAAACTACTCACCGCAACCTGGTGTAATTTGAGCCCAAAGAGTGTGCTATTTTCTCACCAAAATAATAATACAGGCACTAATAATCAATTTCTATTTCACTTATTCAACTTCACTTATTTCAACTTATCAAGAAAGAGCTACCGGTTCTGATAGGCCCTTTTTATATGACCGTTCTATTGTAGATGCCGGAAATTTGGTGGGTTCGGTCGTTATTGACGTACTCCGAATTTGATCTATTTTACCAGACTTGCGTTTCTTTTCTACAATTTCTTTGTATTTTCTTCTTTTTACTTAAGAATCTTTTGCATTATAAATAAATAACAACTACGAGATTAATTAGAAACTAGTAAATTTTACAATAGTTAGCATTTAAATTTTAAATTAAAGCTCTTTGTTAATTTAGTCTATCTTTAAATTTTAGAAATGTTGCGATGATAGCCGGGACAGCTTCCAGCCGACTTCTGTTTTGCTACTGATGTCTGATGGTGAATACCCTGGCCTCAACGGCCCAAAAAGTAAATTCTCCTCATTAATAGTGTGATGCTGTATTATTAAATATTTCAATACTAACACCCGCTTTTCAACTTTTTTAGCGACTTCGTAACAATATTAAGATATCACCAACAGACTTGTTATGTAATTAGCCAAGAGTTTTAAAAATTTAGGACCAATTGCAATCGACATTTTTGAGTTTTAAGAAGATCAATATTATCAATTCACCTAAATGCAAAACCTGAGAACAGAAGATTCCGGGTATCTACTTTACTAATTCAAATCATAAGCAATATTTGCAGTCACGTTACTTTTGTTAGTAAATACTTAAATAATTCAAATACATTAGCTTCGATATCTAAAAAAATTCTGATCATCCCAAGATCACTCCCCCTTTCTCTCTCTACCAAAATATTATTCACTTAATTAATTAATTCTAAACATAATCACCTCATAAAAGTCATCAACTTTTACGATAATGTAGTAGGTAACTACCCAAAAACCACAACAAACGATACAAAAGAATTTTATTTATCACTGAAAAGCATCAATAAAATAGAAGCGAAACGAATTCATCAGAAAATATCCGATAATTTATGAACTCCTGTAAAATTGTGACCAGAAGCGCTTATAAAATCATAAATTTCTTTTTTTCTTTAAATATTTTAACAATAATCAAAGAAACAAGTTTCCTTTTTTAGAACATTCATAATGGTGCAAGCACGTACGCACATACATATAGGTGTAGTATAATTTCAACTCAGTTTTAGTATTGAAATTTTATAGATGAATAGCATTCGAAAACCTGTTTCTTAACAATAAAAATTTTAAGTATTCTCTTTGTGCATACATAAAACGCTTAGAAAGGTTGTGCCGTACAAACTTAGGCGTTTAGTTATAGCCTTCTATCAACTATGTACCTTCTTACATACATAAATCTAATATAGGTAAACGTTTCTTGCATGTTTTGATTAAGATCTATTTATACTATACAACACATATATGTATGTATATAATATGTATGTCCATTGTACATATGTAGGGACCATAAAATCACTTGATTTTATCTAAAGAACCAATAAAAGTTGAAGTTGATTGCTCTTAAACTTCAGGGTTCTATATATGATTACTGAACCACTAAATTGAGGGCTTTATGTTCTCTGACTTATATCATAAAGAAATATAACAGTTTTCTTCTGTATATATACATATATGTAGGTATATGTAGCTATGCATGTATATAGGGAAAATGTAACTTTGTGTCATTATCCATAAATTTTGTAATCAAAACGTACAACGTAAATCGTAAAAGTCTCTATTAACTTTTCTTTGTCTGGTTGTATACTTACATATCAGTAGTAGCCGAACTTAATATTGTTCAGGATACACATACATACATAAAGTTTTAAAGTCCAAAATAATATTCAAAAAATCATTTTCCTTTTATTTTCTTTATTTTATTAGCCAGAAAATGTCTCACGATCCAAGCTGTCACCACCAAACTGCTTAATATTCTCAATAAAATGAAATTCATTTCAACAATCTTTTTGCAAGCTGAGAGTGTCATTAAAAAGTTTAAAATAAATGAAAATTGCATTCAATTCAGAGAGAGAAAAATAAAATAAAAAAAAAAATGAAAAAATGCCAAATCAATAAATTTCCATTGAATCGTCATAGTAGTGCAAGACAAAATAAAGCCAAACTGCAATTACGTAAAAAAAAATGCATGAAATCGCCAGTGAATGCAGAGTACCGAGTTAATCTAGTTACCCCGCAATGCAATGACATGGCGAAGGCAGAACTTTGCTTAACAGTTCAGCAGCGTGGAGCCGCTTAATGAATACTGATGACCATCTGCCCATAATAATACTGGCTTTATACTAGCATTTACTATAGCTAGTACAACTACTAAAACTACTACTACTATAGGACTATCCTCAACACCCAAAATCCTTCATTGTGTAGCATTCTAATGTTCTAAAGTCCAACCCAATCCTCCCACTAAAAAACATCTAAAAATTCTCCATCTCTCTCGTTTCAAAGTGCATTGAAAAAGATTTTTGACGATTTATACTTATAATAAAACTGGGAAAATAGCGTTCGTTGCACGTAAAATACTTTTGTAGAGAGGACAATGAAAAAAAAAGAGAAAAATTGGGAAACTTTGTAGAGTGCCAATAGAAACAAACATTGTCATACCATGCACCCTTGCCGGGTTATTATTCTTATAGAACTATCGAAATTTTAATTAGTATCTAAGCCTAATGCCAACAAATCTTAGGCCCCAGGGGCCCAGATATAATTTTATTTTATTTTTTATTTAATATTAGCTTGGTTGGGTATCGTGCAGAGTGTTTCTATCAGAGATGGAAATGTTAATGTCATGACTAAAGACAGGCTTGAAAAGCGCATTAAAATTACGTAGATGTAATTCCCAGTAAATGTGAGTGCATTTACAACGAGACGAATTAGTTGTTCTTTAAGTTTGCTGAGTAATTTTTCATAGTTGAATTTAGTAAATATGTCCATAATTTCGCATGCCAAAGATTCAAGTTTTCCATTGGTTTCTACAGATGCTCTGGTGAAGTTTTAAACATTTCTCCAACAATGCCCAGGCTCTTTGTTCATCAATTAGCAATAATAGTGTGTCCCCTTCATAACGGTTGTGGATAAGTTTTAAAATTTTCGATTTAACTTTATCCAAGCATACTCCATCACCATTAGATGATTCTGAAGATCGTTCTACATTTTCCACAATGTCAAGTCCATTTTTAAGTAACTTTTTAAGGATTTGTGAATTATTTATTTGCTTAATAATATCACGAATTTCTGCTTTTAGATAATCGTCTACATTTTCATTAGTTACTAAAGCTAAGAACTCTGATAAACACCTCGTAGCACTCTCCTGTTCCATTTCTGATTCGTTTACTTTTAATCGCTTGGGTGAAATTATTGCAAATAGAATCAAAGGAAATTGCCTTTCATCCATTATAATCTCTTCTGATCTTTGTAGAATTTTTTTTAGCTAGAATTGCGAAATTTTTATCTAGACCAGGACATTTGGCAAGAAGCTCTACAGTTTTTAAGGAACATTGACGTGTAACAGTCAATGTTGAAGTCAAACCAATTAAGATCTTGATAAAACCAGTTCGATCGACTATGAAATTATCTTTGACTACTACTCCATCAAGTAAGAGATTGCAAAATTTAAACGTACGAATTCGTAGTGCCGAACTTATCCAATTACTTGGGATTCGCAAAAAATTTCAATTTCAATTCAGGCAATGGAAATAGCGTATCCAAGACATTTTGTAATGATTGCGAATAGTCATTTTTTCCACCTCCATGCGATGTGGACGAATTTGTAAGTAAAATACTATAAATTTTAAGAAAAATTTCCAGAGATTTTGAAAATTCATTATGGAACCTACGTTTTCAGGAACACGATCGGTTACGAATTTGGCATAGGTTGTAACTTTTTCTTGGTGTTGTTTTTGTTTACACAACATAGTAGTTTAATTAATTAGATTTTTCTTTTTAATATAATTGAATTCTCGTACTATATACCTTGAATCTTTGTAGTACTTTATCTAATTGAGTAGGAGAAATTCTATGAAATTTATACGCAAAAGCATGGTTTGATTACTGCCTGCCATTTACACCAAAGTGAATAGCCAAGTTGACCTCATATATGTACTTAAAATAATTTTTAAGTGTGAATTATATACGAGGCGAAAATACTAAATATTTACTTGAATGACTATAAACATTAGCCCTATGCGGGACTAGAATTTCATAGAGAGTTGTTTTTCTATGAAATAAATTCATATTGAATTTAGTCAATATGAAATTGAGCGAGTTTGCTGCAAATCCGCAGCTCGTGGATTGAGTGGAAAGAAGTCTTTTACAAATGAAAAATCGTAAAAAACAACTATGCAAAAACTCTCTACTTTATCTAATTGATCTAGTATGAAGTTGCTTAATGTAATTTTTCTTTGTTTACTAATTTTTTCACGTCTTAGTAGTAGAATATATTGGACAATCTTGAATGAACTGCAAGACATTTCGGTGGATCACTGGTTCATGCTCTTCTTGTCTGCGAAATATGGCTATACAGTGTTAGAAATTCTTCACTTTTGAATTTTCCTGAATATCAACTGATCGGCAATGATGATCGCAAGGGCCAAATTAGTGGTGATGTAGCGATTCATGTCAAGGATATCTTTAAATTAAAATATTTAACATACGCTAGCACTTCATCTTTAGAATTTTTGTAGGTTAAAATCAATCGTGCCTATGAAAAATGTATATAATTGCAAAGAATTTGAAGAAACCGTTTCGGATTTAAGTAGGAAATAACGAAAGGTTATTAATGAGCTCCGGACTTATTTCCGGACTACTATTCCACCCTTACTTGATATCTTTTTATCTACAAGTGAAATTACTATTAAATTTCAGAATCAATTAAGTTCACAGAGCTTCTTAGATCAAGGTATTCTTTTTCTTAGCTTTGACCTAGCCATGAGACCTTTAGATATAAAATAAAACATTATTTTGTCATGACTTTAAACATATTAATGCTGTAGCTCTGGTTAAGGAGTGTATAATATTAAGCTGACAGCAGATATATCCACAAGTAGGTAAATTAAATTGTTGTATATCCTATTTGTATGATAAATAAGCTCCCATTCGTGACCGTATTATTGAGCATAATGTGTGGTCGTGGTTTTCACCAGACATTTTATCGTTGATTGCTCAGCGCGAGTACCTCCATCGTCAGTATCGACATAGCAAATCTATTGAAAATCGTAACGCCTACAAAATGACTAGAACGGGTTTCGAGAAAAACCGCGATAAAGTGTGAAGAGTGGGAAATATGCAAAATAAGAATGGTTGGTCCTATACTCTCTGAAATTAACCAGAATTTCTTGACACTTGCTTCTTGACAGAGCACCTTGAATAAAGAATTTGATATGCTCAAAAAAATCCCGGGCCTATAAACTAGCAAGAAATAGGGTTACATCTAAGTTGCGTGTATTAAAACCACGATATTTGGGGTTCTTTACTTGATACTAATCTTCCTGCAGGTAAACTATGACGCAATTTGAAGCATATCGGGATATATGGGAATCATGAGTTGAAAGCAGAATATGATCCAAATACGCTGAAACAATCTTTCGTTTTTGGCTCTTCAGTATGCTCGTTTAATACTTTTGTTTTGATAATATGATGTGAAGTACTACATGAAGGCTTTAGTTTCCATTCTGTAAATGAGAATTAATAATTTATTCGAGGATTTGTAAAAAGATTACATCTTTTTCTAGTACAGTGAAAATGATTAATTGAAAATATAATATAATGCAAGAGAAAAAATAAATAAAAATTAAATTTAAGAACAAATAAAACTATAATAATAATATAATACTTGCAACTAACTGAGAGATCAAAATAGATTGAAAAAAAAAACAAAATCTACAAAATAATAAAATAAAAATAAAAAAAAAAAATTGAAAAGACCAGAATTTAATCTAATTCTAAGCTACGTAGCTAAATTGTGTCATCGGCACATTTTAGTTTAGGAAGAATCCAGGAAACGCTTCAGCTCATTCTTAAAATTCATTCTTAAGATGTCCGAGTTTGCCCTCTAACAGTAACCGGAAGGGAATTCCATGCACGAGAAATAACGGAAAAATAAGAACGTTGCCCAACAACATAACGTGCACGAGGAATCCGAAGACTTACATGATGGGAAGAATGCAAGAATTGCAAGTGACTATATAAATACGAAGGGAACTTAGAGATTATCAAATTTCGTAAGAAAACTAATGATATAATTTCTAAGTATGTATCCAAAGAGCATCCTAGTACAGAATTTCTATGAGCAGAAACGTGATCGTGACGTCTTAAACCATAAACAAAACGTACGCAATCATTAAAAGCTGCATTTAACTTACGACTGCACACAGAGCCAAGACGCGAATAAATTGTGTACTACAGAAAGTGAAATGTGGAGTTAGCAGTGCCTTAACTAGCTTCAGCTTTAACTCAACGTGGAGCAGACTACTCGACAGACGAAGCAATCGAAGACCGCCATAAATCTTTTGTACTAAGGAATTAACATGGTCACAACACTCCAATTTACTATTGAAAAAAAAACCAAGGTTCTTAACCTTCCTGGAATAAGGCAAAAGTACTCTATTAAGATATATAGAGGGAAGATCTGAAAACACAAGATCTCTCCTATAGAAGACCATGCAAGAAGACTTCAGGGGATTCAACAAGAGTCGGTCGCTAGTGGCCCAATCATAAATATTTTTTAAATCACGGTTAAATCTATGTATGCAGTCCTCCATTAATCCAATTGCACGAGATAGATATATCTGAACATCGTCAGCATACATGTGGATGTTCACGTCTTCAATAATATCAGGAAGATCATTTATGAATAAGCTAAAGAGAAGCGGCGCAAGAATTGAGCCTTGCGGAACACCACATTTGACGCTAATCCACTTCGATTTAGCATCCCCAACTTTAACGTGCTGAGAGCGGTTGAAAAGGAAATCTGAAATCATTCTAGAAGAGGAATGAGATAAATTATACATTTTTTGCAGTTTCGATAAAAGTAAACTGTGATCGACGGAATCAAATGCTTTAGTGAAGTCGTGGAGTACTAACGCTGTTAACAAATCACTGTCCAGTGAATTGCGTATATCAGTAGAAACTTTCAACAAGGCAGTTTCACTGCTATGGCCAGAACGAAAACCGGACTGCCATTTCGAAATGAGCCTATTATCCGACACATACTGAAGAATCTGCGAGCTCATTAATTTCTTGAGAATTTTGGTAAGATAAGAAAGTAAGCTTATTGGCCGATAATCAGAGACTGACTTTGGTGCAGAACACTTAGCCAAAGTTTTAACAACAGCATTTTTCCATATTTGGGGAAACTCAGAGAAAGTGAGGCAAGAGTTAAAAATATAAACTAAACTGTCAAGAATTACGGGCAATAACAATTTGAAAAATGATGGTGCAATATCGTCTAACCCGGTGGCTGCGGACCTAACGGACATGCATGCCTTCAAAACCTCTTCATGTGATACACATCGGAAACTGAAACTGCTGTGACGTTCTCCGTTCAAACCTATAAAATCGGACGCTATTGGCTCTGATAATGTATCTCCTAGATTTTTAAAAATACTTTTACATTGTCCTATGTAGTTCACATTTTCAACACTTGTTTAACTATGTACTTCAACTTTCACTGAGGCTTGGAAGAATGCTTTAGTAATTGCAATGACTAAGAAGACATCTCCTTATGCTCTTGAGGATATTCGACCTATCAGTCTATTCTGCAACAATTTGTCTAAAGTCCTAGAGAAAATAATGTCTACACAGATAGTGGGATATTTTGAAGATAAAAAACTCATAACTGACATGCAGTCTGGTTTGCGAGCGTATAGTAGCTGTGAAACGGCTTTACTGAAAGTAACCTCGGATATACGTGAATCGCTTGACACGGATAATTTTTCTATTCTAGCATAACTTGATTTCTCCAAAGCATTTTTGCTTAGTAGACTGTCTTCACAATTTAGATTCTTCTCTTCTCCAATTCAGTTTATATAAAGTTTTCTAATTAATCGCTCACAATAAGTTAAAGTTAACGATATTAGCTCCAGAAAATTACCTATCAAATTTGGAGTCCCTCAAGGATCGATACTGGGTCCTCTTTTATTTGATTTATTCAATTTATTCATAAACGATCTACATAATCATATTTTAGAGTATAACTAAAATACACATGTTTGCAGATGATGTTCAAATGTATGTGAGTGGTACATTGGAATCACTAGAATCCAGATTTAAGCAGGATTTCTATGTGGTCAGTATCTGTGGGACTCAAACTAAATCCCAGAAAATCTAACTGCATTATCATATCCATAGCTACAGTGGACACTTCCGAATTACCAGCGATAATATTGAATGATATCATTTTACCATACTAGCAAAAAGTTAAAAATTTAGGTGTGTTTATCTTAACTCCAAACTGAGCTGCTGTGATCATTTTGCAAATACTATTAGTAAAGTTTATGGAGGCCTCCGACAGTTTCGAATATCGGCTAATTTGTTATTTTCAGAGTTACATATGAAACTTGTAAGGACATTATAAATAAATATTTTGTATTTAGATATTTTATCATTTTGAAACCACTAATAAATTCTCAATTACATTACGATTACGATTCCATAGGAATCACATTTTTTTTAATTATAATTACTTTACACCGCTGCCACGCTATCTGTGTTATTTAAACTTGAATTTTTCTCGATTTTTTTTTTTTTCACTAAATAAGATCAAAAAAGCTTTGATGCATCGCGAAGAAAAATCCGACTGCGACTTTGAAAGTGACACGAATTCAGGAAATCCCAAAATAATTTTTTTGTCTCATCTCATCACAGTTGATATTGAGTTGGTGTGAATTAACGTGTGGTTTTTGATTGTGGTAAATGATCTGATTTGTGACTTCATAACATTTTTAATTAATTCAAAGAGTTTTTGATGGCAAATGAATTTACTTTTAGAATCATCAGATGTGGATGAATAAAACGAAAGTTGAAGTTTTGAAGGTGAGAGGGCTGATCATGCAGGAAAAGCATTATGACTAGCCCCTGCAATGGTTCGATCTATTTATAATCGGAATGCTGGTAAAATACGGGAATTATTATAACGTATGCGCGGGTGGGAAGTAGAGACCGGAGATCTGAACTGTATCGGCATTGGGATCTGAGAGATCTTTTATACTATGTCCCCACTGATATTAGGTCCAGGCTACGTTCACCATTTGCACATTTCTTAAGGGTTCAGTTGTTTGGACGTTGGATGGGATTAGATATCCGTTTCCCAGATGTTGCAGTCTTTAGCAGAAGTGGCAGTTACCGATTATGATTTTATCCATTTTCTTAAGCAATTGAAGAATGTCTAGTAATTAGACTAGTGAATAGGCTAATCTGGTGCGTATTACAGTTAATGACCATTTTAGATAAATATATAAAGGAATTTCGGCGCGTCTCTTATTTCACCAAGGATCTCTCATTATCACAGGAAAACCTTTTATATTTTTTCGAGATCTCTCTTTGTAAGAATTCGGTTCCGGTAAATTTGCATTACCTGCATATTTCTCATGTGCTGGCAGCCTCTAAGGGATTAGTCTCTTTGTAAGTTGATTCTTATACAAATTTGTATGGCATGGATATGTACTTGAAAAAAAGTCTTGTGTAATTTATACCTTAGCCAATAGACTCCCACACCAATCACGATCCTACTATGTATGTACTGGATGAGTGACTCATATAAAAATTGAGGTGCATTGTTCTGGCAGCCTTCGATGCCCATTTAAGCCGTTGTTGGAGACAAATATTTAAAATTTTGGTCATTGCGTCTCAGAGGTAAGGTGTATTTTTTTTATGCCCGAATAAATCTCAGGTATGCTAGCTCTGAATCGAACTGACAATTCTAAATATTGGAAGACACCTGCTGACACCTGTTAGATGTTCTTTCGTATAACTAAAAAAAAAACTTGCAAGTGCAAGGTGGCCAAATTTTATCTCCTGGTGGAGAAGGAAATTGTGGTGGTCCGCTCAAAATTAAGAAATACACCTAAAGGGAACAACACATGAATTACACTCTGTTCGACTATCTAATCGATATCAGTGATTAGAACCCGTATGTGTCCATCAAGTTGATTTTGGTAGAAAATTGGAATCCAAAAATAAATCAGAAGAAAAAAAAATATATTGCAAAAAAATAATTCAAATTTAAACGTGCTACTGCTGTTTAAGTTTGAATATTCTCCCCAGAGTATCTTAGTTGAAAACCTTTAAAGGAAAGAGAATGACAGATATTAAGGATGCCATCTACTGGACTTTGTGTAAAACATGTGCTCGAAATATGTATAGGGGAGAGTCGTGTACCTTGTACCGAATGTACCTTGAGACCAAGCGTTCTATTTCATGTACGGACGTGTTTACCGTTTTTGAAGTACATAAATCCAAATGCTTTGAACGTATCATGGCAACGGTTCAGTATGACACTGATAATTCAAGAGTGCAGTGTGTTTCTTATGTTGGAAAGTTTATATTTACCACAAGTTTTCGAAGTCCGTCACACATAGTAAGTAGCGTTTATTTGCGCGTGTATTAGCTTATTATATAGCTTTACATTTTATCAGTTGTACATACATGGATTATTCTAAGAATTATAGATGTTTCGAATTTTATTTTCTTATTTTTAGTTTAATCTGGTAGTCGTGTACCTCAGACCACTCGGTGGAGTGTACCTCAGACCGATTCAAGGTACATTCTCATATTTTTTTGTGCCAACAGTTTTGCAAACACCGATTATTTTTCATTTCTTAGAAAAATGCCGCGAAGTAAAATAGGAAATACTCGACCAGCAGAGGATGTAAATGCTTTGAAATCTGCTATTGATGATGTTTTCAAATCGGGGCTGTCACTTAGAAAATCTGCGAAGCAGCATAACATATCTAAAGCAACCTTAGTAAGGCATTTAGCAGCATACAAATCGACGGATGTGATACTTTTAAATACAAATCTAACATTGCTTGTCAAGTTTTTAATATAGATGAAGAAAATCTTCTCTTTCAATATCTCACCACTGCTGCACGGTTGCACTATGGGCTTTCCAAAATTGAAACTAGGAAGCTAGCATATAAATTTGCCGAAGGAAAAGAGAAAACTATGCCTAGCTCTTGGAGTGACAACCAAATGGCTGGGAAGAAGTGGATGACTTTTTTTCTAAAACGTCACCCGGGCCTAGGACTCAGGAAACCAAAAGCAACTAGTCTCTCAAGATCAACAAGCTGCAATAATAGCAACATCGAGGCTTTCATTACAAATTTGAAAGATTGTGTTACCCGTTATAATTTCGGTCCAGACAAGATTTATAACCTAGGTGAGACTGCCAACTCAACAGACATGTCCCTCCTAAAATGTTAGCTGCGAAGGGCCCAAAACAAATCGGGAACATGACATCTGGAGAAAGAGGGGTTTATGTGACGATGATAGCAGCAATTAGTGCTATAGGAAATTCCATTCCTCCCATGTTGGTTTTTCCGCGGGTGTATTTTAAATCACATATGCTGAAAGGTGCTCCAGTAGGATCTATTGGAGGTGCTAATCATTCTGGGTTTGCAGCATTTTATTCACCATGAGAGCCACATTTCAATTCGTGTGATAAATTTAGCCAGACAACATGGAATTGTACTTTTAACGCTACCACCACACACATCGCATAAATTACAGCCCTTGGACCGTACAGTATTTGGCCCCTATAAATGCTTCTATAACCAAGCTGCCAGTGAATGGATGGTGAATAATCCAGGAAAGCCCATAATCATATATGACATATCCGAAATTGTCGGGAAATCTTATCCAAAGGCTTTCAACAGTCAAAATATAACGAAAGACTTTGAAGAAACCGGCATTTGGCCTATCAATCCAGACGTATTTGGAGAACACGACTTTCTACCTGCTTATGTAACGGATCGACATTATCCAGAATCTCACGAAAGTGGGCAAGTTTGTGATGATAATGTTCCGGGAACATCAGATCTTCTGTTTTGCGCTAAACCAAACTCTTCCGCAGTAACTCCAGAATCCTTACGTCCATTTCCAAAGGCAGCCCCACGAAAAACAACTAGCCGAGGACGGAAAACTGGGAAAACCAGAATTCTAACAGACACACCTGAAAAAATTAAAATCGAGAATAAAAAACTAAAGGTATCAAAGGTTAAACAAAAGATTGTTAAGAGGGAGGTTTTAAAGGACTCAACCGATGAAGAAAATGTTGTGAATGACACCAGCTTACCACCCCGTGCCAATAAGCCAAGGGCAGCCAACGCTAAAAACATTTTGGCTGCTTCTAAAGAATTAGATGATCCAAGTGGAGAGAGACATTGATTTTAGTGGAGATAGTGACAGTTGGGGCGCCGAAGAACTTTGGAAGTTTGTCAGTCCTAATTAATTTCGCTGTTTTATTATTATTTTCTATTCTGTTTTTATATACCTAAGCATTAAGTATAATTTAAAATGAAGTTATTTTTTTATATTTTATTGTTGTAGAATAAAGATTCTTATTTTGTGTTTTCCTTTTGAGAACTAATTTTTTTTATTCATGGTCAATAAATTTCCTACTGGTTTAAGGTACAATAACCTGCGGTTTAAGGTACATTACTCTGATGCCCCTTGAACCGATTGGAGTTACAGAACTAATATTATCATTTTAACGTTAAATAACATGGTTGCGGTATCGAAATTTATTGAAGTTATTGCTTTGATATTGCGGTTTATTGTAATGTTATAAAAATGTATGTTATAATTCAACTTCTACCACTAAAAAATCAATATGCAAATTTTGGTATAAGGTACACGACTCTCCCCTACAGATTTTTTCAACAAAATTTTAGATTTGTGCTATGAACCAACTTTCGTAGCCAATTTATGGTAGCTAAAGCCATTTAAATGATGTTGCATACACATCTTGAAATCATAGCTCAAACCCAAGGGAATTATATTGTCCTGTTTTAGATTTCGAAAAAAGTCGTCACTAACGCAACAGAAGAAAGCGTCAAGATATGAATTAAGCTTTATTTTGTCTGGTCGGAAAAATTTCATCTGAACCCAAAATATTAAAACCTGAGATGATTTTAAATTCGTTTAGTTCATCATTATGACATTAACCACGTAGACTGCATCTGCATTGTATCATTTACTCTCACACTCGACTGGTAGTGCAAAGCATCTTTTAACTTGAAGATTAAGAAGTCAATCGACATCACACTACTTCCCATAGTTTAGAGTTTATAAAACGCTAGGAGTTTTCATCGCTACTGATTCCTTAGAGCTTTTGCAGTAGTTCGCAAAATCATTTTTAAATCTTTACCGAAATGCCTAGACGTTTTTGAAGTAGGTACACACAACACTGGTCCATTTGAAATAGTTTGGATTCATCAAAATTTTTAAGTCAAGTCATTTTGACGACCTATTGTAAAAAGCTTTCCACCACTATTGATGTGAATGATTTCGCCTATCAGTATTTTCCACATTATGGCCAGATAAAATGTTCAACAAATCAAAACAAAAACCATATTTTGAAAAACAAAATAAAAAGAATAATTGCCAAAAACATTTGCACGTCCTCACAGAATACCCTTGGGTTTAATACAGGAAATGTATGCACATGAAAGCGAGACTCCAAATGGTGAAAAATAAATTAAATAAAAACAAAAAGAAAACAAACAAAATCTTCCAGAAGCATTGGAAGCTAAATAGCCTAAAAGAAGCTGTGTGAAATTATACTCGATCTATGATATCAGTACCTACCTACATAACGTATCGGTATCATTTCACCTAAAAACATACGACGTCATTTCCACCTGACGTCATACATATGTACATACCTACTATTCTTGGCGCAATATAATCCCGGCGGTGCCACCAAAGAAAAAATCATCTCGTTTTTTTTTCTTGCTTCTGTGTATTCTTCTACCATAAGTCATGAATCTGTTGCCTGTTAACCATATAAGTAATTCTTATATGGTTGAAAAAACCCCATGATTGTTGACATGATTTAGCTACCTAGGAATCTATACTACCTCTACTGTTGTTGATATAACGGAAGAAAAAAAGTCGAAGTTGAAGACTGGATAAATTCTCCTTGAAGATGGATCGATAGAGAGAAAAAAGCGTGTATCTCTGAACCTTTTTGTGTTATGATAGAATTTTTTCTTATGTGCAATGATGATGGTGATGGAATTATAGAAGAGAGAGAGAGGGAGAGAGAGAGGGAGAAAGAGAGAGAGAGAGAGTGAGTGTGTGGTACATAGATATCATGTAGAGTAAGTAAATATATGGCATCAGAATCATATTGTACGCCCGAAAACATTAGGGAATACAACACCTACTTATATATACTTCGAATCTTAAGGACTAGTAGTAGTAAGTGTAGTAGGTACTACTACTACTATTGCCTACATACCTTCTTACTCTGATAACGTTCGTGCGAAATCAAAAAGAATTATGATGCCTTAGGGAATGTGCAAACCTGTAAGTTTGCTTTATTAGTTACTATATTCCCTGAGTCATGGCACCACATTTTGTCTCAATATTGTCGACTGACCAGAGGGACTAGATAAATGTTAGTCGTTAGATGTTAGCAGTAGCAACAATATTCTAGCCCAGTTAAGAATGTCTATATACATCAGAAAATATTTCATGCGCATTTCCTTTTTTGTTTTCTACTATTTTTTTTTTTTAGTTAAATCGACACAGCTCTTGTAAGACCATGATTAATATGCAGATTGCATATCATCTCCTTGTAAATGGCTGTAGAAACTATGCAACCAAGAATAGCTTATTATTCTCAAAGGAAAACTATCCTTCTCTACTCTAACTATCCTTGTTGAGTTAATTTTATCAAGAATTTTCAAGATAATATCACGAAATTGTGCTTTGATAACTTTCTTAAAGAAGTCAAGGTGAAGATGAAGTCGAAGTGGGTGCCATGCCAGAGAAGATAACCAAATTAAAGAAGATAAAATCCTAAATCCATATGGAAAAGTAACCTCGAAAGAGTCAAGTAGACGGAGTAGGAGGACGAGATGGGGGTGGCTTTATACGATAATGGAATAGTACTTCTTACTAACGAGAAACAGTTTCAGACAATTTTCAGATAGCTGGGGTTAATGTGTTTCGAACTTATTTTTTGTGTGCATATGGAATTCCATCCCGTTAGTGTTTGTGTTTTAATATTCAGATGAAATTGTGTGTTACACAGGAATCCTTTCTTCCAGGAGACCACTTGGGTTTCGGTGTGCAATAAGATCTTTTTCCTGAAAATAATAATAATAAAATCATTGCTGCGTAACGTTTATGTTTATATATATGAGATTAGGTCTGGTAAGATTTTAAGTGATACTTTTACCCCTGGAAATGTGTAATAAGTCCTTAATTAATTATTATTGTGTACTTTGGATCGTTGTCGTGATTAAATTTGGATGTAATCGTAGATATAGATTAGGTTTTTAGGATAGGAATAGGTTAAGTGTGCATAATAAAATGAGTGTTGTTTTGGTCTGTTGAACTAAAGGAGATACATTAATTGACACTTCAAGGTCAATTGAATCTTGTAGCCTATATTTGATTTTTATAACTTCTGTCATTTTTACCATTTAGGTACTGCCCATATTTTGTAGTACTTACAACGAAATTTTATGAGTTTAGGTCCTAGTGCCCATCAAATGTGGAGGCTTTCTACTTTAAACCATTGAGATGCTCTTATGGTCATGTGATGTTTCAGAAGTGATGGAGAAGGAGTACGAGTACGCCATAATACAGTCAGGCGAATTCGGTTGAAGGATGAAATTAAAGAGAACCTTCTTCAAGTCATTCTGTAGTATATAGTGAGTCAGTAGATATAGATGACAGCTATGTATGGGGCTGGCTTGGTTAAAGTTCAGGGTAAGGAGGACGAACACAAATGTTTGGCACAAAACAGCTTTTGTTTATTCGAAACTATTCAATTATTTCAACCTCACGGTACCTATGTAGTTTATCCTGAGCTTTAAGTGACATACTTATCTCAGTATTATGTCTTCATTGAATTGGGACGTATATCCTCTGTTTAGAAGGCAGTTCATAATATTGTTGAAAACGATAAAAAACGTAGCTGATGAAGTATCTCTCTGTCTTTCTTATTATACCCATGACATTACTTACAACAGGGAAGTTCTACGGTTATAGTTTGAGAGAGTTTTATCGATATAGAGCTACTTTTTGATAACACATCTTTAGATAACATAAAAGTTGCTACTCAAAGATAAAATTGAGGTGAGACAATCGGAATGATTGAGTAAACTTGGGGAAACTGTCACTAGAGGTTGCCACCTGTGCGGGACTTTATCCTCGTCTCTTGTGATAAGATAAGATAAGATAATTATTTATTAGTACAAATAATACATTTATAAACATAGGTCCTAAGTTACATACCAATTCCTTAAACAGCTCTATCCTTTACAAATTGCACACATTTTCTCTTAAAAAAAATTAGTTACTTTCTCTTTTTATTTTGAGTCCTATTTCTATTAAATAAGCCTAATCGAATATTTACATTTCTCAAGTTATACGGCTGAACATCTGATACCATCCTAATTCTCTCCTATTGGTAGACATCCCTTTGTAATTTAAAAAATGAAAATAAGTACATTAAGATGTATTCTTTGGCTGCAACTGATCCATTTTAAGGTTTCTAGCATCATTCTTTTTGGCGTGAGTCCATTACATCCATTAGTATTATGGGCATAGCTCTATTTTGAAGCTTTGGAATTCGCTCTAACTTTGTCTTTGTGCATAGAAATAGTATTGAAGAGGTTTTATTAAAACGTTATATATCTTAATTGTACTCAATGTCGATAAATTGCTTCGAATTCTTCTAAAATATGCGACTTTTCTTCCAATTTTTTTACAAATGTAATCAATGTGTCCATTAAAGCTTAATATATTGTCAATAATAGTCCCCAGATATTTAATTTCACTCACGCACTCAATTTTTTCACCATCAGTTTCTAAGTCGCCATTATACGTACTATTTATGGCCATAAATTTAGTTTTTTTAACATTTAATTTCAGTTTATTCTTTCTCAGTCATTCACTTAATTCATTTAAATCCATTCTTAAATCGTTACTGATTCTTTCTACATTTTTACCAGTTACAAACACCAACGCATCATCAGCAAAAAGTCTAATTTTTGAATGCCTCAACGCACTCTTAATGTCGTTTATATATACCAAGAACAATAATGTACCCAGCACTGATCCTTGTGGTACTCCCAATTGTATTTCAACTGCTTCGGAAAGCATGCCATTCACTCTTGTTCTCTGGCTTCTTCCCTCTAAATAGTTCCGAAACCAACTGTACTCCTTGCCCTGTATACCATATTTTTGAAGCTTTGATAAAAGAATTTGTCTGTCTATAGTCTCGAACGCTCTCTTAAAATCTAAGAATACTGCTAGAATAGCGTTACCTTCCTCCATTTCTTCTTTCTATTCCCTCATTACCCAATTTAATGCTGTCTTGCAATTGTGTTGCTTTCTAAACCCTGATTGTTCCTTATCTATAAGACCATTTTCCTCTAGGTATTTTTCTAGTTGGATTGGAATTATGAATTGGTATTACTACTGATTCCTTCCAAGCGTCGGGAAATTCTCCAGATATTAATGACTCATTAAAGATACGAGTTAAGGTTGCACACAGTTCCGACAAATGCTCTATTACCATTTTAGCACTAAAATTGTTATAGTCTCTCTTTTGGTTTATTACACTACAAATATTTTTTATTTCTTCACCATTTAATATTTTAAAACGAAATTGTTTTTCAGTGTGATTCAAAAGATCTGTTTACTGCACTGTTAGTATCTCACTATTAATTTTGTCAACACTTTCTATGAAATACTTATTGAATTTGTCCGCTATGCTCTTACTGCTCGTGCTTTTACCATCTTCAAAATAGACTTCAGATATACATATCTGCTTTTGATTTCTTTAATACAGATTCTTTTATGACACTCCACATCTTCTTTTGATCTTTGACTCCATCGATCCTTCTTATTATATAGTTCCTTTTAGCACTCTTAATTTGTTTTTTTATATTTATTCCGTATCGTTTTGTAACTTGCCCATTCCCTCTCATCAGTTAATCTTATGTTCCCTTAGTATTGCTAATTCTCTATTAACCTATTTATCCTACTTACACACTTCTTTTCCATTAGCTTTGATATTACCTCTTTCATCTTGGCATCAAATGCTTTCGAACGTATGTCCATATCCTCAATTTCAACTAACATTTCTATATTAACTTCATTAATCGCACAATTAAATTTCCTTTTATCATAGCGCATAACTTCTATCCATTTCTCTAATCTAGATTCATTGACTTCATTATATTCAATATTAATCTCTAATTACTCGTCATCACTAATTTTTAAAGTATTATTCACTTTCACGCTTAAATTATTCATATCAGTAATTACGTAATCAATAATAGTTTTAGTCGTTGCCGTAACTCTTGTATATTCATTAACTTTTTGTTTACGGCCGTTATCGTTTAATATTCGTTGCACTTCTCGTTTGTATATATTGTCAGTACCCCAGTCTATATCAAAATCACCTACTACCTGCATAGCTCTTCAGCTGAATCAGTTAAACTGTCCATCCACTCTTTAAAATATTCACAAAACTGGAGCTCTGACGAACTAAGGTGACCTATACACGACTACAATAATCATGCTTTTATTCTCTCTGCAACATTTAACAGACTTGAAATCTTGTACTACTTATATATAATATTACACCTCCTGTTCTGCTTGATTCCGTATCACATCTTATTAGATTGTAACAATCCAAGTTAATTTCGCTGTCCTCAATATCATCAGTGACATGAGTTTCTGACACCATTATAAATTCATAGCTACCTTGATTAAAGACAACTTCCATATCATTCCAATTGTTTATTAGGCCTTGAACATTTAAATAAGCGCCCTTAACCTTCTTTAATTGATAATAACCGATTTTTCTCTTTTCAATTCTTAACTTATTTAAGTACACTGGACACTGCCTACTCAGAATTTCGTGATTCGCATCAATATTAAGGTTTAATTGCCTTATGGTGAATAAGAATCTGGATCATCTTAACATGCTAAATTTATTTGTGGCGATGCGATATAGTGAACATAACCGTGGGTAGTTCTGTAACTCAGTTTTCTAAACCTTTTCAGCAAAATCTTGACTTAGTCACGATAGGACACAGTCAAGAGTTCTTTTACTAAATCAAACAGAGACTTAGAACCTAATCACTCCATTTAATGGAATCTGTATGTTGACATAATTTTGGGCAGAATGTTCATAAGTCATTCTGTACACACGGCTGTGAGTACATGATTGCATAGGAACGACGGAATTCAATGTAGTTGAAGTAATATTGAGCGTTATTCTAGAATATATATGTCATCTGCCTAAGCATCCCTCGTGCAATGTTCATGACACTGGAAACCCTGCTATGTCTAAAAATTATGCACCTGGAACAGAGGGCCTCAGCAGATAGTGCTTCATACAGAATGAACTTGACAGATATTTTAGGGAAGAACTCATGATGGTCTAACAATTCGATTGATATTTAATCTGGTGTTCCACATGGTTCTATCCTTCGTCCAATACTTTTTGCAATTTATATTAATAACATTGTAATTAGTGAGAGGCGATTGAAAATGTGTCTGTAACATGCAGTGCTGGCAAGGTGAAAGATATATAAGACGAAATCCTGCATGCATAACGACAAAAATTTGTTGAACTGGTGGAGCAATGTTGTATTGAATATCACCATTGGATCTCCCACTGCGGGCACTGTAGTAGGGCAGACCTGATGATAGGGTACAAAGAAGTTATGTGCTCACATGCGCGATACCACTGCGAAATAGATATGAGATTTCTTGACTTTGTGAGTACTGTTGAAATGTACGGTGGCAACGAAGTTATGTACAAAGAAGCAATGTGCACATTAATATCAGATATAATAGAATTATGTGGTCCTCGCTGACACCCCGATTTCAAATGAGAACTTAAGCACGAATTGAGTAACCAGCCCCGTTTCATAAAAGGATATCTGCATTAAGATACCACTGGCAGTCATGGATTACGCTGACATACCAATTGGGTAGCCGATATTGCCAACTTGGTACCATGGAGTGAGCCCTGTATAGTTTTACTATTGTTTTACTATTCACTTCAACACGGTTATAGGCCCCTTGATGGTAGCATCGTAGTGGTTGTGGGAGCCCAAATGTGGAGAGAGAGAGAGAGAGCATCAGAGTCTAGCTTGCGTAGGTGCCCA
Organism: Dioctria linearis; assembly: GCA_963930735.1. Taxonomy (NCBI): domain Eukaryota; kingdom Metazoa; phylum Arthropoda; class Insecta; order Diptera; family Asilidae; genus Dioctria; species Dioctria linearis. The sequence goes on from OZ005744.1 coordinate 183,385,243, forward strand.
TACTCTATAGAATGGGAGAAGAATGTCGCTTGCATAAAATGTGTACTGCAACGTAGGATTTGAAGTTATTCTTGCTTACGCATTGCATGCTTCTATATTTGGTTCTCGGCGTGGAGTTGTGCTAAATCAGCCAAGTGCCGTTACCCACAGATCGACAGAGAATTAGAATAGATCTCGGTGCTACCAGTAATTCAGCCAAGTATGCACTTGCAAAACTGGGACTTATAGGGACAGGATATACTCTGTCTCATGAGGCCGCTGATGGGTGTTGTGGGATTAAGACTTAATAATAAGGTAAAACCACAGGATATCTGTACTTAGTGATAAGTGCGCATTCTGTGGTCATCCACTGTTGACAAAAAACGTCTTTCATACTTAGTCCCATTATTAATGACTTTCTGGATCCATCATCATTCTGGGCCGAAAACTATTAGCTCTATAGTTAGTTCTGCTCATTTTCGTCATAATTGACTCTTAGTTTTGTGAGATACTCATGATGGAGAAAGTCTGTATTTTTTTTTTTTGTATTTGAACGCCTTAACTAGGATCACAATTGCGATGTAACTAAATATCCACACTTTTACTTTTAATTTTACTCGCATTATCTTCCTATCTGATGATCATATAATATTTGCTGACTTTAATATGCCTTCTTTTCGGATGATTTTAAGTACGGCAACAACTATCATTTATTGTTTTCATCAGGTATTTATTAAAATGTCTCTATCTCTCTCTCACTTTGGAGAAGATTATTGTGAGAAATCAGGTTGTCAGGCCCATATTCTTCTGTCATCTTCTGCTGTGTTGCTGGCAAGACCTCACATAAATGTGATATTGATCCTGAAAGTTTAAACAAACATTTCCTTTCAACTAATACAACCGGGTGTTTTCCTAGTGAGCCAACTGAAATCACACCTAACAGTCATCAGTATGAGGGTTTCACATTTCGTCACGTCGATATTTCCGAGGTTTTAGCGGCATTATACAAAGTCAAATCTACAGCTGCTGGTAACGATATGTTGCACCCTAGACTTATCAAAATAATTGCACCCTTCATAGCTCATATTCTTGCTCATATATTTAATTATTGTATTATGGTTTCCCAGTTTCCCACTTCATGGAAGAAAGCCCTCATTGTCCCCATTCCTAAACAACGTAGTCCTAACGGTGTTAACGACTACCGACCAATCAGTCTTCTGTACTCCTTTAGTAAAGTCTTTGAGAAGGTTATATATAACCAAGCAAACGGATTTATCGAACAAAACAATCTCTTATCTCCATGGCAGTCGGGTTTTCGGTGACGGCACAGCTCTGAGACCGCTCTATTAAAGGTTTGCTCAGATATCAATGTCTGTCATGGTTTTGCTTGATTTCAACAAAGCCTTTGATTCAGTCAAGCATAGCCGTCTATTATTAAAGCTCCAAACATATTTCAATTTTTCCTCTACAGCTATTAATCTTTTCAAAAGTTTTCTCTCTGTGAGACAGCAGGCAGTTAGGGCTCAAAACTTATTATCCACATTCTTAGACATAAGTTGTGGTGTACCCCAAAGCTCAATCCTCGGACCTTTTTTGTTCAGTCTGTACATCAATGATCTTCCCTTTATTGTTGTGAACTCCTCCATTCATCTCTATGCAGACGATGTACAGATTTACCTAAGTAGATCTATAGGATTACAAGAAGATTGTATATTTCGGATCAATGAAGATCTACAACGAATACATGAGTGGTCTCTTGAAAATAAGCTCATACTTAATCCTAAAAAGTCAATCTGTATGCACATTTATAGAACAAGTATTGACTCAACTGAATTGCCTGCTGTCTCACATAACAATGCTACTTTACCCTATCTCAGCTCCGTGAAAAACCTGGACGTTTACCTGCTGCAGTCATATAACTAATATAATAGACAAAGTATACAGCAACCTTCGACAACTCAGGAGCAGTGCATATCTGTTATCGGTTGAGATGCGCCTTAAATTGGTGCGAACGCTTATCATATCATTCTTCACCTACGGAACCATACTTTTCTCGAAGTTGGATTCAAGTTGCAGTTGAAAACTCAGTGTCGCTTTTAATGATTCTGTTCGTTTTATATACCAACTGCCCCGTAATGCACATGTGTCTATGTATCGAAACTCAATTCTGGGATACTCATCTTGCTCATCGTGACCTATTTTTTCTTCAAAAGTTAATCTACAACAAATGCCCTGAATATCTTTATACCAAACTGCAATTTTTACGATCGCATCGAAACCTAAACTTGCTTCTACCTCGCTGCAGGTCACAATATGGTGAACGTTCTTACTTTGTCCAAATTCCCCGCAAGTGGAATTCGCTACCAACTGGATATCAAAACAAAAGCTGCAGCAGACCTTTTCTTAATTTGTTAAATTCTCAAAATTTGGGTTAAAGGTACATACACAGCGGTATTTAATTTTTGTTTGTCTATCTGTTAAGGTTCTTTCTCTACTCTCCTAATTAGTAGTACTTACTTACATATCTGCACTAATTATTTTATTTTATTTTATTTTTCTTATTGGTTTACCTATATATATTTTCTGTACATAAACAAGATATTGTAATCTTTGTGCAGTTGAACCTCTTAATAGATAATTTGGAATGTTTCCTATATGGCTCCTATATAAATCTCGATCAATATTTAACTTCTTACATAGATCTTGTAATTCTTAAAGGAATAACTAGAGTGTTATATCTACATTTGTAGTTCTATATGAGTCTAAGGAGTATAACTCTTATATGAAGAATTTACTACTTGAATATAAGTGCTATAAACGTGAGTATATGGAACAATAATTCCCAGAAAATTGTGATCCTATATAATATTCCTATATCAGTATTGGAGAATTTAAATATGGGAGTACAGCTCTTGGGAAGTATGTTCATATATCAAGCTTCATATCAAAAATCAATCTCCAATCAACCCTTATATAAGACTGCGGGGCATAAATAATTTCAGTAAGAATTCATTTTCGATATCAACACTCATTATAAGCAATCAGTATTTTGTGAAGTTTTATATAGGATCAAGGGGATCACTTGGAAATTGTGTTCCTATACCAAAGCTCATAGGAGATGCTAAAGTGTCATGTTGCGGTATGCGGGTAGTATCTACAACCCCAAGAAAAAGTTTAATATACTACCCTCCTTTGCGCAGTTGGTTAAGAACAGTGAAATTAGAATTACAATAACGAATTTAATGGATGAGTAATTAAAAAACCAGTACTTATCATAGGAAAGTAAGAAAAAATGTTCTAAAAATAACATCATCTACGCCGCTGACTTGCAATACATCATCTGCTACGAAACCATTAATTTACAGGATTTCAAAACTTCCACCAACGATTATTGGCCCCAGCATTGCTTCACCTTCAGTGCTACTTCTACTACGCTACCAGGTATGCATAAATATTGTTAATATATAATCGGTAGACCTTTACCTATTGTTCCTAATGATGATGATCAGTATGGTGATGAATATGATTCTGATGATGTAGAAAATGAAAAAATTATTGCTGATGTGATGAAAAAGGAAACATTTAGAATTACTCTGAAGGTGTGAGCTTCGCAAAATAATATATCACAAAAAGAATTGAGAGAGCTGTTCAAAATTTGTAATGGACACACTCCGGACTTATTACCTACTGATCCAAGAACAATGCTCCGCACATCATCAACTAAAATGAACCGTGGTAATATTGTACAAATAGGATCATCACCATCGGATGGTCACAATTGGCACCAAGGGTTCGAGTTTTGTTTAAAACAATGTTATCGAAACATTAATCAACCAACACAGATTTCGATTAACATAAACATAGACGTTTTTAAAAGTTCTAATGAAGAATTTTGGCTTATGTTATTTAATATTCACGAGTTTCCTGATGTTTTTACAATAGTCGTCTTGGATTTTCGTTTCATTTCGCCTATGTACATATATAAGGTCTCATACATTCAACTCAATTCTAAAAGACCGAGTTGAGTGTTTTAAATTAAAAATATCAACGTATGCCCCTGTGCTCACGTTCAAAGATTTATTGCAACATGTTCTTTCAACTGTCAAGAATCTTTTAAAAGTACACTACGCTGGCCAATCGGAATTCTCATATAGGAATTCATATAGGAACTCTCATCTCGAAATAGAAACATAAGTGCTATATGAATGTTTTTGTTTCGGTATTCGCTCTACTATGCTTATATAGCACTACAAATCCCATATCAAAATATCTATTCTCAACACAGCAATTTACATCTTTATATAGGAATTAGTTACCTATATAAGCATTTATTCCTACTTATGTAGGTGTTGAGGTCATGGTAGGAAATTTTGTTTTTTATATCAACATTTATAATCTTTAAGGGAGAACTGAAGTCCTATATCATCTCTTTCTTATATACCCCTACCCAGTGGCCATGTTTGCTGATTATTTGGACGGCCATATTAGTAATAAAAAAAGGACGCATTTTTATTTAGGTGTAAATTAGCTTAGAAACATGAAAATAATGACATATTGATAATTTTATTGAACACTAGATAAATTCACATTAGTTCCATTTATTTAGAGAACCAAATGAATATAACTATTTTTGACCATAATTAATTAAACATTCTATTTATTTATTTATTTATTTTGAGGCGCTTTGTTATTTTTCGATCTAACGTGTTAAATACTAACAGTAAATTCAAATATATACCAATGTGAAAAAATAATTTTATTATTAAGAAATATGTTCCTCAATCATATTTTATAACACCATATTTTGTGTTAAGTGAAAACTTTCTATCGGACTCTAAGTCACGCATGCATAATAAGTTCCACATGAATAATAAATTTGTAGACTCAACTAGGATCACTTTTCCTATATAGGTTAATTTGTTCCTAAATAGGTTATTACATAGGGATATATTTAATTCGTATATAAGTGAAGTAGACCAATTTAGGAAATCATACAACAACATTATAACACTAAATTTCTACAATATGGTACATATAAAGTCTTATATAAGCTCTGAGCATCAAGATTAGATTAAGATATAAGAAGATTATAGGAATTATTATTCCTATATCAACACTAAATTTTATTCCCCGAGCATGATATGGGATTCTCCACTTTAGCGCTATAAGAGTCTAGTGCAATTCCCTGGGAACTCGGTGAGACAATAATCTGGCTTCTTATAACACCTTAAGTTCGCAAGATTTATTCCCTAGCAGAGCTTCGAGCTTTATATAGGACAAAAATTGTTCGTTGGGGTATCTTGCTCGAAACTAAATCTAGCGACGTCTAACCATCCTACATACTTAACATTATTTGTTAATTCTATTGATTTCAGCATTTTGACAACTTTTGAAGGACGGCCTGGTCAATAAATATCTTGTTAATTTTGACTGAATATAGATGCAGTGTAAAAATAAGGAAAATAGTAAAAATACAGAATATAGCCGGCCCCTATCCTTACCTTACCCGCATCATATTCAAAGTTTATTGAGACCTTTCTCGTATTTAACTTTTTTTTATTATCGCCAGGAAGTTAAATAAAATAGTCTTGAAAAACAGTGATTCCAACCTCATTTTTTTCAACCAGTTAAAATTTTTTTTTTTGTATTTCAATCACATATAAAACTTAATTACCACCCTCGATCTTATTTATTTCCTTATTGATTATAGCTAAGCTATAAAAAAATAAAACGACATTTAACTGCATTTGTCATGCCATTTTTTATGGTTAATTTAAATTCACAAGACGACTAATAATAATAATAAAATTAAATTAATTTTCGCAGGCCTCTCGTTCAATTCAATAAAAATCAATCTCACTAAAATAAATAAATAAATAACTATAAAAAAAAAGAACTACCTACAACGTGAGGGAAATATTTATTCAACATTTATCGCTTAATTTGCAAAAATATTCATGAACATGATATGTAAAATCACTGAATAAGTGAAACCCTATTTCCATTACCGGGTCAAATCGAGCTTTTGCCATAAAATTTGTTTACTACAGCATACATACATACATGAATATTTGTAAAGCTACATACATACATACATACATAATGAAATAAATATGAAGTCCCAATTTTTCATATTCATTGAGAACAAAACAAATTACTCAATTTGTGCTCGGACTATTGTAACTATTTGCATTTTACTGAAACGAAACTAATTCAGAAAATTTCAAATAAGAATTTTTATAAACTAAACTACAATCAACCACCCAAAAAAAAAAAACATGCGCACTCGACTTGTAGTCTAGATCTGTCACATATCTATCCCAAAACTAAACTTGATTAGTCGCAATTTGAATACTAATTAAAAACAAGCAATAAAAAATAAACTAACGCCGCCGCCGATTTGGCTGAGATATCTGTGATAAAATTACAAATTCAAGTAGCTTACGCATGCGTGAAATGTTGTGATGTATACCTGTGCTGCTGCTGTGTATATATTTCCATAAATAAAATTCACTCAAAATTAAAGAAATTTTTCTTGTAAGAATTTAATTTGAGCACAATAAAAAAAAAACTACAAAGTTACATACAAGAAATTTACCGGACTTTACACGGTCAATGCAATTCGATAACGCATAAGTAACATAAACTAACCGTCTTTACCGCAGAGAGAACGCTGCAGATGGTTTTGGTTTATGATGAATTAATATGGATTACCTGGATTACCTACTTAAGAATGCGGTGGTGTGCTAAACTGACTCTAGAGGAATATGTATGTATGTAACCAGGTGTGCACATAGCTTAGCCCAAGTTCTCTATTCAGTCTGTATTAAAATTTATGCGGTAGTAATTTAACGCGTCTCTGATGAGGAATTTTTATTGTGTATAAATTGAAAAGATTTTTTTTGCAGGAAGAAAAAAACACAATAAAAAATGAACAGAAAATATGAAGCTCTCCTTTATCGACCCTGCCAGGGTAAGGCGAATTATTTTAATAACTATGCACTCGGTGTGTGTTGGTTAGTTAATTCCCACAAAATTCATACGCCAGTTTTTATCATAAATAAACTATTAAAGGAGGATCTTTTTTTTTTACATTTTGGAGGATAAAAAGTTAATTTATGTAGTTTTGTGTTTGTGTGTGTGTGTGTATATGGGTCTGAGGATGCTTTCCTTATAATATCTAAATCAAAGGAGATGACGATTTATATTGCGTTCTAGATTGCATATTACGAAATTCATTCCACTATCATATGAGAGTTGAAAAAAAAACTTTTATGAATTTTATAGCATAAAATAAGGGCAATATTTGAATGTATCCTTTTTTCATCTATTCTTGTGGAATGTCCAATGGGAGATCCAAAGGGAGTCCAAATACACAAAATATTGCTGAATAACTAATAACTGATGCTTGGATGTACGTATGTAAAATGATCTATCTCAAGATAATTAGATTTTTAATAATTTTTATTAATTTTATACTTCAGATGATTTTTTGTTTATTTCAGTTTACTTCTTATAGAGACACGAACAAAACATTACATCAACATTTTTGTATAGCAAATTCAATGCAATTCTTTATTAACATATTTTTTGTAGGTAAGTAGACAAGAATATTAATTCGACAGAAAAAAATATATGCGGAGTTATCTAAAAAGATAAAAAATAGATAAAAAAATAGACAAAAAAAGGAAAATAATAATAATAATAAACAAATAATGTAAATCATTATTAATATCTAAATTTAAACCAACAATATAAAATCAATTTAAGAAGTCTTATGAATCTTCCGAAATAACAAGCACTTTGAATCCATATCGATAGGAAATTTGAAAGGTTTCCGGATAAAAGCAAGAGCCTTCTAAAAACCGAGTTCGGTAGACAAATATTAACAAATTTTATACAATTATTGGTTGAAACATTTTTAACAATTGATAAGATAATAGACACAGCTTACAAGTGTCGAAGGGATGTGGATGGCAAGAACCATCCCACTTCGGCTGTACATTAGCGGAAAAATGCTCTAAATGAATTTCGTAGCAACCCAGCAAAAAATTTAGAGGACGTCCGCATCAGCGAAACTTAAGCGACAATAAAGCTGCACAATGCGAAAAATGAAAGTAAATGCGCAGAGCTAAAAAATATTTTGATATGGAAGCGATAAAAAAGCGAAACGAACGCGAATATAAATTTTGTTCTATTTTATTTATATTTAATAAACACGTGCATTTGCGCTGTTTGAATTCACTAGCGAAATTTATGTTGCACTGTGTGATATTTTTGCGATACGCATTGGCTTCACAAGGTTTGCTGGGAAGGGGTATTGATTGCAGTATCTGTCTATATTCAAGTCAAACTGAATATTTATAGATAGAACTGTCAGTACCCAGCAAAAAATTTGACGAACGTTCCAAACAGCGAAACTTAAGCGATAATACAGCTGCAAAATGCCAAATGTGAGAGTAAATGCGACAGAGATGAAAATTATTTATGTTATCGCACCGATATAAAAGCGAAACGAAAGCGAATATAAATTCGGTTCTCTTTTGTTTATCTTACATAAACACGTGCAAATGAGCTGTTTTGTGCCCGAACTTTTGAGAATTTTACAGTTTCAAGATTTTTGGTTCTATTTTTCAATTCTGAGTTTGCATTTCAGCGTGAACAGATCAGAAATGTGTCTTGTTTGTTTTTCTATCAGTAAATTGTAAAACGTGAGAAATTAAAACTACATTTAATTAACATTTAAGAGTAAAATGAGACGCTACATTTATAGAAGACTGGATTAGATAGGAAGTGAAGCAAAACAAAGCCGAAATGATTCCATCACTGTAATAGAGCAATATTGCTAATGATTGAGAAATACTTTCATTTGCGAATCGCTAAAGTTATCGCTACCACAGTAGATTAATATTCATTTTGGATACATTTAAATTTATCACATTCTTTCGAAAAAGAAAGGCAAACTAAATCCGAAGTGATACCACCAATGCAATGTGGTACAAAGTTCTGTCGAGATTTGCTCCCGCTCGAGGTTTCGCTTTCATATCTCATTTGAATTCACTAGCGAAATTTATGTTGCACTTTATAATATTATGATTGGTTTCGCAATGTTTGCTGGGTAGGAACACTCGTTTGGGCGCCCAACATGGGGTTGACGCACTACAGTTTCAATCCGTGCACGAAGGTGAGGGAGGGGCGAAGTAACTTGTCCAGCTTGGTGGACATATCTCTAGTCATCGATGGCCAGGTAAGAAAAGAAATCAAACGGATAGATTTCGTCTATCAACTAGCCTTCGCCACGGTACGACCGGTATCGAACCGGATAGTGACACCCGAGTAGGTATCATCTAAGTGAGGACATTTAATCAGAAGGGATAGATTTAATCTTATATTAACCCACCGCGAAAGGAGGAATTTCCCCGGGGTGCGACAAGCAAGTTCATTCTATTCAAAATCGTGCACTGCGAGGACATGTGGTATTATTAAAAAATAGTTATCGGGAGGTAAGCAAACCATGAACGTATGCATTGCGGAAATCAGAAGGAAGTTGATACGAGTACGATAAGAGGTTATAGCTGCGATTGATCCTAGGTAGGTTTCAGTGGAGCTCGCCCAACATAACTAAGTATAGCTTCAGTGAAAAGACTCTTGTAATAGCTTTTTTTTTATGAATAGGGATATCCCAGAAAAACAATTTTTTTTTCTCCAATGTTACAAACGTTTCCCAGGCTCCTAACCAATGAAATTTTTGAAAAAATTAAGGATTTTGTATGCACAAATCGCTGAAATATTATAACGGAGATTGCAAAGGAAGTTGGTGTCTCATACGACTCCAAACAATTTTTACTAACATTTTGGGCGGTAAAAATAAATGGTAGCCGTTTTTTTTCAAAATTATTAGATTTTCAACAAAATTATCATCGCCAAAAACAACGCTGAACAAATGTTGACTGAAGTCACTGACAATTCAGAGTTACTCAAACTGCAAACGGATCATAAGAGGTGCTAAAATGCGGCTATATATGTGGCAATGATAAAGGAAAGCTCAATTATTTCAATAGAAGTCAAAATAGAATAAAACAAGTAAAAAACGAGTTTTCAAACAAAACTGAGGCCAAGCCGCATGATAAAGTAGAAAATAAACTTTTCTTCACACACAGAGGTGGACTCAGATTTTTTGATTGGGACATTTCTCTTGAATATTCTTTCTCTTCATGAATCAAATCACTTATTACCTCTGATTGATCATACTGAAATATATCGGTGATTGTCAGCGAATAAAATCTGAGTCCACCTCTGTGTGTGAAGAAAAGTTTATTTTCTACTTTTTCATGCGGCTTGGCCTCAGTTTTGTTTGAAAACTCGTTTTTTACTTATTTTATTTTCTGCCTTTTTCACGTTAACTAAATTATTATTACGTGCTGCATGGAGATATTTTAAAACAATTTTATGACGGCTGAAAAGACACTGATTTACTGAATTTTCCCGATTTTCCATGTTTTCCACAGACTTTTCCTATTACTATGAATTTTTTTTAAAAATTTACATGAATTTTTCTCGATTTGTCATGCAAGTTTTCATGATTGTTGAAGAGATGATGCCAGTAGGATGGCAAAAAAATGATTCCGCATAGATTATAAAACTTTTTTGTCGGAAAATTTTCCGGAAAAGTAGGAAAATTCCGGAAAATTTTCGAGAAAAATTGGAAAATTCTGCATTTTTCCTGAAACAGATTTATCACTAATCATATCGATGAAAATTTGTCAGATGATTTTCCAGCTTTTACGGGTTTTCCACTGAGTTTTCCACAAAAGCAACTTTATGCAACTCATTTCGCTCTACAACTTTGTCTTAGGTTGCAAAACGCTCAAACGCTTCTTTGGTCTGAAAAACTCCGGAAAAGCGTTTTCATGAATTTTCCTCGATTTTTTCTGCAAGTTTTCATCATTGTCGGAGAGAAAGTAATGATGCCAGTTGATAGGAAACTTGATCCTGCGTAATTTAGCAAACTTTTTTATCGGAAAATTCCGGAAATTTTTTTCGGAAAAATCGGAAAACTCTGCATTTTTCCTGAAACGGATTTGTCACTAATCAAATTTGTACAAAATATTCAAATGATTTTTTTCCGATTTTTCGGGTTTTCGATCAAATATCAAAGTTTTCTTGGCTGTTCTATTCTATTGGCAGCAGAAATAGGTGAACTATGATTTTTAATGGTAACCCTGTAGCGTTCAATGAAGACTGCATTTTACAAATGTTTTGTAGATTGGAAAGAACAATTGAATTGGAGACAAATAAATAAATAAATATCTTTTGACAAAAATAAAAATGCATGCTACTTTTTGATCAAACTTCAGACTAAAAAGCATTTTCTTGCAGTACTGAGAGAATGATTTTAAAAACGTAATGCCACTACAAATCTGTTAAGTTCTATTTATGACGGAGAGTTTTTTTTTATCAAATTAAGCATAATAATAATATTGGGTATTCAATAATTTTCTAATTCCGATTTATTTTTACACTATTTTGATTTTCTATGTATTTTTACAACATTTCTTTGTTTGAAGTGTAAAATTACTCGTTTTATATCGTATTTTTCCTCTATTTATGATATAAATTTTATTTGTAAATGCGCATACAGTTCAAGCCTCTCAAGCGTGTACATTTACAGTAATTATACTATAGGAACATCGTTTTCTCATCATATAAACTTACTTCATTATATTTCTATTATTACCTGACCCTGTACTATGTAGCTATAGATATCTCTCGTAAGAACTTCTTCAAATTACCTGAAAAAATAGAAGAAAAAAATCTGTTAATTAATTTTTTTGGAAAAAACAAAATTAATAATTTATTAAATATTTTCTTTTAATTTTTTTTTTTTAAATTGTGGCATTAATTGGGTAAATTTTCAATATTTTTTTGCTTTTTTTTTAACACTAAAATTACATACTAAAAGGCAATTCAAGTCATTCTTCAACATTTGATCAGAGTTACAATTTTTATTTCATTCAAATATTTCAGGAATTATACAGGGTGATGCAAAAATGTATACAAGAAAACTATTTTCCGTGTTGATGTACGTAGTTCAAAAAGGAAAATTAGAAGAAATAAGTAAATTACGATTCCCTTTCAAGATAAGTCGTCCTCATTTCCGAACATCTCAGAGATCCACAGACACTAACAATGCTGAAAAAAAAACTTTTCATTTATTCTGTAACGTTCCTGAAACTCAATTAACTCCAACAAAACTATCGCATACAGAAAATGCTTTTTGCATATACGTTAAAATTCGAATTTAATTCGAAACTTTTAACAAGACTGCACCACCGCAAGCAATTTACAACCTTTCTAGAGTTCTGAAAAGGGCTTGCACAACACTCCATAACAGGTGTTTCGCCACCAGTCCTTCCATCACTACATATGTACATATTTATATGGGAGCGCGTGTGTTAATCTTTTATTAACCCCCTCCCCCACCTCAGAAACGTGCTACAGAATCTTTACTCAAAAGCTTAAAGTACTTTCACACTGTGTACTTAAGGGCAGCCTTAGTATCTCTAGTTGAGTGGTAACACCTAAAAAGCATTTTATAACCAGAAACCAGAAACGTGTACATACCTAGGCTATGTATGTATGTAGAGTAATGATGTGCAGTCATTTGAGGAAAGTACGACAAGCAATTGTGGCATTTTGATAACTGTGGATAAAGGGATTGAAATGAAAGTTCCCACTTCACATCCTTTGTACTGCACATAAGTATTATATTATTTGTATTATCAAGAGTTATCAATGGTACCTGAAAGTATTGTATTGTATATGTACAGACACACATATTCAGAGTGGGAAAGATGCTCTAGGGGGGAACGGATCTATACTAAAATGAAATATTGAAGTTTTCGAGAGTAATCCTGACGTATTGACTTAATCTCGCTCAATTTATTTTTACAATTTATTTGAAATCGGAACGAGTTTTCCCAGTCAATTGAATTTACTCGGAGTGGAGTACTTGACAATTCAATTTCGATGGTAATAGAAGATGTTTTGGATAAAAAAAAAAATGCGAAATAGTCATCAGTAGAATGCTTTGATCTAGACAAGGTAAAATTGGGAAATTTGGTATAAGAGTATGAGATCGCTGTAACAATGTAGGTATGTAAGACTTTCAAGTTTCATGTCTCTTGGCACTAAGTTGATTTTAATATTTCTATATCTCCATAAATACACTGCACACTCTAAATGTTGACAGTTATAAAGTCCCTGAAATACTTAGATGTCAGCATTTGAATGACATCTGTGATGTGTTAGCCGAACTTAATCATGCTGTCGGATTTTAAAGTTTCAACTGTCAAATGAAAAGAAAGTGCCAAGATTTTATTTTATTCTGTAAAGACAGACTTGATCCAACGACTTTTGATAATAAAGCCGCATTCACAATATAGAGTGGCGTAGAGTGGCAATTGGCATCCTTTTTTTTCACACGCAGTGCTGCATATGGCCATCTTTGTATGGCTCACAGTAGAGACGAGTGGAGCGACTTGCATGACCCAGTCGTATGATTTGCTTGAGCGTGTGTAGCGTCTTTACACTTCATAATTAATGGCATTCCAACTCTATTCAATAGTCTTTATTCATTACATTCCATCCATCCATTCCTCCCGTGTAGCCGACCATCTTTTCTATTCATCCATTAATTTTAACAAGTAAAAACGCTAGAATTGGTGTAACAATAACACCAATTCTTATGATACCCTAGATGAAAGCCCGTATTTAATTTGGTATAGACACCCATCTGCGAAACTTTGATTTTTGAAGTGGTTTTTCGCATATATTTCTAGAACGGCTCGTCGGAAAGTAAAAATGATTATGACCAAAATCATTGGATACGTAAAAAACTAAATTTTTGTATGGCAAGACCAAGAAGTGGTTGTCCTGTTTAGTCCAGTTTTAAAATTTTATTGACTATTTTTATGAAAACGCCATGTACAAAATTCCAACTGTTGTTCAAATGTTGTGGTCCATTCCAGCATGTTCCATCAACCATATAAAATTTATATACTCTGCTCGATATACACAGTATACGTTTATACGTAAAAACCCTTCAGTTAAGTAAACGCGTTCCAAGTTTTTGTGCAAATGGACAGACAGGACAAATGAAAATACAAAAATCAAAATAACTATTAATATTATGTGTGGGTGTCCAATCCATTTTGCTCTACCATCATTATTTCTATGCCCTACAAACTGAATGATAAACTTAAATTACAACTATAATAGCCGTAAAGACGTTACGGATTTCAACGAGACTGAGGTTTAATTACGAAAAATTGTCATTTTTATCACATTCCGTAACGGTTATTATCTTCACATTTAATGTTTTCAACTTTTCGTAACTAAACCATAGTCACGTTGAAATCCGCAACGTCTTTACAACTATTGTAGTCGAGTCATTAGTATACCCTATGATTCAACATCTAGATTCTAGGATAAAACAAGATTTCAAGATTCTGACGTCAAATCCAAATCCAACCCTAGTCAATAAAATCCTACAACCAAATCAGAATGATTTATTTAAATTAACATAACATAAGAAAAATCAAAATCAAATCGTAAAATATGCACACTATATAATTATAGCCACGTTTTTCTCAATAATATTATAAAATAATTTAGAAAATTATGATATTTGAAGATTAGATAGGTGATCATTATGCATTCGCCACCGAGGTATATATATGCAACCACCAAATATGTTACGTCATCAAAGCTTTAAAGAAACTCAACTCAACTAACCTGATTTGTTCTACGTATAAAAGTTTTATAACAAAGTTGTATAACAAAGCTCAATATTCTCAAACAGGTACAACTATGGCCATCTAGCGTGGAAGTGACTACTTAAAGTTGCGAACACTATATAATATATACACAATGGTTCTATTCTATTTTCACGCTGCCAATCACGAAAGCTTACAAAATGAAATTTCGAACTACTAGAATGTAGATGGCGTGGAAAAAGTTCCATACTTTTTTTTTATCGTAACTTACGTGTTTTCATGTTATTTCCTGATTTAATATTTTTTATGAACTCTAATAAAAAGCAAGAGGGACTTTTTGCAAACTTCATGATTTAAATAATTTATATTAATTTTTAGATAGTTTCGAAGCAATTCGATGGTGCCAACAGATATCGTCTTTTTGGAATTTATAGTTTTGACAACGATAGTTAATTTCAAAGTTCGAATTTGACTCTGCCCTGCATTTTGAACACCTTCGTTCTGGACTCAAAGCTCACTTTGCTCCACTCTGCATTGTGAATGCGGCATAAACGACGATGCGCGTGATAAAATTTTTTGTTTTGGAAGGTTTATCGGTTGTTGAAATTCCATAAAGGCTTAAAACAGTGTTAAAAACAAATTTGCGCCGTCATTTTTGGCTGTTTTAAAGTGGATCACGGAATTTAAACGTGGTCGTACAAGTTTCTATGATGAGGATCACCCAATAAGTGGTACAACACTAGAAATTATTCAAATGATCTCTGATATATGATTGGAGCAGTTCGACGAATCAAAGTATCGGAATTAAATGAGGCTGTGAGCTTTTTGGATTACCGAATATTTCATATTCACATGAATTTGGTATGAAAACGTTGTGTGAAAACTGGCTGCCGCATTTGTTGACCATTGACCAGAAACGCATTCGTACGATGTAGGATGTCACAAGAGCGCTTTGGTGATGGGTAAGTTCGTTATTCTGAGGTTTTGAATTGGGTGACCATTCATCCAACTCATTATTTTTGGCCCCATCTGGCTACTATCTTTTCCAAACTTTCACAAAATATCAAGTTGAAAAGCGTTTGACTCAGACAAAGAGGTGAAAGCAAATATGCTTGACTAACTATCATGAAAAGCTTCTGTAAAACCGCAGTAAGGATTTGATAGAACTCTTGGAAAAACGATGGACCAAATGTATCCGTGTTTGAGGGGACTACATTGAAAACTTATTATTTTGGCATTTTAACGAATTTAAATCATGTGCATGGATTGTGACATTCAGGCTTATATGTACATAGTATCTACTACGACAAATTTAGCTTTAGTGTGCATGAATTTAGTTCGAGAACAAGTCTAAGACCAATTTTTATGATACCCCAGATAAATGCCCGCATGTAATTTCGTATGGTCGTCCATCTGTGCATGTTGGAATTTTTGCATATATTTCTAAAACAGATCGTCGGATAGTAAAAATGGTTATAACCAACTTTATAGGATTTTATATTCTGAAAAACTTTTTTGTACAATAAATCGTATAGGACTGATCGTTTTCACAGTATACGTAAAAAGCCTAAATTGTTACATGGCAATACCAAGAAGGGGTTGCGTAATTTAGCCCATTTTTAAACCTATATTTTACTAATTTTATAAAAAAGCCATGTACAAAATTTTAGCTCTGTCCATTGAAGCGTTAACAGGCAGTGTCCAATCCATATATCCATCCCACGAAGAAGTTACCCGATTTGTCCTATATTCGAACTTAAATTTGTTGAGTTTTCGTCAGGACGGACATGCAAAGATTAAAATAACTTTTAATTATATGCAAACGAATGACCTACAATGTCATCATCTAGGGTATCAGAAAATGATCTACCTACAGCAAGGATTATGGTTAGTTGCGACTACCGCTTACCTTACAATCTACCGTAGCAAGTTTTGATACGACATTCATGGAGCTTTTGGAGGAATTAATCAAAGTAATTTGATTAATGAAAGACAAAGAAAATATAAACGCAGCTAGAGAGAGAGAGAGAGAGAGATTTAAATCTAACTAACAAAATCATTAACTCATCTCCATCGTCAACAGCTTCGCTATGGCTATAACCGTCCGCTTAGGGTTTTAGTCGCCTACATATCCGAGGATTACTCATCTACTCGGATGTGTCTTTCCACATTTCTCATGATTAACCTGTGAGGATTTTGCACCTGCTAATTACTAGTTAGTAAGATTTTGATAGCTTATTATGTTTGAAGTTCCAAAAATCGTATCTTATTTTAATGCAGGTAAGTGAATTTAGGACTCCACTAAAAGTTGGCTCAAATGAAGAGCAATCGGCAAGTCCAATTTATCGAGCAACTTAAGCCGTATAACGGTAATAGCGCGGCGATTGTTGACTTCCAAGTAGTCCAACGTCTGAGGTTTATCGGCGTAGACTAGATAGTTCACATATACCTAAAGAAAGTAATCCATAGATCGTGGAGGCCAGTTCACAGGTCCCATTACACGAAATTATGCGCTCATCGCATGTTTCTCACATTAAATTGATTGGGCCACGTGCTGTGTGACTATGGTTTCCAATCCGGATATCCGGATATCAAATTATCCGGATTATCCGACCCATTTTGACTATTCGGTTATCCGGATATTTTTCCTTAATTATCCGATAATCCGGATATTTTTGACATTTATTTTTTTTTTAGGAAAATACTGTTTTCTTTCTAACTGTTCAGCTATTTTCAAAAGATTATACAATTACTTTCTCAAGTGGCACTTTTATTAATTATTATTATTTATTTATTAAAGTTTCTTTGAATAAACAAATAAGTTGTCTTGTGGATGTTTTTTTATCCAAATTTTAAATAAAACAAGTAAGAAAGCTAGAATTGGTCAAATAGTAATTCACCCTAGATGAATGCCCTTATGACCCGGTTTAGACGGGTCAATAAGCTCCCTCTGCCACACGAAAATTTTTCGGTAATATGATGGTTGGGGCAGGAATGAAGCATCACCCAACCTACAGATTTCGTGCGGCAGAGGCAGCATACTGAGACTTACGTGTCTAAACTGGGTCTATGTAATTTCGTATGGTCAACCATCTGTGTAAGTTTGATTATCTAAGTGGTTTTTCGCATATTTTTCTAGAACGGTTCGTCGGACAATAAAAATTATTATAACTAGTTTCATAACATTTCATATTCTGAAGAACTTTTGGGTACACAAAAGACGTCTAGGACTGATTGTTTTCACAGAATACCTACATAAAAAATTAAAATTTTTATATGGCCCAATTTAGATCATTTATGAAATTATTTTTACTATTTTTATGAAAACGTCGCGTAGAAAAATTCAGCTCTCTACGCTGATGCTCTCTAAAGCAATGTCCAAATATGTAGTGAAAAACGAAAGTTTTGTATGGCAAGTCCTTGAAGGAGTTACCCGATTTGTCCCATTTTCGAACTTGAATTTAGTTTTTTTTTTAAAAAAAAAGGTCATGTGCACAATTTTAGTTGTCTAAGTACATACGTTCTCGAGTTATCGTGCGGACACACAGATAGATAAGCAGACGGACAGACGGACATGCAAAAATCAAAATAACTCTTAATATTATACATGGGTGTTCATTCCATTTTGCTCTACCATAATTATTTCTATGCGTTACAAACGGAAGGACAAACTTAGTATCCCAATAGATTTCGTCTAGGGTATAAGAAAACCTACTAAGCACTGAAATTACATGATAACAGTGTGGTTAAAAATTAAATATATTTATAAATAAAATATTGAGTTAATCGCCCAAAAAGGTAGTATATACATTAATTATGGAGTAAATAGATGTCTTCAGATTCCGGTGTAGGAGTTTTCTGTTACCCGTATAGCGTTATCCATATATGACGTGATTATCTATATAAAATCGACGATGGCTCGACTTGTTGACGATTCCACATTTAATTTTTAACCATTTAAGGGCAATCAAGTTTAAAAGAAATATTAGATGTCCTATTACCACTAGAGACTGCAGCAAAGGAATTAAATAAAAATTCGGCGACACTTTTGACCGCTGAATGTGCTTATAAATTTCTATGTGAAAGCTTAGACGAGTTTAGAACGAACTTAGGTTAAAATTTATCGAAACAGCACAAAAAACGAATGGATGAACGTCGAGATAAAATGCTTATGAAAATAAATCTTCCTAGAAGCAGGCAATATACCACATTCCATAAATATTTTGATTATAATCCAAAGGTGCTCCCATTAAATTGCCAGTCTGCAGGAATAACTGGAAGTGGCAATTTCTTCTGTTGCTGAGGATAGCAACGCAAAAAACATATTATTCAATGCATATCTTACAATAAAGCCAGCATTTACAGTTTCAATCAATTACAGTTTTGAAATTTTCAATGCAATAACTTTTTAGAATATTCTTTTTTAGAAACAAAATCAATTTAAATCATATAATTTTTTTTACTATTTATTAATTCTTAATGTACATAATTAAAATATTTGCATAAAAAAATTATAAAACATCATGAAATATTGGATTCAAGCTATTTATTTATGTTGTTTTTGTTATCCGGATATCCGGATTATCCTGATATTTTGAGTTTTCAGTATTCGATATCCGGATAGTCATTAATGTCGGATAATTGGATATTTTGAGTTTTCAGTATTCGATATCCGGATAGTCATTAATGTCGGATAATTGGAAACCCTATGTGTGACATGCTGCGCCATCTTGTTGAAACCAAAGCAGTGACACTGACGTGGCTCTATAGCGCTCTCCATTGATGGTAACATTTTGGCTGGCATCATCTTTAAAGATATACGGGCCAATGATTCCACCTGCCCACAAAGCACACCAAACAATGACTTTTAATGGATATAAAGGCTTCTACATTTTCTCCAGTCCAAGTTCGGCAATTCTACTTATTGAAAATGAGCCTCATCGCTGAACAAAATTTTCCGTTGAAAAAGAGGATCAAGTTGAATTCAGCCCATTTACCAAACGTACTGCACTCATAAGGGTCACGCGGTTACAACTCTTGCACAAGCTAAATCTTATAAGCTCGTGAGCCAAAGTCTTTCCGCAATATCTTTCACAAAGTGGATGGGCACAGCTCCAATTGCTGTTCACAATGGCTAATCGACTCATTCGGGTCCTTCTCAATACTACGCTTCACAGCAGCAATAACTTTTTCTGTGTGCACTGTATGGCATCTTTGTGGATTGCGTATTATCAACTAGAGTGTGGTGCGTGGTGCGAAAATGATAGATGGTTTCCGATGGACGATTATGCCAACCGTAAAAGTAAGTTTTCCGAACTGAACCTTCTCAAAATAAATTTGCACAATTTGCAAGCGTTGTTCTAGCGTAAGTGAAATGACAAAACGTATTGACCACAAATCAACTGTCAAATTGACAGGCACCTGATACAGTGTTGCCAATTTAAAAACTAAACCTATAAAAATAAAAACACTTCATTTGATACACTGAGCCTTGACCGCATCTTCATGCCAGCTGCATGTCTTTAATAACATAAGCGTCGTTCCATCTTCGTCTTCTGACTTAGAGAGGTAATCTGGAAGAATTTGAGCATATAAAGCACAAGTAGAAAAGCTAGAATTGGTCTAAGACCAATTCTTATGATACCCTAGATGAATGCTCGTATAAAATTTCGTATGATTACCGATATATGCAAGTTTGATTTTTGAAGTGGTTTTTCGCATATATTTCTAGAACGGTTCGCCGGACAGTAAAAATGACTATAACAAATTTCATAGGATTTCATATTCTGAAGAACTTTTCAGTACAATAAAAACGTCTAGGATTGATCGTGTTCACAATATACGTAAAAATCCTAATTTTTTTATGGAAACACCAAGACAGTGTTGCCCTATTTAGCCTATTTTCGAAAATGTATTTACAGTTTTTATAAAACATTGTATACAAAATTTCAGCTCTCTACCTTGAGACATTCTCAGGCAGTGTCCAAATATATAGCAAAATAACGAAATTTTTGTATGGCAACTCTACGAAGGAGTTACCCGATTTGTCTCATTTTCGAATTTAATTTTACTTTTTCTTTTTAAAGCCCATCTGCGAAATTTTAGCTCTCAAGTATTTGCGTTCACGAGTTATTGTGAGGACGGACAGACAGACAGACGGACGGACAAGCAAAAATTAAAATAACTTGTAATATTATGCGTGAATGTCCAATCCATTTTGCTCTACTATTATTATTTTTAGGTGTTACAAGCGGAATGGCAAACTTTTTTCTTTTTTAGGCATGGGGACAGGGGACCCCATCCCAAGCACGGAGGCCATATTGGCCCATTGTGCTGTCCTGCTAGAACCCCATTCACCAAAACCTTCCTGTCCTCTTAATGGAGCACATCAGGTCTTGGTGAGGAAGGTTTTTCAGCTCATCCACAGATATAAGGGCAGACCCTAGAGTATCCAGTCTGCTCCGGGCAAAGGCCCGACACGCACACAAAGTGTTCGGTTGTCTCAGGCTCTCGCTCCAGGCAGGATAGACACTCACGGCTGTCAGCAACTCCCATCCTTGTTAGATGAGCATGAAGTTAGCTGTGGCCGGTGATGATGCCAACCACAATTCTAAATTGTTTCCTTTCGAGACTCATGAGAAAATAGGAGATATTTCCATTGGGCCCATCAAAAAACAGTTTTATACACTTGCTAGTGCTCAGGTTCGCGAATCTCTGCTGATGCTTCTTTCTATGAACATCCACTTTGATGAGAGATCCAATACTCGAGGTGGCAATGGAAAACTTAGTATACCCAATGATTTGATCTAGGGTATAATAAGAGATGGCCTGGATGCCGTGAGCACTAGACTTTATTACGTTAGGCATAAGTATCTACTAATGCTGCACAATAAATTAGTGTTTGAATTTGAGTTTAGAAAAAAATACGTTTATAGTTAGCTGCAGATGATTCACAGAATAGGCCAGCACTATCCTATCATGATCATTGACGGAGATTCTTTAGAATCTGGCTTTTTCTTGCAGCGATTATACATAATGGATGTTCAGAGGATAGGCTGATGGTGATTTTTAGACAGATAAATCTTTTCATAAATAAGAAATAAATAATAGCAGATAATTAATGAGCCTTGCCGATTGAAAAAGACAAAAAAAAGCAAAACCGACCAATCCTAAGTGTCGTAAGCTTTTATTAGAGTTGTGTGTCCTCAATCCATTACCAGGCTACAGCAATACTGTGCAACATTGCTATCCAAATCCCACTTTATTGAGCGGAACAAATGGCGGCAAATTGGAAATTAGAAGTATGCAAAATTTCTACATTCTGTTGACAAAAACCGTGCATTGTTCAACAAATCATGAAGAACTTAGATTTTCAGTAGTTTACCAGAATTCACAAAAAAAAAAAGCCTCCAAGCATAAAAATCTCAAACATATCTTCGCTATGATTATGAAAAGTGGCTCATCTCATAAAGATGCCAGCAAACATTTTTTGTTGTTGTTATTTTTTTTCTTGTAGACTTACACCTTATAACTGATATGCTTAGCTCCCTAAATAACCTCGCCACAGCTTAAAATCTTTGTGGCGCATCAGGCCAAAACGTAAATTCTTTGCATTTTCTATAGAAGCGCAAACCTCATACGATAACCTGTCTAAGGTCAATGGAATTTATGACTGCATATATTCAACTTTAAGAAAAATTATGAATCATTAAAATGTTTCCTTTTTGCGTAAAGTCTTATTGTGTTTGGCGTTTTTATTTTATTTTTTATTTTTTTTTGTATTTTATAACTGCAGTGCGAGATATTTAACCTTGAACGTCCAAGGTGATCTGAGACCCCTGAATGCAGTAGTTTCATTAATCGCACTTAGTTGTGCTTAGCTGCGTTGCAAGTGTTGCCACTTGGCCTTATTAAAATTTAATTAGATAAAGCTCATTCAAGATTTCGCATGTTTTAAGAATTATCTTGAATATCTGAGCTTAATGACACGCAAAATTGTATAGAATAATGTGGATTCGAAATCGTATCCGTTTCTCTTGCCAATTAAAATCTCTTTGTATGTCTGTGAAGACAACATTTGTCAGAGTAGTAATAAGTAGATGTGCAGTGCAGAGTTTGATGGAAGTAAAGAATCACCTTAAAAATGATCAATTAGAAAATTAATTTTACCTACGAGATGCACATCGAATCTTAAGAGGTTTTAGGTGGTTCAGATGGATCAAAAATGTTCTCTATAATGTTTACAGACAAATTTAAACTCATTTTATTTATACAACTTCTTCTGGGGGTGGATTCTGATCAAATTAAAATTACAAATGATAATGACATCGTGACTTATCTTCGAAAATGCGATTCTTACACCGTGATTGCAGCCATAAAAAATGACATTTAGCGTGTGATTTATTTTCGAAAGGCCAACTCCTAAAAAAAAAATTACTTTTTTTTCATGACGCTTATTGCAGCCGAAGTCACTTAATCCTGGCCGCTGTAATATTTGTCATATTCCAATACAAACGATACCGCCACAAATAGAAAAAATAAATATATGTTTAGGTGTGCAAAATTTCTGGAAGAATCTAAAACCAATAATATTAGGGGTATTCACTCTTTAATGTATCAGTGAAACCGATGTAAAAATACAACAAGAATTTACAAAAAAGAGTGAACACACCCTTTAGTTTACTTCGAAATGTAACAGGGTGATAAAATGGCCCCGGAGGAGCTCTCCCCGGCCCGGAAAAAAATTGAAAAAATCCTCAAGATTCCCAGGAGTCATAGCTATTATAGAAAAAAAGAATTATGAAGATCCGCGAGATGATGTAAAAATTTACAAGTTCTCTTTACGGAATAACAGTGCTTTTGAGGATTTTTTTTGGAGAAATGAAAAAGTTTTGTAATCTAACACTTATGCCTATGATCGAAAAAAAAATTGAAAAATAACTCATGTGAAGCAATGGGGTATATGGGACCCAGATGAGGAAAAACTTTGAACTTCGGGAGGAAAAGCTCAGTGAGAAAATGTATCGAATTGAAAATAGAAAAAGACATTCTAGTAGATAGAGAATTTGGTTACCTTTAATTTGAATGTAAAATTTTTTCTCTAGGGGCATCCGTTGTGATGCGGGGTCCGACAAAGTGAAAAAGAGGCTTTCAGGTAAAATGTAAGAGGGTGGAAAAAATACACTACGAAGTATACCGGATTGAAAATTTAAAAACGCCATTCGATAGAGCTCGGCGGGGGCTTTAATTAGACACCCCACATGCCATATTTGGTGATTGAGGGGGTGGGGTAACAACCCCCCACAACAACTTTTTTTTTCATAACTTTAATCCCTTCATCGAACTAAAGACGAATCCAAAGTTGGTTTTTTGATCCGTCCCTCCCTCTCCTCGCAAAAAAGGTTCAAATATTGAAAATAATTAAAGCAAGTTTCTGAACTTCAAATACTATTATTAAGTAATATAGGGGCGAAAAAGTAAATCGATCACACCAATTTGTTTTTCGGTGATGATTTATTAAGTTTTCCAGAAAGTTTCATGCTGTTCGATGCGCCATTACTTATGTTTTGGGTTCATAAATTTGCAATACCTTTTTTTGTGATGGAAAACCGTGATGCGAGTAGATGTAAATTGAACACCCTGCTAAATCAACCCAGTACCACCTAGAAAAAATATAAGTGCACCAGTCGATAATCCTTAAAAGGATCTTTCATTTGGCACACTGGAAATTTTCCTAGGACACTCCCCTCCCCCTCTGCACACCTTGACATTTGATGTTCAATCTGACCTCCTAAGTACAACTATACAAGTCGGTTTACACTGCCAATTTGTGAATGTAAAAATACAAGACCCTTGTATTGCATTTTATATGCATAGGTCTTGTATTACTTTACTGGGTTGTAATCAAATACAACGATACACTCTTGATACGACATTGCGTGAATACCCCTATTTATTGTATTTATTTTATTCCATACTTATTTTTATTTTATATACTACTTTTGTTTAATGTGATTCCGATCTTATCCGGAAATTGGAAATTTTTTAAAATCATGTTTATTATTATTATGGTGTACAGAGAAATCTATAAATAAGATTGTTAGCCATTTTAAGCACAATTCAATGTGGCCAAGTATGCTTTAGAATCTAAGCAAGAGCAACCATATGTCTAATCGATAGAAACACTCTTGCAAAGTTGTAAAACCAGATGGAACTCTATTTTTTATAAAACTGTTAAAACCACTTTGGACTGGTACAACACTTTGACCCTACCATAGTACCACCTTTTGTTTTCTTTGAAGCAGATTCCCCTGGAAATGTCAATTATTTCGACTGCTTGGTTTCTGGCGTATGATAGTGGATCCAGATTTCATCCATGGTTACGACCGGATGCTTGAACTTTGCAGCCGTAGTATCCGCTTGTTGTCTACCATGAGCAGTTGCGGCAATCATCGGGCCGACAGGTTTTTCAACCCCAACTTTTCAAGCAAAATATTGATTATCGATCCGCAAGAAACGCCTACGCTCTCCCGTACTTCACACACTTCAATCGGCGATCAGCAAGAATCATATTATGAACTTTTCCCACGATTTCTTTAGTCACCACGTCTGATGGATGGTTTGGGTGCTTCTCACCAAAAACAAAACGTGCGGCCACGTTTCAAATTATTAAACCAATATCTAAGTGTTGTCAGAGATAGCGAAAGGGTCCCATAAACTGCATCTACCTTCGCTTTTATTTCTATGTAATATTTTCCGTCCAAAATTAAGAATCAAATCACCGATCGATTCAGTTCTTTTTCTATTTTAGCATAAAATACGCCACATATTTATCACAAATGACAATCAATGCAAAACTAAACTATGAACTCATTCAAAACTCTTGTGTACTGTCATTTGACAGCTGACAGGAAATAATGGTAACAGCGATATTCCCCAGCAGTGCCATCTACCTTAAAACACGGGTACTTATTGATCCACCCTCGTATATTAGGGGGAACCAGCCGGCGTTGCCCAGCGATAATATAGATGCCTAAATAGGTTGGAGGTGGAGGTTTAAAGGGGTGGGGTGGTTAGAGATGCATAAAATCTAAGCTTTCGTCTGACTCGATCGTGCGATTCCGTAATCTAGGTTTATCACTTTGTGTCTATGTGTGTATGTGCAACGTCTCAGGCAGTGCCCCAATATACAGGGTGTCCCGTACGTACCGCATTTCCTTTATACCCCGCATTCCTCACTCAATTTCGAAAAATAAATTGTATGGGAGGAGAGCCGGAAAATGCACGGTGTGGCCGTTAGGGGTTTTGTGATTTTGGGTGCTTTTTATCCTAATACCATGTAACTTTTTGTTATACATAAAAACGGGAATATCTCAAAAACGGTAGCATTTAGGTAGGTACACGCGCAGGATCAAATGAAAGGTAACATTCGGAGGTCTCGAAATCTTGCAAAAAAGTGCTATCCTTGTCTTGCCTTTTAGCGGGGATATCGTTAAAATTGAAAAAGAAATTGCAAAATTTCCCAATTTTTTTTACTTTAACGTCCTATAACTGCCGACGGAAAGTAGGTAGAGAGGTGGTTGGGCATTTGTTGGAAACCGTAGAGGGTTTTCTATTACCTGAGATGCAAGTCACCTTCATAGGGTGTATAACAAGAAAGTTGCATGGTATTAGGATAAAAAGCACCCAAAATAACAAAACCCCCCTACCGCCCACACAGTGTATTTCCCGGCTCTACTCCCATACAATTTATTTCTCGAAATTGAGTGAGGAATCCGTGGTATAAAGGAAATGCGGTACGTACGGGACACCCTGTATAGTTAAAAGCGAAATTTTTGTATGGCAACCCTACGAAGGAGTTGCCTAATTGGTTCGATTATCGAACTTAAATTTCCGTTTCTTTTTTAAACGAGGCGCATGTATAAAATTTCAACTCTCTGCGTCGACGCGTGAAGCAGTATCCAATAATACAGTGAAAAAGTAAAATTATATATGGCAACAACAAGAAAGTGCTGCCCGATTGGCTCCACTTTTGTACCTATATTTCCAATTTTTATGAAAACGCCGTGTACAAAACGGGTACCCTGATTTAGTCTCTTTTGGAAATTTTAGTTACCATTGGTTGGTATAAAAACAGCGTATACAAAATTTTAGCTCTCTATGTGGACGTGTTGTCCGGCAGTGCCCAAATATGTAGTTAAAAATGAAATTTTTGTATATCAACCCTACGAAGGAGTTGCCCGAGTGGTCCCATTTTTGAACTTAAAATTATTTGTTTTTTTTTTCAAAAACGCTGCTTACAAAATGTGAGCCGTCCAGGTCGACATATAGTGAAAAACCATGTATGGCAACACCCCAAAAAGGGGTTGCCTATTTCAATTTTTCTTTCCCTAAAAACGAACTAAGTATTAAGAGCATTTAAAAAAAAAACTAAAAAATTATCCAGATGGGTCCAACCGTTCTCAAATTTCACGCGTTTAAAATATGACTTTCCTAAATTCAAGTACTTATTCAAGTGTACCCGTGATCACGTGATACGACAAGCTCTAGTATATGTCTATAGCAGCGATTTTTTAAAATGGATTAAGCTATAGGTTACACTTAATTGCACCAATCACTGTTAAAAGAATGAACAGTAAATATAGGAAACACAGATCTCTCTCTATCGACTATGTATTATGAACTCAATTTTACAACCAGTAGACAAGGAGTTAAATACTTATAAGAAATTATGCTAGTTAGACAGAAACTCTGCCTTCATTACCAAAAACTTTTAGTATATCTCGAGCAATGTGGAAATTTCTATTGCGATTCCAACATACTTAAATCTTCTATCTATCCCTCTATAGAAAGGAATACATACATAAATTAAATATTTTCAGACCTGTACTTTGCAAATATCCATTCGCTCATTTTCATCTTATACTAACTATCAAATATCAAGGTCCCTCCTTGCTTTCTAAGTATATATAAATGCACTAAAAATGCAATAAAATTTGGCTATAGAGACAACTTTCAGAAGAAGACGAAAAAAAAACTTACATAATCCCACACATACACACACAAATTAGATACAGAAAATACTCATACAAAAAAAAAACGATGTGCAACATAAAACCATCTGCGCTAATCGTTCATAAATTGATCGTGAAAAACGCCGCATGATTAAATTAAGACCTTGACCAACTCGACAGAAAACACTTTCGAAAGGCTCTCACATGACGAACGCGATTGATGTACGATAAAAAGACCTAAGCGCATTTATAGTTTTTTTTCTTCTCTTCTTCTTCTTTTGATAGCTGATCTCCCCATTAGGAAGCCATCTTAAGGTCATATAGTAACCGTTTTTATTTTCGTTGTTGTTGTTTTTTTTCTAGCGCGAATCACTTGCTATTAGATTTCAACAGTTCAGTCGTCATCAGTGTGTTACCTGACCTTCAAGGTGAACGAATATCAAACGATTGAGAAAGATGATTTCTTACTGTGTGTGTATGTGTGTGTATGTTATGCTTATAAAGCTCATGTATATGTAAGGTGTTAGTAAAGCGATTTTTAATTGTTTTCATATTAATTGTATATTTTTAGATCCGCATAATTTTAACATTCCTGCTGTAATCATCCAATCTGCAATGATTTTCTTAAGAATCACTCAAAAATGCTTAAGTACAAAAAAAAAATTAAATTGACCGGGCAAGTTCTGATCATGATTGACAATCCAAGCCCCCCCGGATATCTTGAAATTTTGTTGTTGCCAGATTAAAATTAAAATTGCGGTTTAATGTTAGGCGGAAGCTCTAATATTATGAAATTTTGCTGCTTTAAAACGACTGTGATCGAGGATTGTGAAAATAGAAAAAAAAACGAAGAAGTCAAAAAAAAGCATTCCGAAACATAGGCATATCTACATTACCTTAAAGGTGTATAGTATAGGTACAGAGGCAATAATAGGCGATGATATATGTACATAGGTGTGTTGATCATCAGTAGATCTAGATAATCTGTCTTAAGTATATTGTGGAAGAAAAAAAAACATTTCATAATATAACTTGAATGA
The DNA here is from genome assembly GCA_963930735.1 of Dioctria linearis. Lineage (NCBI taxonomy): Eukaryota > Metazoa > Arthropoda > Insecta > Diptera > Asilidae > Dioctria > Dioctria linearis. Next base: position 183,414,052 of record OZ005744.1, read on the forward strand.
TGCATACAAGATCGTATCCGTCAGATAAAAGAGTTATTGGATAACTTTAACATGAGCATCTCTTAAGTATTGTGACTTGAGGCAGATGACTTCTTGAGCGAAATATGTAGTATGATTGACGGCTCGTTAAAGTGCAAAATGTGGATTGAGATCTATTTTTGAATTGGTATACTACTCGTAAATAAGTACAAAGGATGCGCACAGAGGCGTGTTGTTCTCATATTAACACTGTGGGATTTTCGTTCTCAAGTTCTCTGAGTGATCTAGTGACATGTGGTGATCTGCAATTTGAGATTATTCATTCTTATTTAAGGATACCTTCATGATTTTTAAACTTCAGATTCAGTTTCGAACTACTATAAAACGTGAGTTATTTTTAATTCTTTTGCCTTTTTTTTACCTTTTTACAATTGATTGAACGTTTATGATCCGTAAAATTTGTTTTGATTAATTAAGATGGAATGACTTACAAAAACTAAGGTAAAAGATCATTATCGAAATTTTGTTATTATCCTAAACAAAGTGCTGAGAAATAAATGATTTTAGTTTTATCAAAATAAATATTCAGGTATGAACTATTGAACTCGAGTTTCACTTTTAATCTAGGCAAAATTAAGTTAGAGGTTCTCTCTCCCTCTAACTTAATTTTGCCTAGATTAAAAGTGAAACTCGAGTTCAATAGTTCATAGAGAAGAGCGAAAGATGCATTAGACACTATTGCTTCCTCTATAGCCATAAAGGCGAAGCTGCTGCTGCTGTTGTTGCTAATGAAATATAAGCAAAAGTTGTAAAATATATTCTCAATAATTTTATTGATTTCGCAAAGAAGCAATAAAAAGTTATGGTCATTAAGTTTACGTAGGATCAAAGAAAAGCGCAAGACTTTGTTGGCTAAATTGAAATAATGGAAACTAGAATTGCGCTTGCCAAAATTAACATGAAAGGAAGAGAGATTTATGTGTACTAAAGTACACATGTCGTTGCAGAATTTATGTATATACAATATTCGTTTGTAATTACTAAAAATAACTTTAAAGTAAGTGTATATGCTGTAAAAATTATAAATATTCAGGAAAACTACTAGTGGTAATAGAATACACGTTCCTTTATTTTTTGGTATTTATAGGAAATATTTTTTGTTTGATCTTCAACTGCAAAATTATTAATGTCTTTCTTCCTTGGAGTTCAATCTATTCTCAATGTCTAATCCTGCAGAATCAGGTGTTTCTTTCCGAACGGGTAATATTTTGTTACTAATTAAAAAAAAAAAAACTCCATACCACTACACCCAATTTTCTACTATCAATTGTTTTAAATAATAATTTTTAAGTTCATGATAAAACTTGATCTCCTATTTATATTTCATATTTAGAAATATAATCGAAAGCAAAAATCTCGTTCATAGGTTCGCACACCATGTTGGACATAATTATTTCATAGAAATAACCTCCAATGAAACTTAATTACGCTGCGCGCTCGAGAATCTACTAGTTTCGCGATAATATTCATTTCGATCTAAATATAACTGTACCTACTAATGCTATGCTTCGATCAAACTTACAGACAACAGTTCAAAATGGACTTAGACATAGCTACTTCCTTTTTGTAGGCGGTAGGCAGTTAAAATAAAAGTGAGTTCCTTTCGAACTCACTGGGCTACTCTGTGGTGTTCCTTAGGGCTCTTTTCTATCACCTATCATCTTTATTATAGGAATGTGATCGCTTGAAGTGTTATTGCTCAAAACAATCAACAGTCAATGAGTAGAGATTGTAACAAGGGATGACACTTGAAAAAAAATTGCACTCAAAGCAGTGGCGATTGCCATGAGCACCATAAGGACCGTGGATATTAAAAGCGGATAATCGTTTGAGATAGCGAAGAAGACACCATAAATTTTTTACAATATTACAATCATTGCGTGAAAATGGCCCGTGTATGATGTCTTTTTCTGTTTCATCCCAACAAGGTGCTAGACACCCCTGCACTTTTGAAGGAATTTGCTCATATTTCCTATAGCTCATATTTGGTTTCGTCGGATTTTTTCGTTTTGTTAAAGTTATAGACAAATTTACAATGACACTGAAAGCAATCCATGGAAGCTTCCTAGAGTGTTACTTCTGGACAAAATATCATCTAAGAACTCTACATGCTATACAACAACAGAATTACTTAAAACGTGGACGCCCCTCCTTCAAGGTAGTTTATAAAAACCTAGGCAGAGGATTCACACTAACTGACCATGTCATTTTTAGGTAGATAATTTCTTTCCAATTGCTATGGCTGGTCGATCTTAAAAAGGTATCTGATTTTTTGTACCGATTAATTTCCAGTGGTGCCCCGTACAACAATTTTAACTTTATATATGTAAAGATCAGCGTAGAGTCATTGCCTAACGGAATATTCACTCAAAGTCGTGTAGGTAACGACTGGTTAAATTATGAATCTCGAATTACTCAAAGATCGTGGCATTACAGAAAAGCTATTATGTGAAAGACTCTAAGATTTTTTTACTCAGTTAAAAATGTAAATTCATGAATGTTAGATTTAATTATTTATTTCTACAAATTTCATCAAAGGCTGATTACTACAAAATTAAAACAAAATAAGTTCAAAATAGAACAATCCAATTTAAATTAATGTTCCATAAACCCCGGGTTTTTATCCGGGTACCCGGGTTTAAAGGGTAAGTGTCGAGTGACCAGGAGGGATCGATTCTTTTGAATCGGGTATTGAAAAATTGATTTGATTAATTAATAAGGAAAATCAAGCACAGCGCGATTCGGGTAGCAGAATTAAAATCGGAGTACTAAAAAATTTAGAACCGATTGTATCCGGATACCCGGATATTCAGAACCCAGAATGACTTATATCCAGATACCCGGGTAACCCAGAATCGGCTACCCGAGTAAGCTTGGAATCGAAAACCTTGGAATCGAGTACCCGGGTGCTCGATTCCACTTGAACCCGGGTACAAACCGAAACATTAATTTATATAAAGTTTAAATAAACAAAAAAAAAGGTTAAATAAGTGTGGAAAATAAGTTATAGGAGTAAGATAAAACAAAAATACAAACTAAAAATGAAAATGAACAGAAAAAAAACTGACATCAAGTAATTTGACCATTGAAGAGATATTTTACTTCAGCTTTAGTCACCTGTAAATCAAGTTCATGCCAATGAGCATTAAACAAACGAGACAGCGACGTAGTAGGCTCATTAAAACTGTAATTCATGGTTTCTCAAGAAGCGATAAAAGCGCAATAGAGGGCCTTGGTTACAAAAGGATCATTAAACTCTCGAGGCCACTTCTTAACAAAGCCTAAAACAGTGTTAGCCTTATTGACAACATTTAAAATATGGTTTTCAAATGAGAGTCTGGAATCGAAAATAACGACCAGATCCTTGGTGTTGTTTAGTCTTGACAATAAACATCCATTGATGAAATTCTGATATTACGGACTACGCTTACTATAATAAGACATAACAAAACATTTTTCGATATTCCAAAAAAGAAAATTCTGAGAAAACCAAGAGTAGAAGATGTTCAAGTCAGATCGGCATGCTTCAAAAGAATTTTCAGTACTGAATAAACGCTGAGAAGTTAAAATAATTGTCTATGTTGTACGAAAATAAGCAATAGTTAGTAATCAGTAGCCATTTTTTTAAATATACCTGATAATTGCAAGGATTAAATAATAGCGATTTTTACCTTTTTTTTATGTAAACATTTTGTTAGGTAAAATAAAGATTTTCTCGTAGAGAGTGCAAGAATGTATACTTAAAGAACACCAACCACATCCGCAATACAAATTAGAAATCATCCTGGTTTTCTACGAATATTTGACAATCGATCGGATACGATACGGTAAAAATTATAGGGGTTAAAAAGAAAAAGAAGAAGAGGTAAACGTACTAGTTTGCTCTTGTTGTATTTGATTAAAGTTGTTTTAATTATTGTCTTAGAAAACACCCTGTGTAAAGTCGCAACAGTTATGATCAGAATTTAAAATGAATTAGACCAAAAGTCAAAATATATCCGACTTGTCGCCTGGTGTTGGAAGAACTTAAAAGTTTTCTGAAAAAATTCCCTATTCCCAAAAATTGGACTTTGATGAGGAATAGAATCGATGAGCAGACCCAGGGAGGGGAGAATATATTAACTACTACCAAAGAACATCTTAGTTATATGGTCTTTGCTATTACTCATTGCAGAACTGAAGAAATTTCACTTGTATAAGGTAAAGTTTTTCCCTCTACGTCCCAATCTAGTCACAAATTCATATCACAAATTATTATTATTTTCGAAATTATTCGAATTTCGAAAGATTTTTATAGTGCGATTTATTTAATTACATTTCGAACCCATTATGAATGTGTTTACTATAAATAATCTCGAAGAATCTAGAAATGTCAAGTGATAAAAAATACGCCCTTAAGCATCAAACAATTGTATGCCGAGTTACAAGACCTAGTAAATCGACTTTTAAATGTGAAAGACTATGTTCGAAAAACGATTTATTGCTGTGTTTTTAGTACGATTTAAGTAGTGCAATCTACATGGAACTACTTGTTCCTACCCACTGTGAAAAAGAGAGTTCTACGAGTCTTCCTGAAGCGCTTCCATGGACGCTCGTAGCGTTTCTTTTCCCTACCCTAGTTTATTGGTTTTTAACATAGGCATGCTCGCGGAGGCAAGGGCGTCAATGCTGCTCTTAAGAAGCGCTCTAAATGATGACCGAAGAAGTTTTTTGAATGTTTGTTTTCGAGTTTTAATGAGCTTTTTGGATAATTATTGCAGTGCTTTTTTCTTAGTTTCATAAGAGTGCTTCAAAACCGCACTTAGTAAGGTGCTTGCACTTGCTCCTGATTATTATATGTATGTGATATTAAATTTTATTAAATTTATTAAATATTCTCCCTTTTATTATCGTTTATATTAACCAAAACTTCAGATTACAAACTTCTAACCACTCTGAACATTACATTGAAAATGAAAGATTCGTTACTTCATACAATAGTGAAAAATCCACAGTTTAGATTCGTGGAAAATTAGATAAGATCACCCTTTGTTGCACTTCAGTCTGCTGGAACTCATCAAAAAGTCCTCTATAGAGTTCCCAAGCGATGGCTTTGTAAGCACTCTCTAGTTACATACTAGCGCCTTTGCTTATTTTTCTGAGTAAATCAATGAATAAAGAGCTGCCAAATGATGTCTAGAGAAGCGCTTAAATTGTGCTCCTTTTCCTTTCAGAAGCGCCTAATGGGTACTTAGATAGATGCTAACCTTTACTGCTAATAGTTGGAAAGTCTTAAGAATAAATCTTAATTTAAACGGTCAGCATTAATCTCTTTTTCTACTCTAGCTCATATCAAAAAATGGGCAAAACTTTTGCACTCAACTAATACAATCTCAAAAGCTTCAGTAGCCATACCTGAATGGTGACGTGTTTGTTTCTTAAGGTATTTGCTATCTTTTGCATTTCTATTAGATTTCAGCATAATATTGTCAGACGATTGCAACCCTTTTTGAATTGTAAAAAACTTATACAAAAACTAAATGCCATCAGCTGGCTTAACGAAACGTACCTCGATTTTATGCTTTTCCTTATCGTCTTATCTTTAATTCGACCATTTCAACTTATCTTCTAAGCCTATAAAATCTCTTCCTTCTGTAAATCATTGGTAGCGATTAGGAAATAATTAGACCTAATTTAATAGTTGTCAACATTTAGAGAAATATTCCTTTTCTAATCAGAGATAAAAGAGTTTCGTTGAAGGCTCATTATTGAAACCTGAAGTAGTTTCGGTTGTGGCTTCGTAAGAGTTTTTGTAGACTTTTTTGTATACCACATTTGTTAGAAAATAGTAAAACAAAAAACTACAAATAAGTACAAACAAAAAGAAACAAAACCAAAACAAATAAACTATAAACAAAAAGTTAACGCAGCAGCTATAGTTGCTGCATACTCAAACTTCATCTGTCACAAAGTAGCATTTAATTTTTTTTTTCTTTCAATTTTTACTGCTTGCGACAACAAAAGTGACAAAGTTTTCCGACACTTTGGAGTGAGATTAAGAAAAAGTAACAAATCAAAAAACAAAAAAACACCACCGAAAAAATCACATGTTTTCACACAAAAACCTTAAGGTGATTTCGAGAGATTTCTTGTTTAACAAAGGAAGAGCAAGAAGACAACAGCAAAAATACGATAAGCCACGGGGGTTTTTTATTCTCTATCCCCCTAGTAAAATATGGTGGCATCATGCTGGAAGAATCTTCCCCAAAAAATTTTTATTCAGGAGACATAATATGAAAGGCTTTGTCTGGAGAATCCTTGTATCTTCGTGTTCTGTACTACTTATGCCTACATACATACATCCATCTTAAGAAGAAGAAGAAGACGATACGGCGTGTTGTGCTTATCTCAAAAAGGAATCATCTAAAAGTGCTCTGTGTGATGACATCAGATCTTTAGCAATCAGAAGAAACTCGAAATTCATGCTGGGTGCCTTCCTTGCAGAGACGACACGTTAATTATTGCGTACTCAAAATTTTTTAGCATCAAATCAATTCTTATTTTTTTTTCAGAAGATTAACATGATAAAAGTGCACGAGAAAAAAAACTAACGAATTTGGAAGACGACATGTCTCGGTGGTTGACACTAAATTATATTAGTCGATTTCAGTGACTCCTGAAAGAGCCCGCGCCTTAAAATTTTTTTAATGGTATAAAATCGAAGCGTCTGTTCTTTGAATTTTTCAGATTTTTGAAATATTTTAAGAATGTGAGAAAAATGTTTTCTTCACTATCTCAACAGACATGCGAAGGATAGATGACGAAATTTATCTGTTTCTTGAAAACTATTGTTTATCTGCACCCACCAGTTTTGGTAGGTTATATTGCTTATGACAGAAGGTCGTTCATGTAAATTAATGAAAATAACATCAGGACAACCGATTTCATATGTTTGAGATCGGAAGATAACGTCCTTTAAATGATGTCCATCCTTGACCAAGCATTCTTCCAGGCTTGCATTGAAGCTGCCAAACACCTTCTCTAACATTTCAGGAGACAGTTCTTCAAGAATTGTAGCCGACCAATATCGAAAGTTCTGTTTGTTTACACAATCGTCTCGATGGAAATGTGCCTTGTCGCTAATCATGAAAATTTTGTCATTAGTCATCAAGTCAATCATTTGCTCTGGAAATGCTTTCCGATTTACGACTATGTTAGGCTTTAACTGCTAGACAATAGCCATTTTGTATGGGTGGAAATGCAGATCGAAACGAAATATTCGTCTTATCGAGCGGTCAAAGATGTGCAAAGAAGCAGCTTATTTCCGCGCCGGCCACCGAGGACTGGCTTCCACAGCTTCTCTTACTCGAACGATATTGTCTGCGTGCGGGCTGACCTTGGACGGCCTGTCGACTTCCGTTTTAACATTTAACCGGTAGCTCTGAAGTTACTCACTCATAGCAGAATTGTGTTACGAGTTGGGACTCTTCCTCTTAGATCCACATTAAAACGCGTACAGAACTGCAGCTGAGCACCAACGCAGGAATCGTCACTTTTAAAAAAAACGACTCGACAACAAACGCACTGTGCTCACCCGACCATACATATGTGTGCTCTGGAATGCGCTCCCCCCACTTACTCACTCAACAGTACAGCTGCGAAAACCGTCAGATCTTTATAGTTTTTTTTCTTGCTTGTTATATGAATCATTGAAATAATCGAGGTCCTAAAGAAGTAAAAAATTTCGACAAGAAATTTCTCAATAGATGTCGCCCTATGTAAATTATTTTCAACTGATTCTATATTAAAATGATATTATTGAAAAACGTATAACTTTTCAAATACGTTTATTAATGATGATGATTTTTCGAATTTCGAAATTATAGAATTAATATTTTCGAAAACAATTCGAAAATCCAAAAAATTTATATAAAGTCAAATCCAGTTTGCTGATGAAAAAAATTAGAGATTATGTGTCCTTACTAGAAGCTTTTCGCCATAATCTTTACTATTGCATGTCAGAGAACTTAAATATGAAAACATAAGACCTAAACACAATTGCGACGGCGACGGCAAACGGCAGCCAATTGCAGTAATAGGAATAATTTTCTCCAGGAACGTTTTATGGAACGTGTATACATAGGAATCTACCGTTCGTTGCCCGTCGGCCACTCTCGCCATCGTAATTGGATTAATTGAATTTCGACAGCGAAAGAAACTAAAGAAAAAGCACTGCTACTAGCTTCCATGGAAGCGCTTCAGGAAGACTCGTAGAACTCTCTTTTTCACAGTGGGTAGGAACAAGTAGTTCCATGTAGATTGCACTACTTAAATCGTACTAAAAACACAGCAATAAATCTTTTTTCGAACATGGTCTTTCACATTTAAAAGTCGATTTACTAGGTCTTGTAACTCGGCATACAATTCTTTGATGCTTAAGGACCTATTTTTATCACTAATCACCGACCAATTTTTTTTTAAACATTTCTAGATTCTTCGAGATTATTTATCGTACAGACAATTATAATAGGTTCGAAATGTAATTAAATAAATCGCACTATAAATATTTTTTCGAAATTATTCGAATAAACACTTAGGTACCTAAAAATAGGTGGTTATTTTGAATTTGTGACTAGAATAGGAAGTAGAGGGAACAACTTTACCTTATACAAGTGAAATTTCTTACTCCCTATTTGGTTATGTTCGAAAAATAAAAAAATCGAAAATTACTTAATAATTCAAATTTTTTCGAAAAAAATGTAGGTACTTCGTTGTCGAAATCGCACTTAAGTAAAGTTCAAGCCAAGCAAGTCAATTTGCGCCGCGCCGACTAGTAATACGATTATTATTATTTCGACAATTTCTTGTGAACATCGAATTTTTCGAAAATCTAAATTTTTTCCTTTGACTTTCACTTCCTGGAAATTATATTAATTATGTTAAGTTCAAGAATTATTTCTGACAATCAAAAAATTGTATGGCAGTGCCGGGGGGGGGGGACATATCAACCGTTTCGGAGTTACAGGGTGATTAAGAAAAAAGCTAGATTTTCATAAAACAAGAGCTAATAACTCGTTAACGGCTGCCGACAGCATATAGGGTGTAATATGTCAAATTAAAGAGGAGAGCTTACAGTTTACAGTTCTTATAAAAAAAAGTTATGTTAATGATCTTTTTGCAAAAAATAATAGAGGTCAAATTAAAAAAGAGGTAAGAACATCCGAGTTCGTTGGTTTAGACCACAATAACTTCTGAGATGAGAGGAGCACGGGGCTGGTTGAGCAGTCGTTGAAGTTCTGCATACAATGAGCTCTTAATTATGACCGTATATGCCCTGTATTTTAATATACCTATAGGGTGTTTTATGAAAAACTAGTTTTTTTTTCTTAACCACGCTGTAACTCCGAATCAGTTAGTATGCCCTCCACCCTCCTGCCATACATTTTTTGTTTATCTAGGTGAGTACTATCACCTCTTGCTCTACTCTGACCACCATGGAAGGAACAACCTATTTAACGGAATGATCTATAATTCATTACACAACTTCGGTTAGAGATGGGTGAATTTGGGGATTTTCCCCCAGAGTTGAATGCTGTAGAGAAATTTTCAAAATACTTAGCCATCAATTATTTGCAAAAAAAACAACAAATTCCTGAGCTAGCAAAGTAGAAAACCATTTGGTTATAAACCTATTTGGGTCTAGTAAATTTGACAACGACGCGATCGTAATCATAACAGCATAAAAACCTGGGGATGACGTAGATACTCGTGCTACTCACGCTGTTTTTTTCTTCTGGAATTCGATTGCAACAAAAAAAAAAGATCCCAGCATGACTTCATTTACATTTCACATTAGAGATGGTAGCTTGCTATTGCGCCGATGTAAGTTGGCGTTGCCAAATTATGTCGTCGGCGCCGATCAATTTTTACAGACTGGTTCAAGCTAGCTACATTTTCTTATTCTTCCTTCTTCCTTAATCCATACAGAAGCATTCGCTCTGCATCCAAAAGTGCTTTTGGTCGATCGTAAAAGGGATTTGATTTCGTTTTTACGATCTTTCGTCTTTTCGGATTCGGTATCTTCATTTCTCAGCGTCGTAACAAATTTATTTGTATGAAACACAACACCAGCCTTACGAAAATATACACAGTTTTCGTAATGCAACTTTCCTGGAATATTCCCTCGTACCGAAACCTAAGACGTTCATCGAATTCACGTCAAAAACAATATGAGAAAATAAACAGACATCGAGAAGAAGAGATCCGTGAGTGTGGATTTTATTAAATTTTAGTATGACTATAATAAGGTGGCGCTCCTTGTAGTATCTAATAATCTGTACTGACCAATATTAAACGCTTCATCATACAAAAATGGTGTACAAACAATGTATGTCGATAAAATGATGGTTCTGAATAACATTTCCCCCAGTTGCCTATTTATCCATAATCGCTTGAGATTTAATCAATGATACCATTCGAAATTTGAAATTCTATGGATGTTAAACCTGGAGTTTCAGTCTTTTTAATTTTATGTAATTTTTTGTTATTCGAACATAGGCAAAATTCGACATGTGTTACCTATATAAAAAGTTCACATCATATGACTCTACATAGCCCTACTCGAACTCGATTGAATTTGATTTTGAAATGATTCTTTTTGATTGGATCCAGAGAAAAAGGAGGAGAACTTTGATTAATCATAAAGTAATATGGTTATATAAAACTCAACTCAAAGTAAATGGATATTTTGATAAGGCTGTAGAAAGGACATTACAACTAAAAAAAAATTGTTTTAATATTATACATACATCCTTTAAGCTTTTAAAATAGTTCTAAAGGTTTCATAACTTTATTTCAAACTGGAGACAGAAGGTATGGAATTCTTCGATTTACTCATCTCTACCTGTCACATAGAATTTTAAAGAGTTACCCTTAAGCAGGATCGCATGACTTCCTGTTTTTGTGGAACATATTAATGATCATACGTTATCCTCTACGGAAACATACTATTTCCTCAAAAATTAAACAGTTCAGCTCTTGTTCAATTTGAATATATGAAGGAAAAATTTCATGTAAATATGGAAAACTTTTAAAAGGACTAGAGTTTATAAAAGCTACAGGCGCTACCTAATAATCGTTCATTTGATTACTTCGATCAACTTGCAAATTTCCAGTGAAATGTCTTTTCTTCTCTCCTGATATTTTGATTGTGGTCACATAAAACATTTTTTTCATTCTTTAAATTTTACATTTCAGTTAATTCGTATAGTTATTAACAATTTATACTTAATAAAAGGGAACTGTTCCCCAAGGAGACAACAAAATATCTCCATATAGACGTTATCGATAAGACTTAAATTTATCACGCTGAAAATGTTTTCTATTCACTTCTCATTTTATTCCATTCCTCATTCCATGGATAACTTCAAGTCCTACATACATACAAAAAATATATAGAATCATACCATATATGAGTATGTATGTAGTTGTCGGTCCGACGACTCTTAAGTGTCCAAGCTGCCATCAAATATATTTCACCATAAATACAAGTAGAAATTGCTGCAAATGTTCACTTTTAGAATGTCTCGACAGTTTTTCGTAGCCATAAATTTCTTTAAAGTAAATAAAAAGAAAAAAAAAAACCTTTGATGAAACTTTTACAAACATTCAGGAATAGAGGTGACGATGAGAGAAATGGCATGACATAGTAAAAAATACCTCTCTGTACGTTTTACGTTACGTAGTGGTGCAACCAAAAAATTTATAGTTATACAATAAACTCGTTTTACCGTTAATATAGTGGAAAATGTCACTTTTATTGTACCCAAATGGAGTGACGTCTCAACCAATATTCTTTCTCGACTAGACTATTGACTTATGTATAATAAAAACGGGTGATATCGGAAAAAAAATAATTAAATCAAAGTAGTCGATCTAGTCTAACGTCCTAATATTTTTTTATTTTTTTTTCAATTCCAGTATAACTGTTAATGTTGATTGTTACAGAATGACATATATGTATAACAAAATGGAATATCATGATATATACAAATATAGGGTCTTTCGGAATTACAATTTCCTAACAAAATTTACATCAACCTATTTACAAATATTTTAACTGTTATACAAAATTCAAATTTGGGAAGTCAAACAAGAAATTGGAGAGATGTTGATTTGGTAGGTATGACACTTTTAGTTATTATAGCAAAATTGAACTGAATTGAATTGCTCAAAACTTAATCCATATTTTTCATATTATAACAGTTATAGAAACAAGATTACTATAATTTCTTACCGGGCAAACTTAACACTTGTTCAAGAAGGCATTATTTTGGATTATCCCTTTTTGGTGGAATATAGGAGATTTACCTCATATACTTAATTCATAGTCAGAATTTATTCTAAGTTTATATGCGATGAGATCAATTTGATCTGTTTCAAGAGTGTACGGCAGGCGGAAACCAAGCCGTACTGAAGAGTATAACGTTTCTGCCGATACGAAATGCGGTTTTTGTTTATTTTCTTTTTTTAGCCCACTGCGGGCTTACACAGGTTTGATTAGTTTTGAATAAATCTGATTTTGAAAATATTTTCAATATATTTTTTTCTTCTATTTTTCTCAAATTTCCATTTTCATTTCTTTCCATTGTTCTATTTTTCATTTGTTTTTCCGACTCACTCAATTTCGCTATTTGGGACCTGTTGATGAGTTAAAAGCAAGACTTGAAATTTGTCACCCAAAATTAAATGGATTGTGTGATAGAATAAGAAATAATTTTGTTTTTCGTTTTTGCTATTGTGCCGGAGAATTTAAAAAAAAGTCTTTCTTTTACAAGTATAACAGTTAGGGTATGCAAGGGTTTTATAATATTTAAATAAAGACGAGGCTAACTTGTACAGTTCAATTTACTTAGTTCAACATTTAACATATCTAATAACTGAGCCACAGCTTTGCGTATTGGAAGAAACTCTTTTAAATATTATTTCCTGGAATTATAGAAAACTGTTATACTGTTGCATATATTAGCTGAACTTGATAATATTACAGGGCGATAAAGACGAAAATAAGTATTGGATAAAGCTCTTCTAAAATATTATTTCCTGTATGTACATACTATTAGCATAAGAAATAGTGAACTACAATATTTGCATTAAAACCATAGAAAAGTTCAGAAGGGTAACATTGTAACTTTTATATTTACACTTCACTTTTAACATTGAAGTTTCACAATGTGTTCTTTTTTATTAACGCGTTGAATGCCATATGTAACGGATATATCTTACTGGGGTTCACTATTGTAGTGATGGCAATAAAAGTGAAAAATCTAAAAGTATTGCAAATTACTCAAATTATGTGTTTCTAGTAATCCTGACTACGCCAGTCATCGGTGACCCCCGCGGCGCTATAAACAAACAAAACAAAAAAAAACACGAAAAACTGCAGGTAGAATTATTACAGTAGTTTTTGTTAAGACATATATAAATTTTTCCAACTCTTCTATGACTGAAAAAAAGAAAGACATACATAAATCAAAGTAATTTGGATTGTAACTTTTACGGGGCGGTGTATTTTCATTTTTTATTTTCTTCTTTGCCATGAAGCTCGTCAATATAATTTCTCCATACTTTAATTAACTTTTTTCTTCAAATGACTTTAAAAATTACCCTTTACCGGTACTTCCGCTTGTAGGACTTGCGAATTCCATTTTCTTTTTTCGTTAACTATGAACGATGACTGAATAAATATGCTTTGAAACATTTCTTCTGTTGAGCGACCAACAGGTGGCGCTGGAAGTAGTAATTGCAGTTACATTTCAACAAAGCTATGTATATGCATCAGGGTGTTTCCTACCCAAAGGTCCATAGAGAAGGAGGTAAAGTACTCACCTAACCAAACAAAAATTGTATAGCAAGGGGGAGCAACATCTCAGTCGTTTCAGAGTTACAGGGTGATTAAGTAAATATGAAAACCTCTGGCGACACATCTGTGTCTGGTCGCACTTCAGAAGAACGCGTAACCAACTATCGTGTAAATCGGGCAACTTATTTTTTGAAGTTCTCAACAAATAATACATTGCTGAGCGTAGAAAGCCGTAGCTAGGTAGGCATCAACATTTTTTAAAAACATAGAAAATGTCAGATTTAGTAGTACACCGTATAAAATATTTGCTTTGAGTCAGAGGATTAGATTAAAACATCAAGCAACAAAGGATTTTTTATGTTCATGCCCGCTCAAATAGCGGTCTCCTTCCCTTTCCTTTCAGGTGGTTCCTTTTAGTACAGCGAGTCATGCTACAGCTAACTTGTGGAATATTGAGTACATTTACAGAAGTTGACAACTCCTCACATCTGCTCCAGATACGGCAGCTTTAAGCAGTTCAACCTCTCACTGACTACCCACTGACTTCTCCCAAAAGGTCATAGGATGAGTTTAACTAGTCTTTAAGTTATATAGAACTAGTCAATCCGCCATGGCCAGTTCGACATAGGGTCAGCTGGTTCCTTACGCTCTTTACAGGTGGTTTTAAGTTCGCCAAAGTTAAAAGTACTTGACGAACCTAGTATCGATAGTACATTGGTTTAGGTTATATTAATCTCCTACAGGAAACATACGTGTACTAGAACACATCACATCTTTTTTTGCTACAATTCCTTATTAAATTTTCAGGCATTGTTACGTTACACCAATGACGTTCTTGGGCTACCACTTAAATTCAACCTACTAATGGAAACCGGCTAGCACCTCTCGCAGCCATTATTCAATTCAACATCTCCTTAATAGATTGTGGTTCCTGCAACTAAACTAAATACCTCAATCGTTGAAGGCTCCTAGGCAAGACATCTAGTGTACCCAAACTACATTCCAAGCCGCAATCGGCTTGGGACTCCTATGTCAGGATAACTGGTGTGTGCCGAGTACTGGGGAATCAAGACTTCCGTACACATTCCTTCTGACCAGTTCGTGTCATACAACGACTTGCAACGCAAGAGATCACATTACCTAGGGCACCCCCAAAAACTTTCACAAAACCCTCCCTAGCAACCTATGAAGGTGATGTTTAGCTCAGATAATAGTAAACCGTTTAAGCTATTCAACAATGTCGAATCATAACTGCATCCCCTTATGACGCTAGTTATAGGACGTCAAAGTCAAAGATCGAAAGAATAAAAATTCTATATTTTTTTTAAACTTTATCGACTTTACCGCCAAAATTCGTTGTAAGACTTGGAAACCTCAGAATGTTATCTTTCATTTTCTGCTACAAATGTACCTACATGGAACAGTTTTTAAGATAAACCAACTTTTGTTGGAAAGCTTAGACGGTTACATATTTGACTATCAGAACGAGCTTAACACCTGAAATATTACAGCTACTTATAGTAGTTAGTTGCAAGACAAAAGTTGTGTGACCTCAGAAGATAGCAAAGCATTATTTATGTCTGATAGATCAAACCGCTGGTAAATTCAGGAATTCTATAAGACGTCGGAAGGAAGGAGCACGGGTCACAGAGAGCATTATGTATACAAGGGGTGGCTTATACAGGGTGTTTCCACCTAGGTGGTCCATAAAGCAGGAAGAGAAAGTTCTCACCTAGAAAAAAAAAATTTATGGTAGGGGAGGGGTCCATATCAACCGTTTCGGAGTTACACGGTGATTAAAAAAAAATGTAGATTTTCACAAAAGACCCTGTATCTTAAAAAGTACAGGGTGCATGGTTACTGTTCAAAGCTTATTGTATGCAGAGCTTCATAGCCTTTCCAATGAGGAACAAATTATCTTTGAGAAAGGCCATGAAGTTCTGCATACAATCAGCTTCAGACGGTGACCATATACCCTGTCTAGATTTTTTTCTTAATCACCGTGTAACTCCGAAACGGTTGATATGGATACCCCACACACCTCCCCCCCCCCCCCCCACCCTCTTCATTCGCCATACATTTTTTTTTTGCCTAGGTGAGTACATTTTTTTTTGCCTAGGTGAGTACTATCACTTCCTAATATATGGACCATCTAGGTATACGGAAATACGATACCATTTCGTCAAAAAAGCATCAGATTTTAATCCGCTGTTGCCATATTGCTATTTTTTTTTTTTTTTTTTTTTTTTTTTTTTTTTTTTTTTTGTGCATTTGACCAGATTTGGTTGCACTTTTTGTGGAAGAAACTAAGAATTCACACAAATACAAGCTACAAACGTTTTTAATGTTCCATGAATAGTGTAATTTTAATATGAGTCTGTAAGAATTATTATGGTTGAAAAGTTCTTTTTAGAATCCAACACTTTTCCAAACTCTGCTTATATGAATTAGCCGTAACACTGGGCTGATTTACAAAATTGAAAAAACCAAGCTTTCCTGATGTCGAAACAACAATCAAAAATTTGGCAACAGCGGATTATTCAATTTGCAGACATTAAAATTTGATATTCAGGTGATAAAATGCCACCTGTTGTTGGTGGCGAATGAGAACATTTATTTTCGCGCAGTCAGGCAGTTTGGACAAATTCGGCAACTTGCATAAAATATATGGAAAAGAAAAATATCATAATTTTTAACTTTCCAAAATACCCAAACGACCTGATATCGAATTGGTATAGTTTTGCACTATAGTTCTACATCCTTCATACCAACGTGTACATTATCAATCTATCTAACTTACTCCAGTCTCCCCTACTTAAAAAATTTAGCTCATTAGATTTTTATTCCAAAAATATTTCAACCAATCAACAAATCATTCTTATACTTGTAAACCATAATTTTCTAGTTGAAGTTCAACCCCTCTTGAACCTCTCAAAAAAACATAAAAGAACATAAAGGTATCTTTTTGTTGTGTAGGAAGATTTCCCACTTGGTCGCAAATCCAGTTTTATGGATTTTTGGGATTAGAATTTCATGCTTATTGCTACAATATTTCACTTTTCATTTTAAGTACCTATAGGTATGCTAAAAATTCGTCGAAGGAACTTCAAGCAATTTCACTTTAATGATCTCTAACCATAATAATGGCCTAAAAGAATGAAAATAGACGGGTAGAACGAGAGAAACAGAGAGACAGACAGAAAGCAGCATCAAATACGATACCACCAAGTGCTGAAATGTTACAAAATTAGGTCTATATTTGGATTGTTGCGTTTTCATATATATACACACATACATCAATAACCATACCTATACTACTGGTACTGTAAATAGCATATAAGATTTCGACCCCAAAAATTCCATGGAAGCAAAATTTAACCATTTTCTTGGCTGCTTGCTCTGCTCCTATTAAAGATTACATCCAAGTCAATAAATTTGAATTAGAAGGGGACCAACCGAAATAAGATGACGATTTCACTTCGAATTTCTTCTAAGCTGCCGATAGAAAGGACGAGCTAAATTCAATCGAATAAGGTTACAGAGGGGGACGGGGACGGAAGAAGAAGTAGGTTGGTCTAAGAGGTACCTTTAATACGATGAAAACAGCCGTCACGAAAGCAACCAAATGCAAAAAGTTAATCCTATTTTGGTCGTTGGTAAAAAAAAAAAAAAAAGATGATACCGCATATACCTAACCTCTGTAGAAGTAACCTATACGATGAAGCTTTTAAATACGCCACCTTTTTTTCTATTAGAGATTTGTTTTTGCCTTTTGCCCTTTTTATTATTGGAAGACCTCTCTCTCTCTCTCCCCCCCAAAAACCAAATATTCACTGATTCGGATAAAGTACAGAGAAAATATTTTTACAAATTTATTGGCTTTTATACTTGCTGCACTGTGCGGCGAGCAATGGAGATTTTACCCAGATTTATATACTTAATATGATCCTTATAAAATTGGATAATATTCATTTATGGTGGGAATTTATTGCCGACCACAAATGATAATTTGTTTTCCTGGTCATGTTAATAATATCCGATACATATCTGAGCTCTACGATAAACGAAGAGAATTGATAAATTGCCACCATACAGCTGTAGGCGTTTTAAGCTGAATTTCAGCGAAAGCATTAATTTTATGTGAAAATCATTTTTCATCAATTCCACATTTATGAATTTTCATTTTGTCTATTAAAATTATGAAAACGGAAATGACAACTTGAATTTATTGTTTTTAATAAGGCGTATAGGATGAGAATCCAAATAAAAACTGATAGACTGTCCAGTTTACAAGAAAAATCTGAACAACTTTTAAAAAGAGGACAAGTAATTACCACGACTTTTTACAATATCATGTTTTTAATAAGAAGTACCTAACTATGGTGTTAGGAAAAATTTTATAAGAAAAATTCTTCTTCAATAAAATTCGCATTTTATTTTTACAATAACAAGTATAAGTAACACAACAGCTTGAAGTTTACAAAGTGGCCTCCAAAAGTCTGAACTTACCTTTGTTGAGAATCCTTGAAATTTGAAACGGTTCGGTTTTGTTTATATCTCCTAAACCAAGAGTCGTAGAAAGTTTGTTGTAATCTTAAGTTGTCAGTTTTGATTGATGGTAAGATTTTATTGCATCGGGTAATATGGTCAAAATTCAGTAATCGTATTTGATGGCTACGAAAATAACTAGAGTACCAAAAGAGCAACAACGACGATACCTGAAGGGTGATTCTGTTCTTTTGTCGTACTATTTAGGTGCGTTTTTTTGAGTCCAACCGTTCCCTTTAACTCGTACACGAATTTGTCTGGATATTTCTTTTTTACTACTTTCGACACTCTCGTAGACCGACTTTTCGTCATCACAGCAAGCTGGCACACGGGTTCATGTCACGTGACAATTGAATCTGTCAAAATTTGAACCGGAAATTTCAATGGAAAACCCGGAAAATCGGGAAAAATCATTTGAAAATCTGGTACAAATTTGATAAGTGATAAATCCGTTTCAGGAAAAAGGCAGTTTTCCGATTTTTCCGAAAAAGATTTCCGGAATTTTCCGACTTTTCCGGTAAAAAAGTTTTCTAAATTATGCAGGATCAAGTTCCCTATCAACTGGCATCATTACTTTCTCTCCGACAATGGTCAAAACTTGCAGAAAAAATCCAGGAAAATTCATGTAAAACGCTTTTCCGGAGTTTTTCCGACCAAGGAAGCGTTTGAGCGTTTTGCAACCAAAGACAAAGTTGTAGAGCGAAATGAGTTGCATAAAGTTGCTTTTGTGGAAAACTCCATGGAAAACCCGGAAAAGCGGGAAAATCATCGGACAAATTTTCATAGATATAATTGGTGATAAATCTGTTTCAGGAAAATTGCAGAATTTTCCAATTTTTCTGGAAAATTTTCCGAAAATTTCCGGAATTTTCCGACTTTTCCGGAAAATGTTCCGACAAAAAAGTTTTATAAGCTATGCGGAATCATTTTATTTTCCGTCCTACTGGCATTAATACTTTCTCTGCAACAATCATGAAAATTTGCATGAAAAATCGAGGAAAATTGATGTAAATTTTTAAAAAAAAAATCATAGTAATAGGAAAAGTCTGTGGAAAACATGGAAGATCGGGAAAGTTCAGTAAATCAGTTTTCAGCCGTCATAAAATTGTTTTAAAATATCTCCATGCAGCACGTAATAACAATTTAGTTACCGTGAAAAAGGCAGAAAATAATATAAGTAAAAAACGAGTTTTCAAACAAAACTGAGGACAAGCCGCATGAAAAAGTAGAAAATAAACTTTTCTTCACACACAGAGGTGGACTCAGATTTTATTCGCTGACAATCATCGATATATTTCAGTATGATCAATCAGAGGTAATAATTGATGTGATTCATGAAGAGAAAGAATATTCAATCAAAAAATCTGAGTCCACCTCTGTGTGTGAAGAAAATTTTATTTTCTACTTTTTCATGCGGCTTGGCCTCAGTTATGTTTGAAAACTCGTTTTTTACTTATTTTATGTCATATTTTGTGGTACTTTTTTTCACTACAGTTTTGTGTCTTCACTATTATCTACCACACGAAATGTACTATAATGAATTTTCGGTGAACAAACGTAAAAAAACACGCCTAAATATGTGACAAAACTTTTACGCAGTGGTAAATGGAAATTCTGCACCTAATTAGAGCATTACAAATGCTTAAATTCGAAATATTATTTGGAATTTGGAATGTGAAGTGTCATTTTTGTTCATTCTACGTCGTGCAAGGGTTGCTGACCTGAATAAAACACAAAAAAATTCGTAGTAAAGTTCATTTCATTTAGGCGTATATTTTGACATTCAAGTACGACAAAAGCTCAGAATTATCCTCCTAAATGCCCAAATATGTAGAAATTATTTTTGATGAAAATATAACGGCTATTATCTATCAAGATAAATACTAGGTCTGTTCGCGTACTAGGTTGAAAGTACAAATTTGTAAAACTTTTTGTAAGTTTTTACTCGAAGACGTTCGCGTACTCGAAAATTGAGAGAGAAATTCTTGACGTCACTTTTCCCCTCCGTAAGTTATTAGTTAGAACATTTCAACGTATTGAAAATAGTAAATTAAATTTGTTTATTGTACTATGTGCTAGGAAAATTTCCCGTCGTTATTACAGATCCCGAATATTTGCAAGTTTTTACAAGTTTTTACTCGAAACCGTTCGCGTACTTTGTGAGTGTCACTCAACTGAAAAATATTGATACTGAAGACATGTGGTTTCAACAAGGCGGGGCTACGTGTCATACAGCCAGAGAATCTTTGCAATTACTGCATACAAAGTTTCCAGACTGTGTGATTTCCAGATTCGGTGACGTGAATTGGCCTTCAAGATCCTGTAATTTGACACCGTTAGACTTCTTTCTCTGGAGCCGTGAGAAAACACAGGTCTACAAGGATAATCCTCGAAACTTTGAAGCATTGAAAGCAGAGATTTTTCGAGTTATTGGTGAGATAGAGCCGCAACTATGCCAGAATGTGATTGAAAATTTTGATAAGATAATCAGGTACACTGTAGAGACGCAAGGGGTGGTCACATGGGAGATAGCTTTTTTAGAGTATAAATGCCAAACATTGTATTTCAAAAATTAATAAAAAATTTCAATTCAAATTCTATGTCTTTTATTTATTTACTTTTGAAAAGTCAATTTGAAAGACCCAGTAGATTCAGTACACGAGTATGCGAGCGAAAATTTAGAAGAATTTGTCCGGTAGATGACTCCGATTTTCTTTAGATGTACCCCGGATATGCATTCAATTGTCAGTTCCTATTATACACGTGAAAGTCCAGTTCATCCCATGTTTTTTAAACATGGCAATTGAAGCACACACCTTGTGGCGTTATAGAATCCTTGGGTTCTTGAAGTAGGTACATATATTTTTAAACGTCTATGCCGAGTTTCAACTACATAGCTTGAAATTTTCCAGTCTATTTTGGACAATTTGCCACTATTATATATCAACTCTAAATGAAAGTTCGACAGCTAGAATAAATGCAAATTTGGCGTTTGTGAAGAATATGCAATTTCGCGTCACTCTGATAACTTACATATAACAACCAATGCCATTCTCGTTATTGTTTTTGGTAATTAATGATATACTTATGGCGGATCTAGCCTCGACACACAAAGATTAAGTAGCCGACAATAAAAATCTCGTTGAAAACAGTCGTCAAGAAATATTTGACGAAAATAGTTTCGAAATGTTGCAAGCAACGTAAATTCCGATTGCCGAACATTGTTAGGGTACGTGCACAACGAGGCGAGGCGTGGCGATGGTAGGCAATTGAGTGAGGCGAGATGTTGAGGCGAGGTGAAGATACATCTCGAGGTGTTGTGTTTTTCTTGCCACCCGATAAATACGAAACGTCTGAAATTTGGCGAATTTAATCATTTATATGAAGATTTTCGGACTGATCCTGATAGATTCTTCCGATATATAAAAAAAAAAAACATATTAAAAATATGCCAGTTATCAAAATTAGCACGATGCACCTCGCGAAAAATGAAAAATTTCATTTTCAAGCGAGATACCTCGAAGCGGCTCGCCACATCGCGCATTGCACAGCGGTGCTATGAACACTCTCATAGTACAGCGTACAATCGCTTTTGAGGCCAGCCCGTCCCTTTAACTCGCACAAGAATTTGTATGTCTGTATTTTTCCTTTTTACTATTTTCGACACTCTCGTAGACCCACTTTTCGTCATCACAGCGATCTGAAATTTGCCACACAAGTTCATACATATCGTGTGACAATTGAATCTATCAAAATTTGAACCGGAAATTTACATAGAAAACCCGGAAAATCGGGAAAAATCATTTGAAAATTTGGTACAAATTTCATTAGTGAAAATTTTCCGGTAAAAAGTTCCCTATCAACTGGCATCATTACTTTCTCTCCGACAATGGTCAAAACTTGCAGAAAAAATCGAGGAAAATTCATGTAAAAAGCTATTCCGGAGTTTTTCCGACCAAGGAAGCGTTTGAGCGTTTTGCAACCTAAGACAAAGTTGTAGAGCGAAATGAGTTGCATAAAGTTGCTTTTGTGGAAAACTCCATGGAAAACCCGAAAAAGCTGGAAAATCATCGGAAAAATTTTCATCATATGATTAGTGATAAATCTGTTCCAGGAAAAATGCAGAATTTTCCATTTTTTCTGGAAAATTTTCCGAAAATTTCCGGAATTTCCCGACTTTTTCGGAAAATTTTCCGACAAAAAAGTTTTATAAGCTATACGGAATCATTTTTTTCCCGTCCTACTGGCATCAATACTTTCTCTTCAACAATCATGAAAACTTGCATGAAAAATCGAGGAAAATTCATGTAAATTTTTAAAAAAAAATAGTAATAGGAAAAGTCTGTGGAAAACATGGAAAATCAGGAAAATTCATGTTATATGGGATCAAGTTGGAATACAGCTAGAAAGCTCTGTTTTAAACGTAATTTGAATTTCAGAAAACCGTTGCATTACTTCAACGATTTGATACTCGAAAAATTTTTGTTTTCGGATCGGCACCAAACATGACTTAAAATGTCGGTAATGATAAGCTGAACAAGGCAACCACGGTGCTGACTTCCAATCATCTCATCGTAACTGTCTTCAAAATTTCAAATTTTTCGAAACCTCGGTAAACCGTAGTCCGAGTTATCGAAACTGTTCGCATTGTGTTCGAAGTACGGTTAGTCGATTGGAAACTCTCGAGTCATATGGACGCAAAAAAATTTCACTGCGAATATTCAAAAATTGACTCAAAATAAAGAAGAAAGAAAGAAATATAAGGATAAATATAAGAAAAATTAAAGGAAAACAGAAAATTATGAAGAAAGTAAGAAACTAGAATTAAATTAGAATTAAGTAAAAATATAATTAAGTTCGGTTAAATTGATATCAGAACAATTTAGTTACCGTGAAAAAGGCAGAAATATAAAATAAGTAAAAAACGAGTTTTCAAACAAAACTGAGGCCAAGCAGCATGAAAAAGTAGAAAATAAACTTTTCTTCACACACAGAGGTGGACTCAGATTTTTTGATTGGGACATTTCTCTTGAATATTCTTTCTCTCCATGAATCAAATCAGTTATTACCTCTGATTGATCATACTGAAATATATCGGTGATTGTCAGCGAATAAAATCTGAGTCCACCTCTGTGTGTGAAGAAAAGTTTATTTTCTACTTTTTCATGCGGCTTGGCCTCAGTTTTGTTTGAAAACTCGTTTTTTACTTATTTTATATTTCTTCAACTCTTGATATATATAGCCTCGCCTCGCTACGCCTCGCCTCGCCTCGCCCCGCCTCCTTGAGCACGTACCCCAAGTCAGGTCTCCTGAATCAATTAGTAAAAAGGGATAATGTACTTTTAAATATTTTATAAAATATCAACAACTCAATATTGCTTCCGTCATTCATGATCTTCATGAATTTTTTTTTTGCTTAAACAATAAGCGAATTACGACAACACATATATTTATCTTGCAAACACGTGTTTCAATATTATAAGATTTCTGTAAAACTATATATAAGTTTTATATAACAAAATCACGAAATTATTCAACTAACTAACTAGCTTACGTGAAATCTATCTCCAGAATTCATTAAAAGATGCATCCACACTATGTTCAAGCTTATATTATCAACTCTTAAGAAAATTTGCATAAAACATATCAGTTCCCATACTACCTATTCAAGGTCGGATTCATTTAATTACAAAAATTCATTTACATTTTCGTTATCTTACATTTTAAATCCTATCCTTGATGTTATATGACTAAGCATATATTTTAGTAATGAACATCAACCCTCTCTCTCTCTCTCTGTAGTAGTGTAGTTATATTATGACTTCGTCGGCACAGACAAAGGTGCTGTCAATTGTGGTGATTGTTTGAAAATTCTCAAGTAATTCTCTCATCATGGTAAAAATAAAAAAAAAACATTCAAGCCTCAGTGAACATACCTACATACCTACAAACATATCCGTATTCGTACTTAGGTAAGACATTAATTGACAAGGTCTAACTATATGGGATGACTCGTGTCTTCTTTTTCATCAGGGCTGAGCTTCATTATTGAATGCACACACGATAATCAACGGTTCCAAGCATTTTAACAAGCATTCATATGAGCGTGCAGCTCACTATTAAACGCAATAACGCCGCCTGATGGGTAATTCAAAAACATCTTCGCAATAAATACGAATTAAAAGAAGATGATGAAAAAAAAAATACATGAAGAAAAAAAATTCCCATCACAACATCCTTGACCAGAATCGTTCATTAATCATCTCCCAGATGATGTCTTTAGCACGACCCAATAGAGCACAAGCCAAACAACCAGCCCACCTTCCATAGTAGTCGTCTCCTCATGCAATTTCAATATCCCATGGCGTGTTTTATCGTTCCCTTTAACTCTTGACTTCTAGGTCTCATCTCATCATACATTTCTGTACCGCCCAGCCTCCCGGGGAGCATTTTCTCTAACTATTAGTGATTGTCTATGTAATTTCTAGCTAGAGCCACTTGTGGATATTCTTATGATAAGAAACGGGATGGCAAGTATGTAAGTAGTTGACATGACGAACATGACTCTGAATCTTAACATAGATAAATGTTGTTGGAGAGAAGCCCTGACCATGTACAGAACAACATAAGTTTTGAATCCCTCACTAACTATACCCCCCTAGTCTTTGGCTCTCTATGTCAATGTTGTGATTACATACATGCAATGCATACGATGACCAGGTCTAACTATTTCTGACTACTTACTGCTACCATAGTGCGCACTACTGAACTAGCACGAGGCGTTACGTTACCAATCTGGCTGGCGGCTATTAACTTTTCTATTCGTGCTGTATTCAGACTTACTTAGAACTTGGGTTGCATCATCATCATTGCGCGATACCTATTTGTCCAAACACTTGAAATTATTCGCACTTTATCATTCGATAGTACTTGAGACTTGTGGTGGTCTTTTTATTTTGTTCTCAATATTGTGGACTTAGTTGGTCGTCAGTCGGTCAACAATCGTGTTTTCTATAGAGAAGATAGCCGAGGAGTAAATACACATATCTATGTAGGTCTTTTTGAGAAACGTGCGGTGTCAATTTATCAACCACTTACTCATGATTTGAAGAAGTAATTAGACAGGACAAGATGAAATTCTAAACAATTCCGAATGGCGGGTTACGCAATGGGGTGTTATATAGTTATATCGAATTACCAATAGGTAGGTATACATGCTTAAGAACTTTGCTCACATAAGATCCTTGAGAAATATCTGCGCAGGATATATATCTACATTTTGTCCGACAATCAGGTGAATTCAGAGATTGAAAGTGAAGAATGACAAGGAAATATAAAGCTGATGGATGTGAGTACCGGAAAATGAAGTCATTACGGGTAATGAGTTTGCAGATTTCTTTTTGGCAGGAAACGTGCGGAATCTGTTTTAGTTGGTTAAGAGTTATTCTATTAAAAGTGTGAGGATATACGAAATTCTCATCAATGTTAATATAAACAACAGTACAAAGGTTTTGAATTGATAAGTTTGATAACAAAAGACGAGTCTCAAAATGCTTAGTTAGACTCAAACAATATTTCCCCGCTTTTTCAGGTCGAATTTACGTCTATTCGACGACGTAAATTATGGCAGCGACCAATTGTGGTTAAGTTGAGATTACCTAATATTTACATCCGATTTACGTAAGTGGAGAATGAGAGGACGTCGTATCGACATAGATATTAGGGAAATTAGAGAATATTTCTCTATAGGGCACACGACTCATTTCCTTGATTTGGTAATGTTAACGTCGAATTTACGTAAATTTTCCTTAATCTCGACCTATTTTCTACCTAGTTTCAACTCATGTTAACATCTGTGTTAACCCGAATTGTCCCAGCGTTGCCATATGGCACATAACACCAGCTAGCCAATCAACGCACGCCTAATGGTGGATGTATATGCCTGTTTTTCACAGTAAATGGTTATATATTATTTTATTCTGATGAACTAAGTCAATCGCTTTTGTGATTTTGACATGATAGCATCGTGAATTTACAGAAAAAAAGGAACATGTCATATAAAGAAGATTTTTATTACCTAACTAGGTAAATATGCATTTTTTTAAACGCCTTTGCTAAATTCATTCCTTTTGCTGTTGAATATTTTCATTAGTACGATAGTGTTTAGAATTTGTGTTTTTTTTTCTAATGTTTTTTAATGATTTTCATCAGTGTTGCCATATGGCAACGCTGGCTCATCTTGGGAGAATTTTTTTATTTATTGCAATTCAGTATAAATTTTGTTGTATTATCGAAGAATAGAAGAGTGCACCAATGTTTTTATTTGATTTTAGGGCTCTTTCATTGAAAGACGCACTAGATTACTTGGATGAAATAACGTCAGATGATGAGTCAACACAAGCCTTGTACATAGAACCATCTGAGGCCGAATATGAGGTATTGAGCGGAGAAGATGATGCTGATGATGAAGAAGGTGGTTTACCAGATAATGTGTGCGCTGCTGGCCAATTAAAAGCAAATTGTGAAATCGTTTTGGGTACTGCTCGACGTATTGATTCACATGAAGCAATACTACGGGAGCCAGAACAAAAGACAGAAACACATGACGAAATTTTGGTTGATGTCTCTTGGAAAATTTGTCTGATATTGAACCATCCACTTCATTTGCTATTAGTGGTTTAACTAAGGTCCGCGCAACTAAATCTACATGTTCAATCCCACCATCTGATAAGAACACCAATTTTGTATGGGTAAAAGACAACTCTTCCGCAATGATGCCAATATTTCCACCTGCTAATTATGAAGACTGCATTGGATTGAAACCACACGAATAAATTTGAAAAGTTTTTTGACGACGCTTTACTGCAGCATATTCCGCATATAATCCGCAAAATATGCTACTTTTCATGGCAAACCGAATCCTAACATTACTGTCGAGGAACTTAAAGTTTTTATTGGAATCTTGCTCGTGACTGGATATAATCATCATACCCGTGTCAGAACATTTTGGAGTACTGACGAAGATCTTCGAAATGAAATGGTTGCAAAATCGATACGCAGTTTCTTCATTTTGAAGATAGCCATAAAACAGGAATTGATGGTGATAAAATGTGGAAACTGCGCCCTATTACAGACTACCTGAAGACAAATATGCTGAAGCACTTTCATCCTGAGCAGAATCTTTCTTATGATGAAATCATGATCGCATCATGGTCTTCACGGATGCAAACAGTTCATAAGAGGGAAGCCGCTTCGCTTTGGATGCAGTATGTATGGTATTTATGTACTCCGGCAGGCTATTTGGTAAACTTCGAAATCTACCAAGGGAGAAACCCACGATCAAATACTGTGTACGAGGAAAGATTCGGCAAGTGCACAGCGACACTTTTGAATATGATCGACGACTTTAAACCTAATGTTCAACAGTTACCATTCATATTTTATTTCGATAACCTGTTTACTGGTTTTCCTGTATTGACTTATTTGAAATCTCGTGGATACAACGCAACAGGAACTATTCGTGAGAACCGAATCCCTAATAGCTGTCCACTTGCCCACAAAAAGGATCTACGTAAAAAGCCACGGGAGTTTGCTGTTTCAACAAAAATGAAAGACACAAACATTTGCTTAACGAAATGGGTTGATAATGCTGTTGTAAACATTGCATCAACGTCATGCGATATGAATCCAACGTCAAAGGTGCTACGATATTCGAAAGAGCAAAAAAAAAAATTAATGTGGCTCAACCATCCGTTATCGGCGAATACAATAAATATATGTGTGGTGTAGATCGCATGGACCCCAATGTTAGTCTATACCGTATTGGAAATCGAGGAAAGAAATGGTGGAGCTGCATATTCACTTGGTTGGTCGACGTAGCTATTCAAAATGCATGGCAAGTGCATAGAGTCGGTCAACCTGCAATGCCACAGCTAGGATTCAGACGAAATATTGCAATCTACTATTGCAATCACATTGGTGAAAAAGCTAAGGGTTCTGGACCGACTCGCCTACGTAACTATGAAGGTACAGCATATGAGACCTTACGGTACATATCCAATTAGCAATAAAAGAAGATGCCCTAGAGATACCTGTTCCACTATTGGCCGTACTTCGTGCAGAAAATGCGACGTTGTCTTATGCTTAAAATGTTTTCAGAAATACCCTACCAAAGATTAAAAAGCGATGTTCAATTTCCGTAATATTTAATAATAAACATGTGTTTTAATGCCAGACTCAAATACAATTATTTTACTTTTTAATATAATTTTCCCCCAGTATGATCCAGCGTTTCCATTTGGCAACACACCCCTATGACCAGACCTAATGGATGCGAAGCAAACTAGTCATATTTTTATGTTCCCTGGACTCCCACTAGCCAATTTATATAATAAAAATCATGTTTCGGAAAAAATATAGTTTCTTGGACATACCGGGTTAATGCTAAAGGAATTTCATTTTATAAGAATTGTGTGTGTATAGTTTCCCTACTAGGTAATGTGAATATTATGAACAAAGCCCTTATTCTAACTTGAATGAATACGAAAAGTATTGCTTTAATAAAAATATAGAAATTATGGTCTTATTCAAAACTAATTCTCTCAGCTGCTAAACTTTCAATTTAACGCGACGAAAATTTTATCGATAAATATGGAAATAATTTTTCGAAAAACACCAACGCTGTAATATTTAAATATTAATAATTTTAAAGTTTTTTAAATTATTCTTTTGTTTGCAATTTGGAAGCTTAAAATTAATTTCAATATTCCTAAATCGTTCTGAAGTTAAGAAAAATGCATTTATTAGTTATAACGCAACAATCAGCGCCTTAATAAGACTGATTATATCCTGCCTCTATGAATCCCAGTTTGGCCAGTGCATGCTGGTCTGAATTACTGGTAGAATACAGACCTATTTAAAATCTCTGCCGATCTGTGGGTCACGATACCCGGCTGTTGTAGCATAACTCCACGTCAAATAACTGAGCATACGCAATGAATAAGCGACCATAACTACAAATCCTAAGTTGCACTACTACTACTACTATCCTGATAAAGAACTCTGTATACACTCGGTGTACACTCAGTACGTAGAACATTGGAACACAATATTGAAATTGCGAAAAAGTTCGCGGTATAGAGAGTTTATTACAATCACACCCTAGTTTCAAACCATAATAATCATTTAATACAAGATCCTTTTAGAATCGAATTTTATACTGCAATGTTGGCTGCAATTTTGTCTGACATTTAACATTTGTCACTTGTCAAGTGGAAGTGTCTATTTCGTTTTTATTTTTCATATAGACAAGTAATTTCATAAAATTTGCTCGCATTTTGTACGTGCGCGGAACTTGCATAAGTCAAATGACAAATCAAATAATAAATCCAGTGTAAGTTCTCTAATTAATTATCAGAATCGTAAACCGCAAATGTGTCTCTGAAATTCTATTATTGCAATATGACATAATTTCAATATCTAAATTTGAAACCCCACATCTGTTCTCGGTATTATTGGCACTGGGGGTATCGGCGAGAGCACGTGAAGGTTAAAATATGCCCATTCAAGTCTGGAGAGGCTAGATATTACAGCCGGTGGTAATCTTATAGTTGCCATGCATACCAGACATATAAGAACTACTATCATGCAAACTTAATTTCTCAATACATCAACTTCCAATGTTCTCACCCCTTACCTTACCTTGCGCTAATACAGATTCACAGTTGTAAAACGGGGAAGTTCACACAATTTATAACATTACGTTTACACACATTCGTATCTAGGTCTAGTCCTAAAAAATACACTGGAGAGGCCAACAAAAAACAAATAAAAATTTGATAGGCTATAGACTTCGTCGCGACAATTACCTGCAACAATTTGTTTACAAAAATCATGTTGGAAAACCCAAGATTACCACGAAAGCAGCAGCAATTGAAAAATCCTGGACTGAATTAATTAAAGGCTGCCTCTTAAAACCAAGTCAGCTATCCGTCCAGATAGGAACCTGAAAATTTTGTAAGCATCTCCAAACTCTAAATTCATGGTCTCAGGCAGTGCCCTCTGTTAGTCAAAGATGAACATGACACTCACTTATTGAATGAGGAAGAAATGAAGAGCAAAGAAGAGCATTGGAAAAAGTATAAGGAAGATCTGAGACTTTCTGACGAGTTTTTGACAAGACCGGGACACTTCCTGTCAGAAGAACGAGAAGTGTGAAAATAAGAGTGGAGAAGTTCTAGTGACGCGTTTGTGGTTTTGAAAAATGGAACTAGCAGTAATTCAATGTCGTAAAGAAAAAGGTGGAATCATGCAACCCAGCAGTTGAGAAGATGAAATTTCAATTTTGTTTCCGTTTCCAGATTTCTAATGTCAGTGAAAACACTGCTATCAACGGGTAACGGAGTCAGTATAACAGTAAAAAAGGGAAAACTATTTTTTTTCAAGTTCCGCCCTTTTTCGAGCATAGTACTGCACATAGTCGTGCACATTGGAAGTACATTTACCGGTTTTACAGTTTTTACAACTAGTCAGACTCCTCAGCGGTATTGCTCTACATTTCGTTTCGTTGTGTGAAGAAATTCCAAGAGTTCTTAAATTTTCTCCATAAAATACAGGGTGAACGGAAAATCTCGCGCTTTGTACTGAATCTTTATATGTAAATATGTAGTGAGATTTCTGTTATCTATTGATTAACAGTGAAAATTGTGACCAGGCTGAGATCCGATGATCTTATATATATATTTCAAATTTTTGATAATTCTAAAAATTTTGAAGGTTGCTGCCACCGAAGCGCTTGGGGCTAACGTCCATCTCGACCGATTTTATATTACAAGAACCCAAAGGAGGAAAAGGCGGAACACTAGCAGGAAAATTCTTTTACCAACAATAAGCTAGGGATTAGAAAAATTATATATGAACAAATTAGTACAAGATTTTTTTTCGGTCAACCAAATTGATTTTACAGCGAAGTAACTCTAGAGGAGGCCTCCTCGAAACAGCAACACATTTACACCGGTGAGTACGGCATAACATTAGCGCAATTATCAAACAAAGAAACCAAACATTAAAATAATATTTGTATCATCTAAAACCTGATTATGTATTTAGAACACTCTGTGGTAGTTATGAGGTTGACTTTTAAGTCCTTAGAAAAACTTCTGTACATTTCCAAACCTCTGAAAATGTTTCTTTCAATATTTAATTTCTTAAGTAAAATTTTTCCTACGTAATAAAATATTTTATGTGATTTTCTATGTATTGTATATGTATGGATGTGTAACAACAGGTTTCTCAAAAGTGTACATGATGAAATTATCTGCGAAAGATACAAAATTTAATTTAAACTGAAGATATTATCTAAGGGCGAACAAAATTTGTATGATGAAATAGTGCACCGTTTTACTTTCAGTCATTATTGTTTTGCAATATCAAGTTTCAGTGGCGAATATTATTTACGCAATTAGCTTAAGATTGTTGGTAGCCTTTTATGAAAGTTTCAGTTTGAGTTCAAACTTTGTAGAAGTTTAGAAATTTATTAGAAGTTAAAATTTACAGGTGTACTTAACACATCCCCTTCTTTTATGAAATTTAAGATTTATCAAGTTTAGTTTAAGGTATAAAATTTCTAAAGAAAATACATTTAAAATAAGCACAGCTTGTAACGTTAAAGGAATTTTATATCGTCCCGGAGCCCTCTCTTGCAAATGAAGGTTGTACATAGGTCAGTTTCTATGCTTTTCAGGTATGGTTTTTAAGGACATTGCATACATGTGTCGGCAATGTCATCGGGAGGCTGTGGAAAGGCACCGGACGACTACAACACCAGGTCCTTATAACCTCTACAGGTAAATTATGTGAAGGATTTCCTTCAGGACTGCCCGATATGTGCGACCTCCACGACAACGTACGTGGCACTGGCAGGTTTTTCTGGTTAACGCACCTCACACTCTCCGCCATTAACCGAGGTGTGCTAGCGTGAAGAAGAAGAAGGTAAAGAATAAGATATTGGTCAACATCAGCAACGCAGTGCTCTTCTTTCTAATTAGCTAAAAAAAGAAACTTCTAATGAACTCCTCGTTAAGGTGGTACTGGTCATTGTCGCGGAATATGGAAGATCAGTATAGGGATATGACGCGTCTGCTTCAAGTATTGAATTTGAATCATGCGAACATATCCTAAATGAGTACATTTATGGATGCTCAGAACAGATCTAAGAGGTACTAATGTCAGTAAATTGGCTTAGTTCTAAAAAGAGAGAGAAAAACATTTTTATCACCTTCCAAAAGCCATGAATACAACCTCAGAGTCATTGTAGAGAGTCGTCCTGTCAATAATACTTAAAAAACGATTGTGATATCTGATGCAGAGACAAAGTAACGTTACTCTACATCCGAACTGTCCTATAATGAGATATAGGAATGGTCTCTCTCTGAAGACCAAACTGCTGATGTACAGGCAGCTTATTAGGGCCACCCTAACATACTCGTTCCCTATTAGGCATACCATTTCGCCAACCTATATGGAGACCCTTGCGAAATTCGAGAGGAAAACGCTCCGAATTTGCACAGGACTCTACTGGAGGCCATGTGGAAAGCATCATCGTAATCAGGTCCTGTATGACAAAACTAGTATTTCTACGATACAGGACTATCTGGTTGAGATGATGAAGAAGCAGGTAGCAAAAATCTCCAATCACCCACAACCTAATAGTCCAAGAGGTAACAAAGGAGAATGGCCATTTTAGGCCCGACATGAACAGACATAAGAGATGTCGTAAACGAAGCATTATGATACTCTGAACATATTTTATTAGCAATGTTTATTTCAATTAAGCGGGGGAAGGCTTGGTAGGTCTAAGTTTGATCTAGTACATTTTTGGAAATCTAGTACATTTTTGGAAATCTAGTACATTAGTGGAAGTCTAGTACACAATCGAGTTCTTTAGGGACCTATACTCAGAGGTATAAGTAGCGATTCCAATACTCACCTTTTTAGTATTTCCCTCTATATTACGTAAACTGAGGTACTAGAATTTTCGCACCTTAGATCTACTCTAACTCGGTAGGGTTATGTCCGATCGGAAAACGGGTTGCTCACCTCAGCTTATTACCAGCTAGAATTCGTAGAAGACAATTTTTCTCTGCATACTTTTAGGGTAAGTAAGGGGGGGGGGTGGTTTCAATACGCCATGTTGCATATAAAATTAAAAGTCTCGACGGGTACTATGGGGTGGTGTACTTCTTTCCCGATTTATGAAACTTTCTCGGGACGTTTAAGCTGCCGTAGCTTTCGTAGAAGAAAATTTTTTGCGTACTTTTAAGGTGGGGTGTAGGAACCCCCGACGTTGGCACTTTGCATATTAAATTAAAGGTCTCTCCAGGTACTATGGGGTGGTGTACTTTTTGCCCGATTCATATAAGTTTCTCGGGACATTTTTGCCACCGGAAAACCCGTTTTCATGCATTTGGGTCACATACACCCCAGTTATCACATTTCGCATATATTTGTGGTAGTTCTATCTTTCATGGCCATTAGTGCGCTGTTGTGAACATCTTTCCCATGTGAAGTTATATTCCATGACGCAACAATTCCGTGCAATCACGAGAGATAGAGAAGTTCACTTTTTCACACTAGAAAGTCGCTCCAGATACATTCGAACGCACAAGTTCTCCCCCACTTAATTGGAATAAACATTCTTAATAAATTATGTTTTTAATTTTTACATTTTTTCCGGGAGAAGGAAATCAGTTATAATTGACTAGGAGAGGAAGGAGGAGGGAGTACTATAGCTTGCAGGACAAGACCTTCTTCAGACAATATCCGTAATAAGAAGACTTACAACAACACCAGGATAGAAAACCGAGTAGTTACTGAAGCGGAGGCAACCTAGAAGTAGCACTAGCCATAGTTTTTAAGTAAATCAAATTTAATTTATAAATTCATATATCTAGAAAGTAAGAAAATTCAACTAGCTCAATCGAACTCAGGGCCAAGAAAAGCCCACAGATCAGGGATTAGGTTTTTATAAGTAACTAACTATTGTTAGGGTTATGATAAATGTAAATTTCTTAGCGCAAACAAAAAAGTTGAACTTGATAAAGGAACGCATTTGTAAACAGAAGTCAAGTTAGAAGTTAGTCGAAAATATTTTTTTTGACGCCTATGGATGAAAACTAAACCGGAATTTTTTGAAAATGTTTTTCACAATAAACGCATCTAGACAAGAATAGACAATTTGATCCCCAGACTAGATATGGTATAGTGTATCTGTTATAATATACAATATTACTCTGAATATCAATTTTCGAATTTCGAAAAACCCTGCACACATCTTAATATTAGAATTGAATATCTCAGCTACTCACAAAATTTCCATATATACATTAATCGGTTGAAAACTGTCGAGTTTGCTAACAACTTTCGAAAAAATTTGTTTAGAGACATTCTCGCTTCCCTCATAACTGCCGAACGTAATATCACAAAATACGAAGCTACTGTCGTATCCTCCATCTGTGTTGTATCTGGAAATAAATGTTTTTACAATTCTACTTCGAATATCTATTTTCGAAATATGTATTTTTCTATGGAACTGAGAATATCTCATTTGCCACAATGCATAGCATGAGATCTTACACCATTTTCTATTATAAAGATTAATTAAGTAATTTGAGAGTTAGATCTCAATTCGAAATTCGAAATTTCTATAAAATTATTACACCCAGAAAATATATTTATGTGATCAATCCGAATTTTTATAAATGTTGCCCAATTTTGTAGATTTTCGAAATTCGAACTAACATAACCAACTAAAAAAATTTGAACTCGTATACCAAATATCCAAATAAATATAATGAAATATTAAATTCTTGTATGAATATCCTTCAAAGGAGTTGCCCGATTTTAAACATTTTCGAAATTAGATTTAATTTTTTTTTTAGCAAAAATTCGATGTCCTCCTCACTTTGATTGCTTGAAAATTATGGTTGAGACACCCTAACAGGGGCTCTGGAACGTAGGCCTTAAAAGGCCCATTGTTCACCCTCCAGACTTATGAATAATAACTCATAGGTCCCAACCGGATGCTCTTACGAATTTAAGTATTGGCTCCCAACCCTCCTTCCCAGCTTCGTGCATCTCGTCGAGGAGGTGTGAGCCAAGGAATCTATAACGAAAGTGAGGCACTGTCTCGGATTCCTCTCCGTATCCCCTACATACAGGGTCAGCAACAAGCAAGGTGACTTCTGAGACGAGAGTAAGGATTGATGCCAGGGTTCTCAGAGTTGGCTTGTTTAACCGTAGAAGTTTTTTTGTTTCTTTTAGGGTTGGGTCTGCCCCACCGCTCCTTTCTAGTTCTACCTGAAGGATGATCCATCCAAAGACGATTTCGTTGACGGTCGGCCCAGGCCGAGATATTAGAACTGAGGTGATTTGGTGCGATCCCTATTGTAGAGTGGGATGCCTCCGAGGATGCACTAAGACGAGCAAGTTCGTCCGCCTTTTCATTTCGGATAATATCGCTATGACCTGGTACCCAAAGCACCAACACTCTGTTGTACCGAGAAAGGAAATTCAAGATGAACTTGCATTCCAATCCAAGTATGGAGTTTGTAAATGGTTTTGACAAGGCTTTCACAGCTTCCTGGCTGTCTGAGAAGATTGCAGTCTCCTTGTCCTCAATGTCTAAGTTAAGGAGATGCCTTTCTGCTTCAAGTATGGCTTTGACTTCCGCCTGAAAAACCGTGATATGGCTTTCCAGGTGTATGGCAATTTCCACAAGAGGATCCTCGCAGAAGACGCCGGCTCCGGTGTTCTGGAGCCGTCTGTAAATATGATAGGGTTTGTTAATGGCTGAAGCAGGGAATGTGATTCCCATTCTCCCCTAGCTGGAATTTTTGTTTTAAAATTGTTTTTTAGCATAGTCCCGACGAGGTGATTACTGTTCCTGTCAATTTCCGGCATAATAGACTGCACAAATTCAAAGATGGATTTATGTGGGACTCGTGTGCCGGTGTGAATTCAACTCTGACTGAGATGTAGACTCAGCGCAGCAATTGACGCCTCCTTCTTGACATGTATATGCATCGGTTGCACGTTAAGGATGACCTCAAGAGCCCCAGAGCTGGTTGATTTGAGAGCGCCGCTTGCGCTAAGTAGGCACTATCTTTGAATTTTCTCCAATATCTTGCGATGATTGGCGAACTCCATTGTCTTCCACCACACCACAGAACCATAAGTTAACATGGGTCGGATGACGGCTTAAGCCCCCATTTCTTCACTATAGATCTCCTCACTTTAGTCTAGATGTGTTGTTAGCGATGGATAATTAAAAAAAAGAAAAGATTGATATGCCTGATAGAAGAAAAAGGTAAGGTACACTTCCGTCTACAGTATAAAACAGCATCTGCGGCTAATTAAGCAATTAGAAACAGAGCGGTGCATTAAAGAAAACCCTTGAGCCGGACGTTTTTCTTGTAACGTATTAATAACTCTGGCATAAAACTGGCGACACAGAAGCAGGATCTGCTGTCTGAAGATCGGAAAAATATTCCGCATCCCTTGTGTAGGAATCAGTTCGTAAGTTCAATGTTCAGTTCAGTGTCAGTTCAGTAGTGCGTGAGCAATTAATAGTGTGTGCTCAAAGCCCAAAATACAATTACAACTGTTCAGTCAATTGTGACTTTGCCGATTTCCTTCCAAACTTTTTCCTTAACGTGGACATTTCTGAACTGAAGTTGGCCACAATCGACACCAATTTTGCACAGCGGTTGGTAAGTCCATCAATAAATCATCATAGGTATCACCAGGTACATCTCGGAGAGGTTGGCGAGAGTCTGGACCCTAAGCCTATTTTAGTCTGCGTTCATACGGTTTATCAGTATTAGGTGTGATTGTGAGGGACTGCAGTAGTCAGGATCCCCATTGAGTCGTTATACCTACTCATAAATACTTTTCTTTCTCTTTCAGTCTGTTTTAAATAAAGTCATAAATAAAACAATAATCTTTAATTTTCAAATTGAGTTTATATTTAATCTAACAGGCCTACATTTATTGTAAATTAAATTAATCACTCGCAATCAAAATAAACTTACGAAAGTAAATTTAAGATTCACATAGAAATATCCAAGCTGCACTATTATCTATGCGGGCAAAACAAACAAACTAAATCTTATCAAAAACCGATAGCGCAACAGTGTCTCAAACTTTTAAGAACGATATACTTACGATATAATTCCCATACAAAATTTACAATACAATTTCACTATACTTTAAATTTATAAAGCCATCTAATTTAAGGCTTAACATATAGAGAAGTGTGACCGCATAGCTAAAGCTCTTATCCGTTTATGAGAAATTTGCTGTCGCACATCCCAGACTAAATCCTCTCAAGTGCGTGATGATGATTTCAAGGAAATCCCTAAATTATAACCCACAAAATCCGATGCTGCTATTCGACAATATTTCTGGGGACACTTAATCCTGGGTATGTACTCAATATAGACTTACATATCCTCTGGAATATACCACCAACTGGTGCGGTACTGAATTTTCAAGAGATATTTCCGAAATCAGTTTATTAACAAGAATATCATGAAGGACTTAAAGTGATTGAGGTCAATCTTATTTGGGGATTTTCCTCAATGAATTGTCGTAGATTGTACGTGGCTCTTCACTTCTCTTCTCTTAATGAGCTTTCCGTCAAATAAATGGCCAAGCATCTAGTTGTGATTCATTAAAGTAACAACGAACGTCTTGATTAAATCTTGCCACAGATCCGGGGCGGTATATCTCTGTAACTTCCTCCAAAGTCTTTTGGTATTTTATGAAATATTAAGTTGCTAACCGCTACTAGCTGCATGCTAGGTAAGCTGCTTAATTATTATTGATGTGTCTACAAGGTCGAGGTTATTCTAACTGTTAACTGTTCACAATGAATCAGAATTTTTCTTAAATCTGCATAAAACGAGATCCTCAACGGTTTTAACTAGAATTAGATTTTTCTTATTGCTTAATGCTGGCGTGAATCGTTTTGGTTTGCGGAAGTTAAAGATTTTCCATCGGTCGCGTTTTATAATAAATTTTTGTATTGTTGTGGAATCTTTGATTAATTAATGGTTTGATGGTAGACGGATTTGGAATTCGACAATGACCAAAAGTACGGATCGGGTTTCAAGTGATTTACAAAAAAAAAAAAAAAAGGAACTTCAATTAACTCTCCAGGGCGGAGACTGTGACCTTGTTTTTTTTTTACTATTATTATTTTTTCTTATTATTATTATTATTAATTTGAAATGAATAGAGCTAGACAATAGAATTTATGATGATCAAGGTCTATATGCATAGCAGAATGTACTTGGAAATGATGATATCAAATTAATGATCATGAGAGCTCCGTATTAAGTGTTTTTGTAAAAGATGGAGGCAGCTCATTACTACCCCTCCCGCCGCGTGATTACCAAGGCTATTTATAAGTAACTACTGTTTAGAATTTTACCACATCTACCGTGCTAATTATATTTGTGGATGAAAACGGCCGTCAATTTAGCACTATCATTCACTTGAAATTAATGTAGAAGAACTACATACTAACTCAGGAGTAACGCATCGCTTTAATTATGTTAATTTGTTGGGAAAAAATGTTGCTTTGATAATTCAGAAGATCAAAAATTAAAAAAAATGACAAATTATGGATTAGGAGTTTTTTTTTCTAGCATTTTCATATGATTGAATAGCTTTCTGTGCTAATTTGACATATGCATGTAGGTATGTATGTATGTGTGTATAGTACAGGGTGTAACTGAATATGTAGAAAGCTAAATAGCCGGGGATAGAGAACCTAAGAAAAAAGAATTAATATAAAAATTTAGTCAATTTCGTTTAGATTTTGTGGTACAGTCATTATTTTTGGTATACAGAGTGGTTCAGAATAAATCAAAAATATTTTGGAAGGTGATATAGCATGGTTCGAAATGTACAAAAGCACCAATTAAAAGGTAACAATATGAGGTATACAGATATTGAAAAAAAATGCTTGTTTATAATTTGACAAAAACAGTGTAACGGGAAATGTCCATTAAAATCCCGACATGAACAGACATGAGAAGTGTCCTAAACGATGCATTCTGTTACTCTGAACATATTTCTTATTAACAATGTTTATTTCAATTAAGCAGCGGAAGGCTTTTGGGGGCGGTCAAAGATTAATCTAGTATATTTTGGCAAATCTAGTACAAAATCGAATTTCTTAGATCCTGAGAAGAAGTTTGAGTACCCACACTCCTATTCTCAGAGGTTTTATTAGCCATTTCCATACTCATATGTTTCGTACTTCCCTCTTTTTTATTCGAACGGAGATACTAGATTTTTCACACCTTCGATCGGATCTAACTCGGTAATGTTCGATCGGAAAAGGAGTTCCATTGTTCTCGATCGACTCTAACTCGGTAATGTTCGATCGGAAAAGGAGTTGCATTGTTCTCCTCAGCTTATTACTAGCTACAATTTGCAAAAGAAAAATTTTTCTCTGCATACTTTGAGGGTAGGGCGGAGGGCAAGAACTCGTGGGGGGGGGGGTCCGATGGGGGTGGTTCAATACGCCATGTTGCATATCATATCGTGTAGTGTACTTTTCTCCCGATTTATAAAACTTTCTCGGGACTTTTTGGCTCCCGGAAAACCCTTTTTCCTACACTTGAGTCACATATACTCCAGTTACTACATTTCGCATATATTTTTAGAGTTCTTTCTTCCAAGATTATTAGTGCTCTGTTGTAAACATTTTCTTCATCGAAAGTCATTTTCCACGACTAACCAATTCTGCACAATCCCGAGAAGTAGAAAAGTCTAGTTTATCACTTTTTCAGGAAAATCGTTCAATGTACATTCGATCGCCAAAGCCTTCCCCCGCTTAATTGAAATAAAATATGTTCAGATTACCTATATCATAATGCATTGTTTAAAACAACTCTCATGTCTGTTCATGTCAAGCTTAAAGTTGTATGAAATGTAGACATTCCCCTATGAAAAAATTACAAAAAATATTCCGATTTTTTTGGCTTTGTCATCCTATAAATCCCGGTGTCAAGAGTTATAGGACGCTGGTTCAGTATTTCTTGGAAGGCTTGGGCGATCAGCTGTTATTTTATACTAGGTATCTTTATAGGGTATATATCTACTTAATAAAATTGTTACAAGGAATTAAGAGAAAAACTACCAATATTACAATTCTAATACGAAACACCCTGTATACTGTAATTTTGGCCATTGTACAAGTTAATAGGTGTGATGTGGTTTATAGGAAAAACCACAAATCATCTAATGGTAGTTTTGTTAGCAGAATAAAACAATTCAACTAACAATTGCAGATTCAAGGACTGAAGGATTTCGTCTATTAATCGCTATTACCTTCAAAAAATACAAATTCTCAGTGAAGCTGACTTTTTATCTACAGAGAAGCGTTTATTATCTGATTACTAAACAAACTTGTTATCATGAGCGAAACCTTCTCTCTGCTATTTACTCTTTACTGATGAAGTTCAATTTCCTAGATATGGATTTCATAACTTTCAAAATACTTACGTATGGAACGAGCTGCGCTCCTAGCGCTTTCCTCTGAAGCCTTTGAGTCGAAATTAGTTTGGAGCTGCTACTCGAAACTCCAACTACTGTCTAGGGACAACCAAGTAACCTTGGTTTGGGTCCCTGGACACGAAGGAGTGGATGGTAATGAAAAAGCGGATGAACTGGCTAAAACCGGAACTGATTGTCCGTATATTGGTCCCTATCCGACATTTGGCCTTCCAAAAAACCACTTTAGGGGGAACTGCTGAAGTGGGAAAACAGGCAACTGGATTTCCTTTGGCGTAGCTCGCCCGGTATGAGGCAGGCGAAGAAATTCTTCAATCCTTCTCATTTCCTGTCGCGTCAACTTATTGGACTTAGCAGACAGTCGCTCAGACTATTTGCTAACGCAGTCACTGGTCATAGCCCCTTCCGTCACTTCCTGAAGAAGATAGGCAAATGCGACAGTGAACTGTGTCGACTGTGCGAAGAGGAAGATGAAACCTCGATGCACGTTATATGCGTTTGCCCAACATTTGCAGGTCTAA
Organism: Dioctria linearis; assembly: GCA_963930735.1. NCBI lineage: Eukaryota > Metazoa > Arthropoda > Insecta > Diptera > Asilidae > Dioctria > Dioctria linearis. The sequence continues at coordinate 183,455,584 of OZ005744.1, forward strand.
AGATGCAAATCACTGGAAGAGAACTTATCTCTCCAGATAATGTCTGCAATTTAACTCCGAAAGCAATAATCGAGCTCGTTAAAAGACTCGATTTTGCCTAACCACTACAGGGGAAGGCACAATAGATCAACTATGGTCGCGGTGTCCGCAAGGTCCTGGAGGCCTAGTCGCCCCTACTCTTAACATTAACATTAACATTACGTAAGGAACGAGGAAAATCTCCAGGTAATTTTTAGAAACAAGATACTGCTGCTGGTGTTTTTCTTGAAAAATCTCTTTCTTAACTTAACTTAATGCACCAATTTGTCCTTGATATAATATAGTTAAGCGCATCAGCTGCATAGAGATATGTGTATGTATAAGAAAATTTAATTTGTGAAAAATATCATTAATGAACATTGAAAATGATAGCGGTCCTAGGACGGATTCTTGAGGAACACCCAAAAAAATGCATGAACGAGTGTTATTGAGTGTTATTGGGGTAAAAAAAAAACTGCACTTGATGTCTTATTATTTAAATAGTTGTACTTAGAAAAATCTAGAAAAACCATTAAACTGTTGATTCATCTTTGTTAATGGCCCCAAGATACACTCATATATCACTGATAACCTTCCATACCCGAAAAAAATTCGGAACTTCGGAATCATAAGAACAAAATCGGAAAGTGTGCAAAAGAGGCAGAGCGAAAAATTAATCCGCACTTCTCAGGGCTTTTTCAAAGTTTCGCAATGGTATTCAGAAAACTATTAAATTTTAGAAAGAGTCTTCAAAGAAGTGTGAATTCGGATTTTTTTGCTGATTTCTTTCTAAATTTTGAAGACATTTCCGAAACATTTCTTAAGCTTGAGTTGAACTGTTATTTTATGTTCAGAGTTATTTGAAAGTAGAAGACGATTTTCTGAAGAGTGGGAAAGTTGAGTAATGTATAGTTGAATTATTATTTAAAAAGTTCAGTGCTTTTGTTAATTGCCGAAATAAATTATGGTACAGAACATGTCAAGACAGCTGAAATATTGGCGGGTGAAACAAGCTGTTTAAAATTTATATAAGCTTCCGGATAAACGCTGTCGTACTTCACCATTCCTAAATGAACTCAGTACTTCGAGCCCAATATCTTTCTATTCTGTTCGCTATTTTAAAGTTAGGGCGAGAAGTCTTCTATTTGACGGAGCTAATGAAGGCTTTGAACAAAGTGCAAAGGATGCCCTTCAATTTAAATGAAATGCTTCCTTCGTTGCCTACAATTTCAAAAAAACACTTCGTAAGTCTCGAAAATAAGTACAATCTGCGGAAGGTTTGGTACGCATCGAATTTTTCTTAAAAATAAAAAATATTTTGCAGAAAGCAATTTATTCAATTCTTGGTGGGATGGCTCTGACCACTTTTACCAAGAGATCGTTCAAGACCTTGATCACGGAAATTGCTAAGCATTTCACGTGGATGGGACTGGAGCAAAATATGAAAAGATAAATTTTTTCGATTGTCTCAGTTAAATTGTTATATTACAGAATCGGCTCTTATCTTACATCCATCGGTAAGCATGGACGACATAGAAATGCACCTGCAAGCAGTATTTTATAATGTAAAAAGCAGATTTAGTTAACGAAAAACAAATGGATTAGAAAATCCCATTCAATAAAAAAGTACAAAATATAAATATTTATCGTTTTTATCTTTACAATCTAAACTGGCTAAACCCAAATCTTAAAAATGTTTTAACATTATTATTATTTCCTAAACATATTCAATTTGAAAATAATAACGCTTTTTTAAAAAAAAATTCAAACAATTTTTGAGTTTTTACTAGTTCGGAACGCTTTGATATATATTTCTGAGAATTTGGTATGAATTCCTTAAGATTTCAATCGGTAGTCAGATAAGAAGCTTGACAATTTTCTTTAGGAAATCATTAGGAATTCATAAGGATAGACAAAATTTCTTCGCGCCGATTTGAGGGGAAATATTCGGCACTTTCGGCGTTTTTATAAAAATTTACATATTCTGCACGCAAAGAATTTGTTCGGAAAAAGTTTAAGAATCCGAAATTTTTTCCGAATTTTTTCAATTTTTCTTTAAAAACGCTTAGAAAAATTCTAAATTTGGAGCGGTGGGTAGTGCTGAAATGTAACTGTGTCGTGTTCTAATTATTGGTCGGACCTAAGAAAATGGAAGGTTGTAAAATATGTTTTACGAGACGCTCATTGATAGTGTAATATTGGACATAATTGAGCAGAATTTACGATTCATAATGTGCCATACGGTTTTAAAAGAAACTTTGTATTGAATATTGAACAAATTGATAATAACACGTCTTTTAGCATTGAGGATAGCACAAGATCACGGAAGATGATAAGTTTAAAAGGTTTGCATTTGACATAGGCGATATCACGAGCTGGAAGAAGTCTTAAGTCTGGACCAAGAACGCGGTGAGACATTTGTATAGACCACTGAATCCAACTCAAAGTTTGCAACAATATTAACGCCACCGTAACTATAACGTGAATAAATTTCAATTAAATTCTCCCCTTCAAATTAAAAAAAAAATGTATTCAACACCAATTTTATCTTGAACAGAGACAAACAAAAATAGAAGAAAAAGACGAAACGAGATAGTAGCTCCACAGCGACAGTGTGTCAAGGTCGTAATTTTTTTAATCCCAAAACTTGCAAAACTGTTGTGGATATTTCTCCAGACAAGATCGCTTTTAGATTTCTCGGCTCATATGAATATAAATAGAAGCGGGATTGAGTTTTACTTTTTCGAGACCCATATAAAGTCAACATCCATTTTTCAAACTAGTGAATATAATCAGAGAATTAAACGACAAGTAACGAAGTACTGTCAGTTTGTTAGTTTCAGGCTGAAAATGAAAATTTCATGCTGTCCTGATGAGATTGGCCTGTACTGCTGATCGAAACACACAGTATACCTACTCTCAAAATTTCTTCATGAAATTTTGATTTTCGACTTTAATCCAGTTTGTTGGTAGTTCAAATTAAAAAAAAATTTATTCAACACCAATTTCATTTTGAACAGAGACAAACAAAAATATGTAGAAGAAAAAGACGAAACGAGATATTTAAAAAAAAAAAAAAAATTCATGCCATTTTTCCTGGTAGCTCCACAGCGACAGTGTGTCAAGGTCGTAATTTTTTTAATCCCAAAACTTGTAAAACTGTTGCGGCTATTTTTCCAGACAAGACCGCTTTTAGATTTCCTTTTGCTTAAGAGAGATAGAGAGACACACACACACACACACCGATTAGAGCATTCCTCTCTCGCAACAATATTAGAAAACGCAGTAATTAAATTTTACAATTTTCTTAAAGACAGCTGTATAAGAAAAATCGTTTTTCAAATTTCCCAAAGTTAATGAAAAAAAAAGTGCCATTAGCATTTGCACATCCGTAATTTCTCCTTTCATTTTCTCTGTTTAGTACGTATAGCAACTGCAAGTCATTTATTCATAAAATATTAAAGGCGGAGTAACTATGCCTAATGCAATTTAACAAAACACAATTAAGGAAAATGCAATTTGCGCGCACGTTGCTTAACAAAATGAGGTTTGCGCGTGAGTTACCTAATAACAAAAATTTTGACATTCATCATCCATCGACAATTGCTGTGATTTTCTTTGATGCTACAGCATCAAGCTTACATAAAAGTCATCAGTGAAATAATATAAAATTAAAATGATGATGACATTCAAAAAACTTTAGTTAGTGAGAGATCTGTACTCGCTCACTTGCTACATGCTTGAGATAAAAGTCAGTCCTACTTTCGAAAAAATTTTCCGTAAATATTTTTATACCATTTTCAATGAGTCCAATTACGATGGATGTTGATTGCATTCTGGAGTATCCGGTGATGAAAATTTTACAAAAAAAAGTGGAAAAACACGCGCGGACAGTAATAACTCACCTTAGTTAGTGTACAGATTTCACTTTCATCAGTCCTAGGTGAGTGAGTAGCACATGTATAATCGTATAATACCAAAGAAAATAAAGAGCGGCGTAAGAGTTATTCAATTTATTTTTATTGCACCACATGCATTTGCGCGCAATTTATATCTAAATTGAGCAGCAGCTACTATAGATATTTCCACCTGTTGCCTTCTTATGTATAATTGTACATACATAGCTCAACTATATCTATGTAGCGATAAGATATAAAAGTTTGCTATTTGAGTATCGAGGAAGTGATAGGATCATTGAGTACAAGTGCTTGTATCTTGAAAACTTATGAGTCCATGTCCAATAATTGTTGTAATTGCAGAACCATGAGCAAGAAAAGAGTCTTATTACGTGACCAGGCTATATATTGACTACTGTACCTGTTTTACGAGTATATGGACAATCAATTTACACATGCGCTCTGGTAAGATTTAAAAAGTGAGATTCATTCATGGTTTTTCTTTAATATACATCTCTATACGTAGTGCCGCGTGCCGCGACTGGGGAAAGTATCTACATACAGAGAATTCTTTTTTTTTCAAATTTCTATATACGTTACGGACTTGGGAGATATAGGAATAGAGGGGAAGGTTCTTCAAATGGAATTTTGATTAAATCTCTTCAAGCTATTCATACCTCCAAACCTCATCGCAGGGGACATCTGATGTTCGGTATCTACAGATCTTCAAATTTAAGATATGCAAACATTTACAGATTGAAGAAAGTTGGTAGGCGGTGTCTGATTTAACTTCCATGTCCGGTAAAGATACGCATTGAAGATGATGCAAGTTTTTCAAATGTTGACAATTTCTCGCTATTTGAGACAAATAGAAAAATACTTTCTGTGTTTAGTTTATGGATTCGAGAATTGATTACTTCTACTGTATACATCGGGAGAAAATTCTCACTGTCTTTACTCATTTAACGTTAATGTAGTGAGGAACAAGTATTATAAGGGGCGTTCTACTAAAACAAGCCACTTAATGATATCTAAAAATACATATGAGTTTTGTTTTATTTTGATTTATTTTTTTCTTCTAATAGAGTTCAAATGAATCAAGGAAGATGGTGACATATTCAACTGTCAAAAATTTAGTCAGATGTGTGCCACAAGGTTCCAGTTTGAGTCCCTTGTTAGTTTGAATTTTTTTAAATATTTTACTATATAATTTCATATAAGAAAGGAATTAAAATGGAAAAAGAGAGCCTACCAAGATTATTTATAGAAGTAAAAAAAAATATATGTCCATGCGGCTTTGACAACGTTGCGCCAACATATTGTAACGATGTATTGGCACTATGCTTTGAAAATATATTTGATAATATAATTTTAGTTACCTATGCTTATAAGCAATTCTACCTCAATTTGTGATCTATTTCATTAAAAGCTTGGAGTGGAGTGTATTACTTGCGGATATCGTGTTTCGGTAATGGGGAATTATTCTAAACAATTTTCAGAGCATTTTTTCCAACTCTGATTAAGATATATCAAAAACATGGTTTTTGCATGCTTCAACGGATTTTCGCGTCGAAAATCGCTGCCCACTCAGTTTATTCTTTACGGATGGAAACAAAAAGAAATCATTAGGTGCCAAATCAGAACTGTACGGCGAATGAACTATTTGATGAACGTTTTGAGTGCTCAAATATGCTGTTGTTTGAACCGATGTGTGAAAGCTTGCATTGTCATGATGAATAATGATTTTTCAGCTTGATTTTTTTTTTTTTTGTATTCACCAAAGACTTCTGGCAAACAAATGGTGGCGTATCAGTCAGAATTGATCGTTCTACGACTCTCCAAAACAAAGGTGATATGTCCATTTATACCAAAGAAACAAGCCACATTTTCTTTGGAAGTTCTTCGTGTGCGAACGACTTTCGTTTGAGCCAGGCCATATGATCGACTGTTGTTTACTTCTCGGCTCATATGAATATAAATAGAAGCGGGATTGAGTTTTACTCTTTCGAGACCCATATAAAGTCAACATCCAATTTTCAAACTACTGAATATAACTAGAGAATTAAAAGACAAGTACCGAAGTACTGTCAGTTTGTTGGCTTAATGCTGAAAATGAAAATTTCATGCTGTCCTGATGAGATTGGCCTGTACTGCTGATCGAAACACACAGTATACCTACTCTCAAAATTTCTTCATGAAATTTCGATTTTCGACTTTTATCGAGTTTTTTGGTAGTCCCTCTATACTTGTTTCATAATTCTCATACGAATATATCCAAGATTCGTCACCTGCTTGACCAGGGCGATCGTTTTTTTTTTTTTACATTTCTTTGCACCAATAGACACAAGCCTTTTTTTGAACGATTATCAAATTATGCGGAAACCAACGCGAACATAGCTTTCTCATAACCAGGATGTTATGCAATATCCTTTACAAACTCTTTCATGTCTTTCTATGTCAAATGGTAAAACAGACACAAGTTTCAGGCAACCATAGCCTATAATCCAGTCGTTTACCTCTTATCATAAAAGGTTCGACTTGAATTCATTACACATTTATTAAAATCTTAAGAAATAAAATTATTAAAAAACTACCGCCAATAACTTTTCCTCTTTCCTCGAACCTACTTTTAATAATTTGCGTAAACAACTGCTACTTCCCAGAAAAGTGAAAAATCTCACGTAACTTTCCCATTCGCAAGAATATTCGTTGAAATAGCTGAAAGAATTTCCTAATCTTAAATTTGGAAATAATTTTTCGAGAAAGTTATCGATTCTCACGTGTGAACAGAAACATATCCATCAAGACTACCAATTTTACTTTAAGTCTGAAGTTCAGACTCTGAACACTCGACTCTCCACTCTTCACACACTAGACAAATTCCATATAGATGCTAGCAGAGAACTTAACAGGAATTAATTCAAAGTCGGCTGCTTCTTGGGTTAACAAACGTCTATAAAAATTCTACATATGCAGAACTCAAAATGCACAAACCGCCGCTCAAAACGATCAAAACAGGTGTCCCTCAAGGCTCAGTATTATGACCAATACATTTAATTTTAATGCCCGATACATTTTTATCTATATAATTCAAACAAACCTTAAAACAAGACTGGCATAACACTTCTATGCGCCAATGACTCCCTTACATATGTCCAATTTCACTGCTCACATTTGTCTGTCAGTAAAGCCAACCTATCCAGAACAATCCCGACTTCTATTACAAAAATTGGGAGATAAAAAAATACAAAATATGGCAAGTATTTAAATAGACAGTTTTTCAATGAAAATTCATAGCGAAATAAGTCAATATGAAATTCGCTAAGTTTACTGCAACTCGATAATTGAATGTGGAAAAAACTTTTAAAGCAAACGAAAAAATTTTGAAAAAAGGAATTTCATGGCACAAAGGGGGCGTTTTCGTTTTCATAAAGAGTTTTTTTCCACTCAATTCTCGACCTGCAGACTTAGTAGCAAACTTCAATTTCATATTGACTTATTTCGCTATGAATTTTCATAGCAAAACACTCCATGAAATGCTTGTCTCGTATAGAGCTAATCTTGCTAGACATTCAAGTAATAATGTAGTTTTTCACCTCATATAATTCACACTTCACAAGTTATTTTAAATGCATATATAAGGTAGGCTTGCCTGTTTTCTTTGTTGTATACGGCAGGGAGGAATCAAGCCGTACTGATGAGTATACGGTTTCTACTGATACGAAACTCCCTCTTTTTGCAATGAAATTTCTTTTTTCAAAGATTTTTCGTTCTCATAAAGAGTTTTTTCCACTCAAATATTTAAGTGTCAATTATCATTAAGGTAATCATTAAAAACGCCAATTTCACCAACAGATAATACTGAGTTCAATAACTTCCAGGGATAGAGTCACAATTAAAACACAAACTTCTACTCATAACGCCACCTGTCATATCGTACTTCTACCTTATATAACATTCACTCTCCCTAATTTATATGGAACGCTCAAACAATCTTAAAAGAAAAATTCTCCGAGCTTACATGAGACTTGACAGACAGAACTGCCAACGATAAATCCTATACGAGGCAGCCAACATTACTCAAATCGAAGAATATCTACAAACATCTCTAAAACCACCTCCAGCTCAATTATAAATAGCTTGCTAGATCTTCTCATAACACAACACCAGAACTCGGGTTTTTTTGTTTTTTTTTGTTTTTAAAGTTTGTCAATCACTTCTCTGTCTCTATTTAATGTCTCTACCTTTCTTTTCTACTAATAATTTAAACTGCTTCAATATTTCGGTACAGCTCTAAAATTTATTAGTTTTTAAGTCTTGCGCAGGAGTTCTAACAAAATTAACAAGTTTTATCAAAGACCTCAAATTCGAATGTGTGCCTGTAAAAAAAAAAGAGAAAAAAAAATCTTTAGGTCACAGTAACTAAATGAGAGAAAATTTTCTATCTCGTGACTCCCTAATAAATATTAGCCACATCATCACTGCATCATTTTCATGATCAATCAATTACAAAAAAAATATCTTCAAATTCATTTTGACACAACAGATGATGCCCGTACAACATTTTTGAATTAATATTTTATAAAATTCATTCAAAATTATTTCAATGCTATTTTTTCTAAAAATATAAAAATTCATTTGTTAAAAAAAAAACATTTCTTGTAGTACAATTTAGAAAAGGTTGCATCTTCAAAGAAAACAATCGCATCCCAGTAAATCATGCAAGCGCGAAGTTGTCACGAGTTGAAATAATTTATTTTACTTTATTCAGAAATTTTGAGAAAAATTAAGAGTTTTTTTCATTTTCCACAAGTCATAAATCGTCTGCGATTTTGTATAACAAGATAATTAATAAGAATAAAAAAAAAACAAAATATTTAACAGAAACAAACTATTTATTTGGTACTTTGCGAGAAAGATATTTCCTTGGCTGATGTCTAATATTTTAGATTTGCAGGCTTGCTGACAATAGACAATACAGGCGTATCTATTTTGAGAAACTGAAATATTATTTTGTAAGGCACATATATCTGCATAGCGTGGGAGGAATTTTTTTGTTTTTTTTTTAATAAATATTATTAAGCAATTGTTAAAAGAAAGTTGACATTTATAAGGTTTATGGAAATATAAAAAACATATTTTTATCGATAATCTTGTCTGTTTTATTAAGTCTCGTGTTTAGTTTATTTAAGAAACTAAAAATAAATTCAGCCGACATATTATGCATAGAATTCAGTTCTTGCGCCAGAACAATAAACTAACTAGATGGACACAGTCCCATTGAGCCAACACTACATTTCATCCTAGCGTAATTAATTGTTCTTCCATAGATTTTTGATTAACAAAAAACGAAATTACTTGACAAAGGCCTATTGGTTATGCCTCATATTTAGGTGTTAGTAATAAAGATTTGATAGACTTAGCTATTCATGCGGATGCTCTCCCAAATGAAGAATTAGTAGTAGGCAAAGTAGAGTGTGCTAGGTTAATAAAAGAAAATAGCTTACCTCAGTAGATTAGATCTAACGAAAAAATAGTTTTACGCGATTTAACAAAGAAAATCAGTGATAATAATTTAATTGTAACGAAAGCCGATAAGGTTAATTCAATTTGCATATTAGAAAAGAATTTGTATCTAGAAAAAATGGAAGATAATTTATCAAAAATGAGCCTGATCAAAATTAAAGAAGACCCAACAAAAAAATACAATAGAAATGCAAAATTAGTACATAATTAATAAAAGTAAATTAATTTTCAATGAATTTAATAGATGAGCCGCTCAGTTGCCAGTGATTAACTCCATAACACAAAAAGTGGAGAAAAGTGATAAAGTCAAAATTCCCCTTAAAATATAATTTCAAATAAGCAATTTATAATGTATTATTGCATATGTAGCTTCTATCCGTCGATATAAATAACCTGCCAAGTGCGAGTCGGACTCACGTACGAAGGGTTCCGTAAAATCGTACAAAATTTAACACTATGTACTTTTTATTTATTTTTTCAAATGAGAGTAGGTGTCATGTGAAAAAATAATGATAATGCTGTCATTTGAAATAATAATAATAATGCTGTCATTTAAAAAAATAATAATAACGTGGTCATTTGAAAAAAAATTCCTACTTATGATAATAATAATGAATGAGAATAAAACGAGGGAAAAAAACTCCGAACAAATCACGATTCTTGTATGGGGTCCCCATTTAATTTTTAATTTAATTTAATTTTTATTATTTGTTGTTATAGCGGCAATAGAAAAACCCAATCTGTGAAAATTTCAACTGTCTACCTACTACGGTACGGTACGAAAGAACGGACAACGAAGTCTTAGTAATAGGGTTAGGTTGTTACCCTTTGGGCACGGAACCCTAAAAAAGGATAATATAGTATATCTAAGGAATAACCGTTACTATTATTATAATTTTTGCATGATTAAGGGAGTTAATCAATTTGACAAGTGAAAATTAAAAAAACAAAATAACGTCAAATTTAATCTTACAATTTTTTTTATATAGAAAACCTTCACTATTGCATATTTTTTATACAAAAATTTTTAGGAAACCTAGCAGTGATACCAAGATGAACATGCAGAGCAATTAATCCAGGTGACATCAGAGCGACTAACCGCGCCAGATCTTCGAGTCGAGACCGAGGGTTGTGGATCAACTAAGTGACACTTATTGTAGATCTGAAAGTCAGGTGCAATTCTACTAAATAGATGCAGTCGCCTTCAACTTTTTTTTCCCAGCAAGGCTGCTCACCCAAGAGTTAACAGCTGGATTATTAGGTGTAAAGCAAAATATAATTTCAGATCACTATTAAGTTAAGCTAAGAGACCCAAGACGTAAAATGAAAGTTAATGGTACGTGATCACTGCTCCTGTTAAGTAGGTACTGTTTAACGGCTACAGTGAACACATAGGGTGTAATAGGTCAACTTAAAGATGAGAGTCTACAGTTTACAGTTTTTATAAAACAAAGTTATGTTAATGATCTTTTTGCAAAAATAATAGAGGTTAAATTTAAAAAAACAAAAGTAAGAAAATCCGAAATTTTTAGTTTAGACAACCATAATTCTTGATGAGAGAGAGGTTTAGGGCTAGTCGATGGAAAGGCCATGAAGAGTTTAACTGTGACCGTACGCCCTGCAGTTTTTAAGATACAGGGTGTTTTGTGAAAAACTAGCTTTTTTCTTAATCACCCTGTAACTCCTAAACGGTTGATATGCCCCCCCCCCCCACCTGCCATAAACTTTTTGGTTCGTCTAGATGAGTACTGTCACCTCCTGCTCTATTGACCTCCTAGTGGGGAACACCCTGCATAGTATAAGTTGCAACGATTGTGACGCGATCTATGTATATAGGAAAAACTAAGAGTTCACTAAAAACCAGATTTTCTGTACACGTTTCTGCAGCAAAAATAGGGCAACTTCTGGTCTACACTGTAAAAAGGCACAAATTGTTGCCACAAAGTTTAGGGAAAAAATCCTTACAAATTTCGGGAGTATTGCGTAAAATGTAGAAAATATTCCCTAAAATGTAGGGAATATGTCAAAAAATTTAGGGAATATTCCATACATTTATAGGGATTTTTTCCCTAAACTTTGTGGCAACAATTTGTGCCTTGTTACAGTGTATGTGAATACTTAATCGACCTAGGTCACACTACATCAATTGACAATATAAAATTATTACGTAAGGTAAACAAATTCTTACCTACTAGTTTCTAATCACCAATTAATAATAAACACGCCAGAGAATAAATGCAAATGTATATATGTCACCGCTTAGAGATGAATTAGGTTTTCCAACAAAACAATTTTAGTTATACCCTGCAAAAGAACCTCTCTTGCAGGATCGACGAAGAAAAACACCTAAATTGGGAAACATTATTAATAATAAAAGAATGTCAAATATTTGTCTAGTGGACGTCAAAAAAGTGAAAAAAAAACTGTGTGTGAGCACGAAACAAAGGCTCAAATGTCGACGACTTTAGATAGTCGAAAGAGAGCATAGAAATTTTTCCTGGCAAGAAAGAAAGTTAATCAAGGTTTTGTTGTCCAGTTTTTGTTTTTGAATTTCGAACTTGGAGCTAGAAAATGGAATTCGTTGAGTATCGCAGGATACTATACATAAACTCTGGTGATATTTTTTTTTATTTCAACAAAGAAACAAGAATCGATTCATCAATTTGTTAATTTGGATTAGCTTCGCCTCATAGTACTCGAAGCAGCTACATATAGACATACATTCCTTTGTTTTGTTTTGTTTCGTGAAAAAAAAATATTGTGGAAAAAATTTAAGGAAATTTATTCATATCTTTAATTGAGAGTTTCATAGTTTCCCTCTCAAGAAAATTAATTGGAAATGAAAACGAAAATCATGTGGCGCCCTAATAAACAGAAGAAACTCCGAACTGATCTTCACTGAGCTGTAAAATCGGCCTGAACGGCCAAGAGTTACATCTAGGGAAAAGGGTAAAGTAACATATTTTTCCGGGTTCAAGCCACCCCCCCCCCCCACCCCGACCACTGCTACAGAAGTACCAACAGGTTACAGGATTTTACTAATCACTGATTAATCTGATAAATCTAGAATTCCAATTAGATGTTGTAAAAATTCTTAATAGTTTCAAGCCTATCTAAATTTATAGATGCAATTACAGCACACGCAGATACATTTCATTCATCAAGACCCAGGACGAAGAGTCCTTTATTAAAAATGAAATGAGTAAGAGTTTGTTCTCTCGTTTTTTGTTTTTCGAAAATATTTTAATAAATTTTATTGTGGAATAGGAATTACCATAATATCCCCCCTTCAGTTACGTATATACAGGGTATCCTGTAAGCGGTGTGAAATTCGGAAGTTATGGATAGGTCATATTTAGACGAGCAAAATATTGTAGGGAGGGAGGGAGGAGATGGGGGGGGGGTCCTAACAGTTTCCGAAATAATGAAACTCAAAGATATTTGAGTACACTGTAAAAAATATTAGGACTATTCCCTAAATTTAAGACACGTTTTTCCCTAAAAATAAATGTAATTTTCTCTGATAGAAAGGGAAAATCAGTTTAATTTCCCCAATTTCTGGCGCCAGAAAACCTTTAAAGTACGTAAAATTCCCGAAATCTTAAGCTCTCTTATATATAAGGAAGAGAGCATTCAGCGAATTAGATATTATGCTCCATTTTTTATGGAAATATATTTTCGTTTATATAATTCTCACGTTGTTCTTGAAAACAAGGCATATATTGTTTTTCAATATTTTGTTTGAGTGTGCCCAACGCACCAACAAAATGCCGTAGGTACTACTTAGTAGTATAAGCCATAAGAAATGAGCTATTCAGGTCATTCTTATGTTTTTTAAAAGGAGTGGTTTTCTATCACCTTCACCTCACCTATGGTGGAGAGTGGTGCGGTGCTTATATTTGAGGGAATATTCCCTAAAATATAGGGAAAAAAAAAAAATAAAAAATCCCTACATTTTAGGGGTGGGGGCAAAAATTCCTTACATCTGAGGGAGAAAATCCTACCTACATTTTAGGGATAAAACTCAAATCTACGTTTTCCAAAGTGGAGCTTTCCTTAATCTTATCGACAAATTCCGAACCTGTGTGGCACAAATTGTTGCCACTCAATTTAGGGAATTTTTTTTACTGTGTATGTTTCCATAGATCACCCTGTAACTTCTGAACGTCTATGATAATGATTTAAATTTTGGTAGCTCGATCTTTCCAATGGTATATAAATTTTTTCCTTCGTCCTCTCCGTTTTGAAGTTATGGCACAATAAATTTTACATTTAAATTGCTGAATTTTTACTGGTTTTTTTTTTTACTGAACTACTATTTTTATCAAAAAACACACTATCAACACCAATTTTTCATTTGGGATTTAAGGATCCCAAAAGCTTCCCCTTGAAGTGACGTATTACACTCTCTACCCAAAATGTAATACTTTCTGTGTTTTTTGAACTTTTTTTTAGCATATCCAGTGTAAAAGTTCAGTAGTGCCGGAAAGTAGGCAATTATTTTTTGGTAACGAGCTTTTTCGTACATTTTCGCTGAATATATTTAAAGGGTAACGCCACTGTAAATTTTTTGAAAAATCGTTTGTTTTTATTGGCTTATAAAATATTTTAAACCCTCTAGAAAAAGAAAAAAAGGTCCCGTGCGAAAAAAAATGTTTTTTACTTTGAAAATGGAGGTCGCCATCAAGCGCTTCAAACTTGCTCCGAAACAACTACCTGAAGCCTGAAACACAATTGGAGCTTTTCAGCCAGCTTTATCGCCAGCTTTCTTCTAAAGCTGACAGAAAAATCCGAATTGAACACAACTGACCTTTTTGACATTTGCAACTGGGATTGCAGACTAACGGTAAAATTTTTTTTAACCTTTATTTTTTTATTATTTCCAATAAAAAACTATTCTAAAATCTTTAAACGCGTTTTTCTCGAAACACGGTTTTTCAAAATGGCACGCAGCATAACTCGAACAATTTTCATATTTTCGACTTGAAATTTTGACCAGATGTGAACATTAACATTATCTAGAGAACGCCGTACGGGATTTTCAATAACTTTATTTGTTGATTATTTGTTAACAAAAAACCTGCCGTTTCTTTGTCAAAAATCAAACTTTTTTTTTCAAACGTGCGCCAAATCTACAAAAATTTAATATTTTTAAAAATCCGTACGTCATTCGCTAATTATAAGCCTCTAGATTAATGTTTTTTTTTGTTTTGGTTTAGATTCAAATGTGCGTACCGCGGAGCCCTGCAAACAAAACATGTCCCGGGAAGATGGCTGTGGAGCCGCCATTTTGTTTTTTTTTTCGCTGTCAAAAATTCAATAAAGTTCAATGTATGTCCGATAATACCCTTAAAAGGTTTTTTTTCAAACACCTTTAATTTCGCGAGAAAAAAATTCGTGAAAAAAACCTTTTTTATTTTAGCCGTTACAGTGGCGTTACCCCTTAAGAAAAAGTGAAAAAAACCAGAAAGAGTTACATTTTGGGTACAGAGTGTAATAGGTGTCTGTCCTGCGTGGAAGGAGAGTCAGAGACAAACGAACACTTTTTGTGTGCTTGTCCGGCATTCGCCCAGAACAGGCTGAATCCCTCACCAAGACCTGATCCGCTTCATTAAGAGGACACCACCTATACAATTTTTTGCTCGTCTAAATGTGACCTATCCATAGCCTTCAGGCTTAATACCACTTACAGGGCACCCTGTATAAACATAGTTAAACAGAAAATATCCAAAAGTAGCAGTATGTATGTTAGGTACATAACCTCCTAGACATGGAAAAATTCAAATGCTAAACGTACACGGAATATAATTTCCCATCAAGTAATCTAAACGTAATAGACGAAGTCAAAAATTCAAGGTAAGGAGAATATAATATATAAACGTAGAAGACTATGTCTACGTGTATAGACTTACACGTAATAGAGTAACAGCTATTTTCGTGTTATATGTATAAATCTAGCCACCTATATAGCTCTAAATATTACCATCATCCATTACCATTTGTGCTATTATCAGCAGCAAAACAGAACACTTTTCGTGTGTCACAAACAAGAACAGCGAAATACAATTTCGAAAATAACTTACGTGCCTATAACCATCTTTTGGGTGAATTTATTTTTAATATGCGTTTTCCTCCACCAAAAATTACAGGAAAGATGGAGACGGTCTTTATGAGGTACAGGTACAGGTAGGCAACAGAATAGATATGAAAGAAAAAATATGTTTTCCTCCATAATGAAAGAACAGCAAACAGCGCACCTATATCCTTAAGATTTGTATAGGAGGAGACGTGATTGTAATAACCCAGCACAATCACGGAATTTTTTATTGTTACTGTCTATGATCACGTTGTTATTGGAGAAGCAACAACAAAAGCAACAATAAGAATAACAACAGGGGAAAAAAATAGAAAAAAAAATAACGAAAACACCTGAAATGTAATTCAACTGCCGACTCACGTGAAGAAGTAGAAATGACAAGTTGACAGCTCCACCCGCCGAAATTCCTAAGTACGTATAGGAGGAGGGAGAGGGAGTCATTGTCAGACGACCTTAAAATATTCCTTAGGAAATTAACAAATTTGTTATGTGCGCCTGCTAGGTAAATCCACCTTGAAATGCTAAAAGTAAATAAATAGTAGATCGGGAGTAGGCGAAGGTATGGCGTGAAACTCACCTACTTACTTACTTCAAATGCATGTCACGGCACATTTTGATAAGTTGTCACCTGTCCCGGCACTTTATATAGTATATGGAAATATACCTGACAACATACACTTAATAGTATCCAGGAGCAGGAGGCAACATAAGCGTTTTGTGTGTCAAGTGTTTTATCAAGGATATAAATTAATTTGCGATTTAAGATTGAACGACGCGTCTGCGCAAAGTGTTACTTACCTTTTTAACTGGAAGCAAGACATTCCCAGGGCTACCTGCCTGCCTCATTGCGACAACGCCAACATTTAAATTCATCGCAGCCAATTGTGATTGAGTTTGATTAGTTGCTTGCCCAGGTGTCTGTTGTTGTACACCACCAGAAGGTGTTAGAGTCTGTTGGGTAGCTAATCCCAAATGGCTAGGTGATGGAGTTATAAAGGTCCGTAAAGATAACGGTGTAAACATAGCTGCTGCTGCAGCTGGATGAATTTGCTGATGATGTGCATGATGTGGATGATGTAGAGCTGCAGTGGTATGATGAAGGGCGGCTGCTGCAGAATGTAACTGATGCTGGTAGTTTTGTTGGGGCGATTGTGGCGGTGGAGCTTGTGTTGATGTTACCTGACATGGTGCAGCTGCTTGAGGTTGACCATATCCTACAGCAGATGGATGCAATGGTACCGCTAACATTTTCTGTAGTGGTACTCCCCATGGAAGATACCATGATCCAGGATGATGCTGCATAATTGTTCACTTTTGATCTGATAATATCCGTGTATCGTGGCGGTGGTGTTGGTTGGTGTCGGCGAAAATATATTTTAGGGAATATACACCTATATGAATATGAAATTGCCTTATACGGATTTAATTGCGTAGATGTTTTTTATTTTTTTCTCTTTAATACTAAACTTGATAATAACAAGAAGAACAAGAAGAAGATGATGAAGAAGAAGAAAACTACTACCACTAAATGCAACAAGTATAGAAATAGCACACTAAAATACTGTTTTTAACCCATAAAATAAAAAATTATTTTACTTTTAGAACTCTTAATCTTAGCACTTGAGAAAAATGAAAAAACAAAACGAAAAAAAAAATATTTAAACAAACGAAAAAACACTTTCACTGTATAACATTTCGGAGGATTTTTTTTTTCCAAACAATTACTCCATTGACACTTTGTTGGTTTGGATGTAAACAGCAATTTGCTTGTCGGGATACATTTAGGATAATCCACCTTAAAAAGGAAGGAAGAAATAAATTAGTTGAAAATATTTGGCGAAACAAAAAAAACACAAAATTGTTCAATCCTTCAACATGTTGCCTTTTTTATGAACACATAATTTGCGTCCAGTGTTGCTAACTCATACGTATTACTTACTGTGATGATAATGAATTTTGTTTCTTTTGTTTTGTGCTCTATAGCACATTTTCTGACATTTTATAGCTTCAGGCAAAAAATAGCATAAAGCTAGATAGTAGTATTGGTTGAGAATTTTAATAATAAATTCCCCACGTGATCGACGGTAGTTTATTTAATGTACTAAGCCTAGGTTTTTGTAGACAATCTTCGTAGGACAGATTTTCCATTACAAATGGAAGCTTCAAAATACTACGATGAGCACAATCAAGCATTTCCATATCTTTAAAATATGATTTTATAAGACTTTAGCGACATTACAGTAGTAACAATAACAACCATAATACTTTATTATGGTCAACTGTATAAATATTAGAAATCTTATTGAATATAGATCTACAGGATAGAGACGGGATATAAAATTGAGTGGAAAAAACTATTTTACAGACAAAAAATCTTTAAAAAAAAAATGCTATGCAAACGCAGGCGTTTCGTATCCGCAGGAACCGTATACTCATCAGTACGGCTTGGTTCCTGCCTGCCGTACTGATGAGTATACTGTTCCTGCTGATACGAAACGCCTGCTTTTTCATAGACATTATTTCTTTTTTTAACGATTTTTTGTTTGTAAACGAGTTTTTTCTACTCAATTCTCGAGCTGCGGATTTGGCAGCAAACTCGGTCAATTTCATATTGGTTAAATTCGCTATGATTTTATTTCATTGCAAAACTCTCTATAATACAACATTTTTATTATAATTAGTAAAACAAGACTAATTAAGTATATTGGGCAAATAAAATTAAATGTACTAAATTGAGGAAAAAAGAAGGGAAAAAATCAAATAAGTGCTTAAAAAATGTACTAAATAAAGATTAGCAGTACGATTAAGAACAACCATGAAGTGTACCTAATAAAGTACTCCAGAGAGCATAACAATTCAAGAAAATCTCTGCCTGATGTCATGCTACGAATATTAGAGCGTAAACTATTCCACTTACGTACAGTTTGGACAAAATAAGAGCGCACCCCGAAATGAGAATGATAGCGTGGCAGAAGAATGTTTAAACTTCTTTGAGAGCGTAACAATTACAGCTTGTTGTAAAAATATTGTGGTCTCTTTTTATAAATTAATTTTTGAAAAAAATACTGGTCAGACTGAGCAAAATGAATATCAAGAAAGTGTCCAAGGGTTGAATTAACTTGAATTCCGATGTGGGCGCTGCATGTTAAGTTGTAAATATATCTAGTACAGTCATTGAATGCAACTGTCAATTCACGACGGCAGAGTGCGTCTAACTTGGAAAATATTACTGTGCCATACATAATGCGGGGAAGAATCAAACTACGTAACAGTTTCAGTCGCAAATCTGCAGATAATAAATACCCACTGACTATCAACTGCCTTAGGAGACATATATTTTTCCTAAGATTGTAATATGACTACAGAAAGTAAATTTTGTGTTCTGGACTATATCTAAATATTTTACAGAACTAAAGAATGGCAAGGTAAAGTTATTTAAACTAACCCGTGGTAGCTCTGACTCAACAATGTTGTTTCTATAGATCGGCATACACATAGACTTGCCAGGATTCAGCAGCAGGTTATTAGTTAATACCGACCAGTAATAAATTCTTGTTAAGTCTTCATTTATACGAGCAACCAGATTGGTCTTTTCAAGTATATCTTCACATCATTAGCTTATAGATGAATATTCACATCCCCAATTACCTCAGGCAAATTTTCGATATAGAGATTGAATAGGTAGGAGAGGACCTAGGATTGATCCTTGGGGTACTCCACAGGTGGAGTCTCGAAAGTTCGATATACTTAGAGTCTTGAACTTTGAATGCTTTTTGTGTACAGGTAAGAACACCTCTGATCAGCTTAAATCGAAGTAATTCGAAATTTATAAAGGAGCCGACTACGTTCTACTGACTCAAAATCCTTACTAAAATCCAATAAAGACAAGTATAGTTAAATTGTCTAGATCAAACGATTCGAAAATATCCGTTGAAAATTTTAGAAGAGCAGTTTCGCAGCTATGTCCACTTCGACAATCTTATTGGTAAGATGATAGAATCTGATGCTGGCCAAGATATTTTGTCATTTGATTGTACATGACTTTCTGGAGGACTTTGCTGAAGTAACACAGCAAACTAATTGGCCTGTTATTATTAATTCCAATAGGACAAGGCTTTTTGGGAGCAGGAATAAATGCAATTAAATGCAAAACGCCGAAACGCCTATCAACCAACACTAGACTAGATGACTATTAGGGACTATAGGAGTAGAAGATGAAAAAAAAATCACTTAGGGTCTCAGCGTCAATATTGCAATGTGAAGTTTCGCTAGCAGTAATTGGATGAATAGGCCTCTTAGCGATTTTA
This sequence comes from Dioctria linearis, assembly GCA_963930735.1. Taxonomy (NCBI): domain Eukaryota; kingdom Metazoa; phylum Arthropoda; class Insecta; order Diptera; family Asilidae; genus Dioctria; species Dioctria linearis. Next base: position 183,475,428 of record OZ005744.1, read on the forward strand.
TTTTTTTCAAAAGAGTTAATAAAATATTTAGTACACTTTTGATTTGCAGAGACTTTTATAACAAAATTTTAATTTCGCTTTCAAATTTCTTAAATAGGAAGGTATCAAAACAAATAGACATTTAGATTTTTTTTTTTTTTTACATGTAACAAGTTCAGACAACAATCTTATCAAAAATCAGTCTGAAAATTTCTATAGATTTTTGTATCGTCAGGATAATGAAATATGCCACAAGACTTTACGTAAATGTTTAAGTTACAAATATAAATCTGGTGGGTCCAATACAAGAGCCTTGTGGGATACCTATGATAACCTAACGCAGAAATGATAGAGATAATTTTACTATACGACTACAAAGAAAAGCTACTACTACAACAACAACAGAAATAATTTATTTTAAATTTTTGTTCGTACAATTAGAAGAAGACTGGCACAAAAGAATTCTAATGGAAGAGGAAAAAGCAAGAGTTTGAAAAGCCATGAGCTGCATTTTGAGTATTGGCCATTTTAAATCGAAATTTTAACTTCGATATGGCAAACTAGTATTAATAAAAAACGTTTAAGCCTTTGCAAGCTGTTACGATTTTGAGTATTGAAAAACGTTCACATCTACAGTTTTTTGTTTGTTTGTTTAATATTCAAATGAAGATAATAATTAAAAAAAAAACAAAAGGTTTTGATATCACAATTTGGCATTAATTGCAAAACCAATAAGAACTTTCATGTCAACACATGTGATAACCCAACAACCAAAGGCAGAAACATAGTCGTGCTGAAGAGTATTAAGGTCTCTGCCAATACGAAACGCTGCTTCCAATCCATTTTTGAATTTCAAATTTGCAATTGACAATCGTCATTATTATAGTTTCTTTCCTCCGTACACGGAATATAGCCCACCTTCAAGAAGGCGTTGGGCTTCCTGGATTTTTATCACTTATCGTGAATGATGGTTGAATTTTATCGTTTATCATGAATTGTGGCTCGATTTTATAATTGATCATGATTGGTAGTTAGATATTGTCCTCTATCATTTATCGTGAAGGATAGTTAGGTTTCCTTCAGATGTAAATGCCATCAAAAAATCCCGACTGTATTAATAAGTATACTCGTATGTTAATATACAACCCACAATCTGAATTGATTCTATCTCATGGTAATCTAGATCCAAGTAATCTATTTCCTAGTGTTTTTCTTTTACATTAACAAATCAGATATTTTATTTGGTTGACATCTAGAGTAAAGATTTTTAGTGTGGGTATCGACTGGATTAAAGATTTTATTTTGGATAGCGATTAAATTAAAGGTTGTTATAGTGGGTATGGAGTTATCGACTGCAATAAAAATTTATTACTAATACAACATACTTTATTGTGGGTATCGACTGTAATAAAGATTCTCAATGCGGGTACAGTTACTAACAAAAACACTTTATTGCGGGTATCGACTGTAATAAAGATTTTTAATGCGGGTATCGACTGTAACAAGAAATTTACTAACAAAAACACCTTTCGTGGGTATCGACTGTAATAAAGATTCTCAATGCGGTTATTGACTATAATAAGACAGTTACTAACAAAAGCACCTTATCGTGGGTATCGACTGTAATATAGTTTCTCAATGCGGGTATCGACTGTAACAAGAAATTTACTAACAGAAACCAATTTATTGCGGGTTCGACTATAATAAAGATTCTCAATTCTGGTTCGACTGTAATAAGACAGTTACTAACAAAAACACTTTATTGTGGGTATTCACTGTAATAACGATTCTCAATGCGGGTATCGACTGAAATAAGACAGTTACGAACAAAATCACTTTATTGTGGGTATCGACTGTAATAAAGATTCATAGACAGTAATAAGACAGTTACTAACAAAAACACCTTATCGTGGGTATCGACTGTAATAAAGATTCTTATTGCGGGTATCGGATATAATAAGACAATGGAATAAAGAATATCCCAATCTCAAACCTCAATAAAATAGAGAGCCAAGTGAATCAACAGCCAAAAATTGAGCTGGTAAGTACAACGTCAATTGTAACAAATTTTTTTCTATAATTTTAATTTACTTCTAATTTTACTTTTTATCATTTATTGAATTGTGGTTTAATATTTTTATATTATTGAATTACATACATTTTATATTTATTAACTTATAGTATTTATTAAAGTGTAGACTTGCTGAACAAATGAATAAAACCACGGAATTAGTAACTTTAAACCAGTAGCATAATTTTCACCACATTTATTTATTTATTTATTGCGTATTTGCTTTGACCACGGGCAGATCAGGCATCATTTACCAGGATACAAAAAATAATTTTTTTTCTGTTCATTAATGACGTTTGAAAAAATAAAACCGCAGGCAAATCTTTAAACTAATTATTATGCCAAACAACATCGGAAAATTTAAATAAATGCTGATTCTCTTGGCATTGAAATTGCAAAAAGTACTGCGTCAAAAATTAAGGTGATATTTGCTTTATACATCAGTGTTGCTACTTTGGCTACGATCATAATTAATGGCTACTTTAGGCAATGTTTGGTTATAGGGTCACCCCCCTTATATTTTGGCTACACTAGGAAATTTTGGGATAAAGGACCACAATATTTCAAAATGGTTTTTATTTTGTTTTAATCCTCTGAATGTAGCAGTGTTAATTTAGTATCATTATTCATGATTACTAAACCCACCGATAGAGATTTGAAAGTTTCTGACATTTCTGGGCTCATTTATATAATTAAAAAAAATATTGTAAGAAGGGGCTTAAAAGTTTGAGGCAATGTCGACTTGGACTTATTAAATGTTTGACTTTAAATTTCTTATCACTGCTACATAATTTCTATAATTTTCCAGGTCTGGCTACTCAAACCAAGGCTATACTCTATAAAGATTTCGAGTGGCAACACTGTTATACGTATACAGCTATACGTTTTTACCATCATGATTATAATATTTCCCAAAATAAATATTTCTTATTTCACTTTTTTCAAGTTACCAACAAATTTAAGAAAAAACTGGTCTGCAAGATTTAATAATGCAAATCAAGTTTTTCTTTAATTTATTTTTTATTTATTATTATTTGTATTTTTTTTTAGTAAACCTCATCGTATAATTGCATTGCTGAAAGTAATCTTAAAAAATATTTAATGCGTACACCACAACTCTAAGACGCAGGACCTCAAAAATTTTATATCACTGAACTTGATAGTAAATGATAAACATTCAGCATCTTTACGTGAATCATATATAGAAGCGCCATTAACAAAAAATTCCATTAATTCCTTTTGGTTTTTATGACTATGACGAGGAAATAAATAAAAACTAATTAAACATTTTTTTGTTTTTTCAACGCATCTTCATACATATGCAATATAAGATAGCATCTAAATTGCTAGCCATAGATTACAAGGCAAGATAAAGTGTTTAATTGATTTTTTTCAATTCACTTTAATTACAGTGCTGAAAATTTTTCTATTAATTGATAAGACCAAAAAAACAAAACTTAAAGCACAACAAGTATTCAAGAGGTAAAAAAAAATGAGGGAATATTTAAATATTGAAATTCGGGACTCGTTCAAGGTCATCATAATCAGTATTAATTGCTTATAAAAATTGAAGACGCCTAATATTTGTTTACTAATCTTTTTTTGGTTTTTTGATTTGCATTTTTTTTATATTTTTTTTTTTTTAGTTTGTGTTATCTTCGACATGCTCAATTAATTTTTAATTTCGTTATTCCATTGAACACGGAACTCATTAGTTAATGTGCGAATCATTTAATTACATAGATCGAAAGAAAAATCTACTTACAGATGAAGGCGCAAAAAAAACTAATCGCTTCTAAGTATAAAATTTTACTTTATTAATTTATTATTTTTGTTTTTAATTTTAACATTAATATAAGAAACACATTTATACAACTTTACTAAATATCTGATATTTCTGTTATGTATATCTACGTACAGTATCACCATAGACTTTTCATTGCCGTATTTGAATTAGGAAGGAGGCCGAAAATTTCATGTATCAGAATAATTGATTTCATATACGCAGATATCAATTGATGTATAATAATACCAATCAAAATTAATATTTGCAATACACCAGAAAGTAAAAAAAAGACTACAACCACAAAAAAATATAAACACGAAATAAATTAACAAGACTTGAAAGGTTTTGTGCTGCGGTTATCTTCGAAATCAGTGAAAGGTTATTGCCAATATTCTCAATCTGTCCAAGTCTATTGCAGACTATATGCAGATTATGCATGCTACTCCAAATTGTGTTACATAATTTTTTATTTAGATCTTCTGAAATTGATTTTGATGTAAATCAACTTTTGACATCTTTTTTGATATACATATATAATTCGTCCATGATATAAAAATCGTTAAGTATATTACGTCTATGGTGACCAATATATGTTTATGTATGTATAGATCTCGATATGTTTCTTTTTTGTTATGCTAATTATTTTAAAGGTATCACGAGAAGATCTGACACTGAAAGTTTTATAGGTATAATGATCTAGTGACTAGTGAAAGGTATACAGATATGTAGGTATATGTAGACCAAACAGCCAAGGTCTTAGAGACTGATGACAGAAGGTTTGGTTTTTTATTATATTATTTGTAGTAAAAGTTTATAAGATCAAATAGTAAAAGAGGACACTTATTTTGTGTCGTCATAATTTTTATAATGAAACTTGACGTGATCAAATATCCAAGATTACTGATTGATAGAGAATCTACTATAAGTGATCGAATTAGAATAGAATAGAATAGAAAGTATAAACTTTATTTCGGTAAAGTACACAAGATTGAAATCTTATTGAGTATAACTATTGTAGTGGAGCTAGAATCATGTACATCGAAATTCAAAGAGTAAAGAAAAAATAAAAAAATAAATAAAATAAAAGTGATTATGTTTACTATAAAACTATCAACTAACTAGTATTCCCTTGCGGAGAGAAAGAAAAGAATGTGAAAAACGAGCTATATTATGTTGCGTTTTAACGAGTTTTTTAAATGCGTTGACGGTACCAGCCGCCTGTATACTAACAGGGAGATCAGTCCACAGACGGATGCTTTGGACAAGGTAAGAGCTTTCCATTACAGTCTTATGAAAGCGAGGCAATACCAAATTTCTATTTCGTTGGGAGGTAGTAAAATGGAAAAGTTCTCTTAGGTACTCTGGCTTATTAAATTTTAACAAATTGTACAAAGAAGCCAAGTTTCTTCGTTTAAGGCAAAAGAACAGCCGAACAAGCAAGACCGGAGATGTGAGACATGATCCAACCTACGCAACCCATAAATGACCCTCACACAGTCATTTACAGATACTATCCAGTTGAGGAAAGACCAAACATCCAAAAGTGAAATAAGGCAAGATTTGTGTTTTTACTAGCTTTAGACGGGAACAACTGAATAATACATTCGCTGAAAGCCACAGTCTGCGTAAGCCCCCATCGATTTTTCTGATCGTATTATTAATGTTATCACAGCACTTAATATTGGGGTTTAGTACTATCCCAAGGTTGGTGACCTTATTTGACATAGGCGGTGAAACGCCGTTCAACAGTATAGGCGGTATATCGGTTTGATTGCATGTGCTATTGTAAAAGATAGCACAGAGTGACTTTCCTGGATTTAGTAGCAGCCGATTATAAATAGACAAGGTGCAAATTCGGTCCAAAATCAGAGTTTATTCGTGCCACGCAATCATCGAGGAGGCCAATAGGTCTACTTAGATACAGCTGAACATTATCAGCATATAAATGAATTTTCACATCATGAACAACTTTCGGTAAATCGTTGATAAATAAGCAGAAAAGCAAAGGACCCAGAATAGATCCTTGGGGAACCCCTCGTTATAGCGGCCGCGCAATGGACAGTAAATCTTTCACCTTGACTTGTTGTCGACGGTTAGATAAAAAACTGTTGATCAGGGAAACAGCTGAGGTGCTAAAATTAAAGGAGGATGACAGCTTCTGGAGAAGAATGCAATAGTCTACAGAGTCGAAGGCTTTTGAAAAATCCAAAAGAACCAAAGCAGTGAACTTGTCTCGATCCAAAGCCACTCTTATATGTGGAGATACTTTTAAGACTGCAGTTTCGCAGATATGGGAAGCTTTTCAAGTACTTTCGACAGAAAACATAGTAAACCTATTGGCCTGTAATCAGCGTGAGATTCAGCAGGGGTTTTCTTGGGCACCGGCAGTACACTTGCTATTTTCCACTCACAATAGGGAACGTAGATGACATTAGGCAAGAGCTAATAATATGTAAGAAGTACCTACCAATGTACGGGAATAAAATTTTAATGAACCGCGGTGACTAACTGTCTGGACCGATTGCATCAGACTCAATACTACTGATAGCCACGGTAAGTTCATTTAAATCAGTCCCACGGCACGAGAATATGTTAGAAGGATTAGGGGTAGCATATTCTTCTAGTAGATAATCAGGAAGGCCGGGTTGGCTAGTTATCCAGCGGAAATGAAAAAATCATTTAGTTCGTCAGGGTTTAGACTAAAGTCATTACTCCTGTCACCCGCCAGTCTTAAATTTCACCATAGTGTTCGGGGAAGAAGACTGAGGTTGGACTTTAGAAGAATAGTACTGACGCTTAGCACGTGAGATAGCCACATTAGCTTTATTTCGTGCAATCTTGTATAACCTGTGCGCTTCAATTGCTCTGAGGCGCCTATAACGATGATACAGATACGTTTAGAGATAAGAAATCGTATTCCTTCAGAGAACCACAGTCAGCCATGTGCAGTTACACATTTCGTTTTGACAGGGACATACTTTTCAAACAGATTAGTAACAAGCAAGTTAAATGTAGACACTTGGTGGTTTACTGAGACAGAGTTAAATACCGTGTCCCAACACAAGGATGTAAATTCATCTATTAGACCATTAGCGTCAATCTTATTATAATCGCGGTAGGAATAAGAGTTATGATGGAGATTCGGATCTAGAGAGAATTCATAGCTCATAAATAAGAGATCATGGTCCAAAATGCTAGGTGGATCAATTTGATCGTGCGATAAAATCTCTTCACAGTCGGCTACGAGCAGCAAATCAAGAATCGAAGGATTAGTGGCATTAAAGTACATAGGAGATGAGTTCACAATATGCAGGTGGACAGAGAGTAGAAGATGAGAGAATTGGTTGACTAAATTATCATGCCATTGAAATCACCGCCCACAATCATGTTCTCACATCATTGCCCTATATGTGACATTGCATTCTCAAACTCATTAGCATTAGTACTGTAAAAATAGTTGGGAGGACAGTATAGCGAGGACACAACGCACTTTTCTTTTGTAGAACCTATCTCGGCGCAAATGAACTCAATTGATTATTCTTTGGAAGAGGTAATCACCTTAGCTCTCAGGAAATCTCTAACAAAAATCGCAACCCCACCGCCTAGTCGGTTTTTGCAGTCGTTAAGAAGCAACGTATAGCCTGGAATGGATATAAGTGATGAGGGGACAACATCGTTCAACCATGTTTCAGACACAAGAATTACATGCACTGAAATTACTCAATGGAATTGGTTTTTGTGTACTTCGAATGTGAAAAGAAAAACTATATTAAAAAGTCTATTGGAGTACAATGGAGAGATAGTCTTACGGTGTGTGGATTAATTATTTTAATGTAACTTGTCCTAATAATATTTAAAAGCTTCAAGCGATCCTCATAGGGTGGAAGAATCAAAGAATTAATCCAGGGTAAGTGCTTAAGAGCATAGCGTAGGAAGTTCCGCTGAACAGACTCGATACGGTCGATGTGTGTCCCATAAAAAGAAGCCCAGCCCTGGCTAGGGTATTCAACCAGTGGTCTCACAAAGCAAGTGTACAAACGCCATGTGGAATGCGAGAGCTCTCGGGACCAACGTTTTATAAAGCCCAACATAGAACACCTCTTTGATACCGTGTAGTTTATGTGGGAGATAAAATTCAATCTATTGTCAGAGACATAATCCAAACAGCGAATTGAGGAATCTGCAAAACAATAATCATAAGAGATAGGTTCTGATTCCTGTGGAAAGTCATAACCTCACATTTTTCGATATTAACTACCAAATTGTTACTTTTGCACCAATCGTGAAATTTTTGAAAGTCACCCTGTACATGTTCACAATCGTTAAAAGATTTAATCTGAGAGAAAAGCTTAATGTTGTCAGCATGAATCAAGACTTTGCAGTGCTTCACAACAGAGATAATGTCGTCAATAGATAGAATAAAGAATACCGGACCCATATGACTCCCCTGAGATACGTCATATGAAGCTTTCAACACTCTAGAGATGGAACGGCGAAAAGAGATTTGGTTTGTTCTGTTATCTAAATATTACTATGTCCATTTATGAAATGTTTTGAGGAAAGCCATACATTTCCATTTTAAACAGTATCACGGATTGAGATAACTTGTAGAAAGCATTTACAAAAGTCTGTATAAATACAATCTGTCTGATAGCCTTTTGCCAACCCGCCAGTGGTGTCCGAGACAAATTCCAGCAAGTTAGTGGTTGTAGACCTGCCCGAAATGAACCCATGTTGGTTTGAAGAGAGCAAATTCTTGCAGGAAATTGTTAGCTGAGAATAAATGATACACATTCAAATAATTTTGGCATGCAAGATAATCTTGTAATAGGCATATATTTCCAGATTTCACTTTTACTACCTTTTTTTTTTGGATAGGTATGATAAAATTTTTTTTCCATAGATGAGGGAAACAAACATTATTAAGCGATTTTTGGAAAAGAGTTCTCCAGTGAAGTTGCCAGGGCAAGGCAGCAAGACTTAAATATAGCTAGAATGATCCCAGCAGGATCTGCTGTGAAATCATTTAGACCCCCATTAATATGATCAAGAATATTCTCTTGTGCAATTGTAGGCATATTAAATGAAACGTTATGAAGTTATATTTTAGTGGGAACAAAAAAACCTTCAGTAATATTCACACAAAAATCCTCAACTAACAAATAGTCGGGGTACTGTTGAAAAATATACCAAGAATTATAATCAGAATTTGTAAACGGAATGCAAGTGATACTAATAAGTAGTAACTGATGGGTAGGTAGCCAACCTTTTTCCAGCGTTGAGCGCTAAACATTTTGATTTTAGTAAACTAAGTTTTAACTTATTATATATGGGCCATAAGTGAATAGCCTCAAGATCTTTGTTCATATTGCTCAGGGCATTCTTAATAAGACCCATCGGTTTTGAAATATACAGTTGAACATCGTCAGCAGAGAGATGCAATTGAGAGTGTTTAGCTTAAGTAAAAGATCATTAATGAAAACAGTAAAGGTTAAAGAATAGATCCCTGAGGAACGCCAGAAGATATTGGATGAAAGGTTGACTAAGATGGAAAATACAGCCTGACACCTGTTATCAAGAAAATTGTAAATCAACATAGCTCCGTCAGAAAAGTAAAGTTAAAATATTTAAGTCTATTAGGAGAATTATCCCAAAAAAATGCATAGTTGGCTCTAGTTAAAAAATGTTATTGAAGAAGATACAAGTGATTACATACGCTTATTAATATAATCCCCTCCATTATAAATGCGCGCTTGCAAGCGTCGTGGAAGTGCTTGGTTTCCGTGCACCGTCCTGTTCTTATTGCGCATCTGAATGTCGGATCACTTCTCTTCGAAGCTCTTTCAGTGTCGGAAAATGCAACTCTCGAAGAGGTTTCTTCAGATTAGGGAACAGATCAAAGTCAGGTGGACTCAGATCAGGACTATAAGCTGGCTGGCTGAGCTGTTCCCAGCCGTATTTTTTTGAGAAGTTTGATGATTGGTAAACTAACATGCGGACGCGCATTATCGTGCAAAATCAACACAACAGTTTGCAAGATTCCTGGACGCAGTTTATGGATTTCTCGAAATTTTATGTGCGTCACCTCTGTACTGTGCTACAATTTACAGTAAACCTTCCACACGCTTCTTTTAACGCGGCATGAATTTCGGGCACTTTTTTACCGCTCACTGTATCGATTCGGCTATACGCACGTTTCTCTATTGCTGAAATTCGATCCGACTGTCTGTTCATTTCAAAACAAGAAATGACAAATCTGTGGATGCATGATTGTCCCTAACATTTTGGAAAAATAAATGGTAATATGCTGATAGGACTTTATTCGGTAGATTGTTGCTTCGAGCTTTCTTGTACAGGTATAACCTTGGCTAATTTCCATTTTCTGGGAAAGACGTATATTTAGTGAAACTCTTTAAAATATACAATCCTCAACCAATCCATATCCCAAGCCAATGGTTATCATATTAAAGTTTTTCTCAAAACCGATTTCTAGATATGCCTAAACTTTATTTCTTTTCATTTTCCTTTTGTTTTATTCAATTTTTTTTTTTTTAATGGATACGAATTTAAAGCAGAAATCCTTATTTTTAGCAAGATTCAACCTATGAGGTAGGAAAACTGCTAAGCCCATGTTTTCGAGCTTCTATTTGAGAAATTTGTTGTTTACATTGTTAAGCTCACTGCATGCAACATGGACTCATTGTCTAAAAATATACAGAATTTGTTAGATTTTTCCCCAACCCTAGACTGTTAAATAAATGAGCCCCCTACCCACACTGAGAGCTCATGGGTAGGGTGCGATTATAAAATCACCACTTTGGTAAAGTAATTTTATTCCACTTTTTGCACACTTTCGGCACATTTAGAGAAAACTTATCTCAGTTTTTCTAAATTGAATCTTTCGCGCAGTGTCTAATTTTTTTATCTGAGTTGTAATTATTTCTCTATTCTTAAATTTTTAGTTCTACTAATAAAAATTTGCAGAGATAAAAAAAACAAGTACCGAGGTGCTGTCCGTTTGTTGGCTTTAAGCCGAAAATCAAAATTTGAAGAAGAAATATTGGGAGTATAACTGAGTGTTTCGATCAGCACCACAAGGCGATCTCATCAGGACAGTAATGAAACTCTGAAGTGGCTGCTGTCTCCACTACAGTGAAATCAGATGCCCAAAGGCAGTTCAGTGTTTCATTGCTGTCCTGATGAGGTCGCTCTGTACTACTGATCGAAACACTCAGATATACTCCCAGGATTTCTTCATGATATTGTGATTTTCTTCTTAAACCCAACAAACGAAGAGTACCTCGGTACTTGTCTGTTAATTCTCTGCTAATTGCAGTAGGTTGAAATATTGCCTGTAGAGTAGACCCATATAGAGTCTCATAAGAGTAAAAACTCAATGAATTGTCTAATAAAAATTTATTAATTGAATACTATTTAATGGTGGAAATATATAAATGACGTTGAATCATATTGTCTGCATGGGTAAATGAAGTGTCCAAAAAGCAATGTTGGATGAACTTTCAGATGGGACTGCAGCAGGCAGACTGCAATAGGAGAATAGGAGAACTTAGTAAAGGAACTCAAGATTCAGTATTGGCTGTAGTCACATTGGCAGAGGAAGAAGGTGGAAGAAGAAGAAGATAAAGATGAAGGAATCGAAGAAGAAGAAGAAGAAGGAGAAGAGAAGCAGAAGAAGAAAAGAAAAAGAGCAGGAAGAAGTAAAAGAAATAGAAGAAGAAAGAGCAAGCTCAAAACTTTCGAATATTGAATATATTTAAGAAAACCATTCAAAAAAATCGTTTTGCATTTTGCAAGAAATTTTATAAAAACTAGACTGGACAATATTTGTTACGTTTTTCAAAATTGTTTTTGTTTGCGCAATGTCCTAATCATAATCCTTAAGTGTCTGTATATCAAAAAGGCTCTACCCAAAAATTATGTCCCATAAAAAATATATTTTTTTATAATTTGAGTAAAATTAAGATGTAATGAAATGTTGATCATTATGCACGCGATAATATCCTAAAGCAATTAATCTTAAAATATTTGCAACAAATGGAAAATATTATTGTGGTCATTGCGTTTTTGTTTTTGTTCAAACCGACAAACGCAAACTAAAACTGTTCACAAGTGACATAACGACGGAAGAGATTAACGTCGACACTATTTTATACTATTCATTCCATTCATTCACATTCAGCTGTTATTTCTTATTACACTTCATCTCCTCCAAAATGATTAATCGTCAGCCTTTCGTTCACATCTAAATTACACAAAATATTTTCGCATGCGCAAGGAAGTCAGGAAACCGGTTGTAATGAGATGTTAAAATCGCCCACTATTTTTTTTTTTGTAGATATATACATACCTAGTTACGGACTTCAATTAATTTAGTAATTAGTTGCAATTATTCACAAATCATTTGGTAGAAAATGAATTTAATTGAACTCCACACCCATCTCAAATTTATCTTTTTTTTTATAGTTTCGAATAGTTTTCAATTCCTGTCTAGACCGAGTCTATGGTCGCCGTGAGCTACCGAGAGGTTCATTCATGCGCGAAAAAGAAAAGAAATTAAACGCGCCGCGTGTGCGCAATTTACTTTATATATGTATATACATATTTGGACTAATGTGTATACGTGTGGGTGTGAAGCAGTGAAGTCGATAAAATTTGTATTTGAGCATGCGCTAAAAGAAAACGAAATATGCGCAACTCAAAGAAGAAGTGTCAAGGATTTTTATAAATTTTTGTTTTTATATTGTTTCCTCCATTTTTCTTTCACACATTGACTACGAGAGTATGTGTATAGATGGGTCTTTAAAAATAGATGACAGAACTTTTCTTTATGCTAAAACTATTTATCTTAAATAAGCAACTGCGAAGGAGAGAGAAATAAGAAAGCCCGAGTTTAATTTTAAAGACGATTATTATTTCCATACGATTCATTTGTAACAAACAAAGGCACGGCGATAACTGGCTATAGAGTCTGGGAAAAAAAAACCAGAAAACGAGAAAATTCTTGTTTTTTTTGTTTTTTTTTTTTTTTTTTTTTTTTTTTTTTTTTTTTTTTTTGAAACATTAATCAAATTATGTAAAATCTATAGAGAAAATGATTTTGTAAAATGTTCCACGTCTGCGCATTGTGAATGAAAAAGCCCAGATTTTTTTTTTCTTTTTTTTTTCTTTTTTTTTGCCGGGGTATATGCGAATGTTAGAAGCATAGTAACTCGAGGAGAAAAAAATAGTCTGTTGTGGTTATTTTCTCTCATAGTAAGTATTTCCTGAGATAGTAACGACCGGGCGGGCAACAATGGATAGCTCAAGATAAAATTATATTTCTGGTCTTAGAAATTTTTGCTAAATCAAATGGAGGACAACAAGGTAAGCCAAAATTTAAAATTTATGGGAAGAAATTGAGACAGTATTTAGTGGTAGTACATATATAGTAGAAGAGTAGAGATAGTAGAAAAGAACTTTTTTTTTTGTGTAAAAGATCAGCTAGACATATTGAAATTGCTTTTTGTGTCTGTGTGCTTGACATTTAGTCTGACAGTTGTATAATTTATAAAATTAGAATATTTTACGTATGTATCCAAATTTACACACAATGATAAGAAAAAAAACCAAAAAAAAAGTTAATGTGAATGTCTGTCACTTGCAGCTGCGCATTATATGACGTATCAAGAAAAGCTTTCATATCATAATCAGTAATTGGAACTTTTAAGCATCATCGGCTCAATTGTGGGGTATCTTTCCAACATTAACTCTTGCTATATATTCTTATGAAAAATTCAGAACTTTTCTAAATTGCGTTATTAAAAATCACTATTAACACCTATATTTGAGAAGATTCTTCTGTCCCCCGTATTTATTGCTTAGTTCTTCGCTTCACCTTCCCCTTCCAGCGCTAGAGAAATTCAAAATTAAAGTTTCCACTAATCTACTCCATTTTCGAATTTAATTTAATTTTTTTCTTCTGTGGGTTTATTTGAAGGACTTTCTTTATGATAGGAAAGAAGATTCAAGAAGAAAATAAGAAGAACAAAAAATAATGAAACACTGTGAAAGGAATATACGTGTAAGTTCTGATGACTGTCGTGAATGAAGAAAGCTACAGTAACAACGAGAAAGAAAAAGATTTCCCTCCAAGAATTCCTAGAGGATTGGATGGCCAACCCAATTTCAGACGTTATGTCGATACGCCATAACTTTATAACACCTTTTAAGGTGATCTTAGGGGACCGTCAACAGTGGCACACTGGGGATCTACACTTCGAAAAAGGATCTTTTCTTAAATGGTCCAAAATGGAAGGTAGAGTAGGCGTGGGCATATATGGGCCGAACGTCATCTTGGAAAGGCACTATGAGCCTCACCAACCATTTTCTGGGCAGAAATACACACCATAGAACTCTCCGATTGCGAAATAGTACAGAAGAATATGCAACGAGTTAAAATAGGCATAATATCAGACATTCAAGCAGCACTTAAAGCGTTAAGCTCGTTTTCCTTTGAGTCTAAGCTTGTTTGAGACTATCTTACTGTCTTGAAAAACTGGCCGAAGCAAACAAGGTGACACTTATGATTTGGGTGCCAGGACATCAAGGCATTAAGACAACGAGATTGCGGATCGCCTTGCAAAGGAAGGGGGAAGATCTCTGTTTATTGGCCCTGAGCTCGTCCTTGGACACACGGAAAATCACATCTCAACTCAGATCAGGCTTTTGTAGGACAGAATTGAAAAGGCACTTTGAGAAAATACCCCGGGGCTGAGACTCAGCTGAAAGGAGTTAAGGCTCATAACGGGCTAATTTACTGGACACTGTCCCATGGATAAGGTCGATGATGATACCTGTCACTATCTTGCTCGCTCACATTTCATGCAATGACTCTCTGTCTTACTCAAACTAGAATCTTAAAGTTACGGTCTTACGGCAAGCTTTGGGTACACTAGAATCATTTTTAGTAGGTAAAAAGAAATTTTTCAAAACTGGGTTTCTTGAAGAAAAAATTTGTTTTTCCCTTAATCTAAGAAATAATGTTATACCATTACAGAATCCTTATTAAATGCGTCAACTTTACTGGCGTAGTACATTCTTTTTTCATTACAGGCAATTAAAGTTGGGTGAAATATTAATTTTCTATTCGTGGTTCGGCAAAATGTGACATTTTCTTCCAAGTTGTTACAGTTGGCTTAGAATTCAAAGCCACAGGTTACATAAGCACTATTCACAATTACATAAAAAAAAATAAAATTGAAAAAAAGTAAAGATTTGTAGCAACAGGAGCTAAAAAACCATCACAGGGTGTACATTTTCTCGAAAACAAAAGTAATGTCTAAAATTTGAAAAATACATGGCCTAAATTTTTTTTTATATTTACTGGTAACTGTTATGATTTGGTCCATCACTCGATTTCGGCTTGACGTCGATTTACGGGACACCCTGTATATTTATAATAAACACAACAATTATATTCTTACGGGTGGTTACCACTGAAATCTTATAAAACACAAAAAGTTAGTACAACTTCCCGACAAATCCGTTCGTATTATGGAACGCAAAACTACACATAGGCAGAGAAAAAACATAAACTTAGGTAATAACGTGTCAAAAATAAAGATATCGGGATTTTGAATGTATGTACTTAGCTTTAGCAACTACTCAAGTAGAAATTGCTCACAGTTATACCTTGTCTCCACAAGGGGCAGGTATTATGTAAACCAATACTAATTTGACTGAAAAGTATCAAGGTGTGTGCAATTCATAAAGAAATATATAGAAAATTAAGACCCGTGAGCCTCCTGATGAGCATTCATTAAATCTCATCGAAGGGCTCATTGGATAGCATGAAACTGCTCCCTATATACAGAACCAGCAATTAATAAATATTTATTATTGTCATCACCTTGTCAGATGACATTTCTACTAGGAAAATTTGAATTGATTTTTGTGATTTATTTATTTATTTAAGTTTTTAAATTAATTTTTTGATTTGTTTTCCGCGGCAAGACTGTCGCCGGTATGCTGAAAAAGACGTTATGCCCAAATTGATTAAGACCTAAGCGTCATAGAGTTTGAATTCGGAAAAAAATATGAAATCAATCGTAAATGCAGATTATCATTTATGAATTCATCATGAGACTCATTGATATGCTCATTGTTAAGCTCATCATGACACTCATTGATATTCTCATTAATAAGCTCATCGTGACACTCATTGACATGCTCATTAATAAGCTCATCGTAACACTCATTATGTACTCATCGGAGTACTCATCTATAATTGTAAAATGCACAAAAGAGAAGCAAAGTATGCATTTCCAAATAAGTGAAAGAGATGCAATATCTCATGCACACTATCTGTGAATAAGTAAATAAATGAGTTTTTTCCCGGTTTTGATTCAAACGCGAATAAATTTCATTAGTACGTTCATCTGATTGCTCATGAGGAGCTCATTGATGAGCTCATCATGATATTTCTACCAGGGTATAATATATGAAATTTCCAGAGTTTCGTACATAGTAACACAATAACGGTAGACCAAGTTGATAAATTTGTACTGGATTATTGACGGAAACAAAACCAGTAAAAAAAGTTTTGATTACTAATATATTTTCGTTTGAAAGTTCCTATTTTCATAGAAAAATTACCTGCCAACATTATGATATTATTGCAAAGAAAGTTCAATTTGTAACAAAAATCAAACTTTTTCTGTTTATTTTGAACATATTACTATGTTTTAAAACATTTTGCATACAGTATGGCGTTTTTAATTCATTTCAAGGATTTAGAAGCTCTGCGGGCTACAGCCTGAAAGCTCAAAAAATATACATATTGCTGTTTGAAAGCTATTATATAGCTTTATATGAAAATAGGCGTGGACAATGCACACGAATATCACAGCATCATATAGCTTTGAACGTAGTATTTCGCCTCATATAACTCATATTCAGAATTTATACTGAGACTATATATGACTTCTGCTTATTATTTTCATCTGGCGTCTGCGGCAGGATGGAACTGGCCGCACTGAAGAGTATTGGTTCCTGCTGATACGAAACGTTATAAAACTGTAATCCATCCGCACTTTTAATTTTAAAAACCATTTATTAAATACAGGACAGCTGCCAGTTCAAGATAGAATCAAAGCATATTGGGACATTTCAACGTAAAACAAAATATATGTACTACAAAATATGATAATTTTATTATACCATAGATGAAAACTATAGGAGGTATACTGAGTTTGTCATTCCCTTTGTAACGCACAGAAAAAGTGATGATAGAGTAAAATGGATTGGGGGTCAACCATGGATAATATTAAAATTTGTTTTGATTTTTGCAGCATGTCCGTCTGTCTGTCCATCCATCCGCGGACTTATAAAAAATAAAATAAAATTAAGTTCGAAAATGAGACAAATCGGGCAACTCTTTCGTGGGGTTGCCATATAAAAAATTAGGATTTTTACGGATACTGTGAAAACGATCAGTCCTAGACATTTTTATTGTACTAAAACCTTCTACAGAATATGAAATCCTATAAAATTGGTTATAATCATTTTTTCTATCTGACAAACCGTTCTAGAAATATATGAGAAGAAACCACTACAAAAATCAAAATTATCCATACGAAATTTCATGCGGGCATTCATCATTGGTCTTTGGCCAATTTTAGCTTTTTTACTTGTTTTTAAATATAGTTACGAGCGTGACCTAGGTTCGTTATTTAAAACACAATATTTCAGATATCATTCAAAAGTTCTTTCTTTATTTAACTTTACTCTCACAAAATCAGAAACAATTGTCACTCTCTTTAGTTATCGCTAGTACTGTACGTCTAATTATCACAATCCAAATAGTTTACGTCGTTCACTTCACTCTCTCAAATAAGACTCCGCCTCCTGGATGTGAAAAGCGCCGTATTTATACTCTTCGAATTATCCTAGAACCTTCCTGAATATTCCGTTCTCCGAACCCAAATTTTACTAAGATGACACTAACCTAAAGTTGTTTGGATTTCCAACAGATGTCGCTTGTGTCATTTTGTGGCGCGTAACAATATTTTCTATCTTTTTTGTGTATTCAATGATCAAAGTTAGAAAAACAATTCTGATAATTTATTTTGGATAATATTCGATCATTCCGGAATGGTCGGTGGCGAGCAGTATAGAGCCTGCAATTATTGTATCCAAAGCTTTGGATTATTGATGTTAACGATTTGTGGCTCCAACAAGGCGGCGCTAAGTGCCCTTCAATAACCGAAACAATCGATATTGCTGAAAGGACACTGGAAAGGCTGGACTTTTTTTTTGAGCAGATTTATGAAGTCTCTAGGTTTATGCTTGCTGAGTAACATTGCAAGTCAAAATACGACGTAAATGTGTCATTGCGGATGTATATACGGCCACAAATGTTCAAAAAAGTGGTCAAAACTTGAACTGATAGAATGCGCTATGTAACTGCTAGTCGCTATGATGATTATATACCCGAAATTATCTTTTAGATAAAACCAATGACTTGCTCAATTTATAAATTTAAAATCCGAACGCTGTTTAAAAAAAAAACACCCGTCATAATTTTATTTAAAAATATTTTTAATTCAGCGCTATAATCAAATTGCATATATCCAGTTATTTTCCTCCAAGTAGGTACCTACCTAATACTTTCTTCTCTCATCCAATATTAAAGTAAAATTGTTGGTTCAAACTTGATAAAAATAAAAGATAGGTACATATAAAATCACGACTCCAATTAACACTTGTAACTTGATTGCAAGTATAAATAGAAAAATGAATACAAAATGAACAGAAAACAAGAAGACCAGAAGAGAACAGCGACAACTTTCGCTAGAGATTGTCAAGCTTTGGGCAAATTTTAAGTAAATTATAGAGGAAATTTTCTATAATTTATAGCCACACACCATAACCAGAGGAGTATATTCCATGAAAACTCACATCATATTCATTTAAATCATGACGCATTTCATCGTGCTCTGTAGTTAGTTAAATAAAATATTTCCTTTGCCTCCCTTCTATATAGGCGCAAAAGATAATTTCAAAGCCAAAGGAATTACTTAATCTCTGCCATATCATTTTACGTTTGTACACAAATCAGTGCGTATTTTGTGCCCCTTTGATTGATTACATCTTTAATTAAATTATCCAGAACCCCATGAATGACTTTGGCCTGGAAGAGTAGCAGTAATACCACCGCAGTATTTTATATTTTAGATATACATATATATTATGTATATATGCTTATGTATACATATGTATATACTATAGTTACATAGATGATGGTAAATGATTTGAAAATCATGATTCTGTCACACTTCATAAACCTTTATGCGGGTTGAGTGGATACCATCAAACGATTTGCTTACAGAATTTGAGTTTTAAATTTAAATTAAATTTTATTTAGAAGAAGAAAAATAAAATGAATTTAGTTGTAGTAGTAGAGATGAAAGCAAAATAATGTTGGTCCCCCCCCCCCCCCCCCCCCCCCCCATCAAAACAACATCAACTAACTACAAGGCACACGTTTTCATTAAATTTAATTGAAATTAACAAAAATATTGTTTTATATAAATTTTGAGGTTATATTTCAATTATGTATTTATTATTGAAAATTACTAGCATTTTTAGAATTGCAAGCGATGTTACGATTATCTTAATTGAATGATGTAACTGGATACAGTTTTTTTGCTATCTTGTATCTCTTTTTAAATGAATTTCTTTGATTTTACGTAGATAAATACCAAAGTTTTGCTGGAATCGTTTATAAAATGAAACTAACATAAATTGTTTGCCAAGTTAGTAGTGCTATCGAGAAAAGATTATGAGATTATAATAAGTATTATGGCGCCGACTCGTGCCATTTACTTTTACCTCGGGTAAATCAAGTTTTTCGCTTCGTTGGATTTTGCGGTTGTTGTAAAAAGGTTGTAAAAAAACGTAAAATCAAATTCCGGAAGTCTATTGAATTTTGAATTAAATTTTCAATTTATAACTTACTATAGATAAAATGACTGAGAAATAATTATTGGATTTTGTTGAATAAACAGAAGCAAATGAATTTTAAGGCCATTCACTTTTGATATTTTTATTTGCGTAGGTACGTTTTGTTTTTTTTTATATATATTTCCAGATTTATATGGATATCAACAAATATGTTTTTTTTTAAATATTTCATCACTTTAGTAAAATTTTATTGGGCCATTTCAGGGTGTGTTGACCACATCCAGACCAACTTGCTTAAGTGACGTCAGCTTATTGCCTTATATAATTAATTAATATAATTGAAATATTTTGATAAAATTCCGATTAATGCGGAAATTACAGCTCTTTAAAAAACGCAAATGAAAAATCAATTTTGGGGTTTCGACCTAACTTCCAAAAATTTATATCTCAAGTTATACTCAGGAAATTTTGAATAATTTGTGCGTTTTGGAAAGGTAAAAGTTTTGTAAGAAAAATACTTCCAATGCATTTTTTTTAAAGTATGTTTGAAAAAAGGGTGGGTTACCTTTATCCTTAAAATAAAACTTTGATGGGACATGTCGCGATTTTCAAATTTTATAATTCCTGGAAACACCTAAACCTACCTACCTTAGTTTTAGGCGTTTCCACGAATGATAAAATACAATTTTTAAAAATGTCATGGAAAGTCACAGTGTATGGCTTTTGTCCTTAAGTATCAACTGTTCACTCCTTTTGTTTGACTACACTGAGAAAAATAATTCGGGGAAAATCAAGATATTGTACTATGTTGGCAAGTTTAGATTAATTTAACACAAGTTTTAGTTATTGCTTTACTTGAAGCTAATTTAAACTAGCCTAAGCCAATATGTCGGCCTTTAACTTAAAAAATAAGTAAAAAAGCTAAAATTGGTCTAAGACCAATTCTTATGATACCATCCCTAGATGAATGCCCGTATGAAATTTCGTATGGTCACCCATTTGAGCAATTTTGATTTTTGCAGTGGTTTTTCGCATATATTTCTAGAACGGTTCCCCGGAAAGGAAAAATGATTATAACCAATTTCATATTCATATTCTGAAGAAGTTTTAGTACAATAGAAATGTTTCGGACTGATCGTTTTCACACTATCCGTAAAAAAACTAGATTTTTATATGGCAACACCAAGAATAGGTTGCCCGATTTATTCCAATTTTTTATTTGCTATTACTATGAAAAAACTATGTACCAAATTTCAGCTCTTTGTGTCTCAGGCACTGTACAAATATATCGTGGAAATTAAATTTTTGTATGGCAACCCCACGAAGTAGTTGCCCGATTTGTCTCATTTTCGAACTTAATTTTACTTTTCGATGAAAGTCCGTGTACAAAATTTCATCTCTCTAAGTACACGCGCTCTCGAGTTATCGTGCGCATGGACGGACGGACGTATGGGCGGACGGACAGACGGACATGCAAAAATCAAAATAATTTTTAATTTTATCCCTTTCGCAGCTACTGGGACACACATGTCCCAGCAGAAGTTTAAAAACTACTGAATTTAAAAGTTTCCATATAATATGTGGTATATGTGTCTATCGACTTTTAATGATGTCAGCCTTGTGCCATTAGCTGAAGATCTTATTCAAAAGGAGTAGAAACTGCAGCTATTCGTCCGACAAAAATGGTTGTTTATCTAAGAAACGAAAATTGCCTAGCAATGTTAGTCTTCATCTTCCAATAGAAGGTGTGAAACGAAGACGGTGTATAAAATGTGCAGCAGAAAAAAAGGAAAAGCGGACTAAAACAATATGTAAGGAATGTGAAATTCCTTTATGCAAAGACTGTTTTGCTGCATATCATATTTAATTTTTTATATAATATTTGGTTACTACCTTGTTCACTGTTTATTTTTGATAAATGAATTTGTTTTGTTTTTTATTCTGCTATTTCGTTTTGTTTTTTAGTAAAATGTTATTTCAATATACTGATGGGACATATATGGCCCACCATAAAAGACGGATGGGACACATATGTCCCACCAGCTCTAGTCCTCCCCTTGATATATATTTTTTAAATAACACTTAATTATTATATTTCATATTATATTAAACATAATATAATAATATAACCTAAAATGGAAAGCCGCTGCGAAAGGGTTATACGTGGGTGTCTAATCCATTTTTTTCTACTAGGATTATTTCTGTTCGTTACAAACGGAATGACCTTATTGATTTCATCTAATGTGTAAAAAGACAACTTAGTGCATTGTTAGATTAACTTAAATTATAGTCATTGTTTTCACTACATAAACATTATTTTAACAATTATTAACGGCTAAATTGTTACATACTGTTAAAATAATCATATTTCTCGTGTTATTTTAACATAAAACAAATGTTGAAAGATTTCTATTGAACTAATTTTTATGTTAACTTAACCCTGCAAATAATTCAAAATTCAAGTAATAAATTTGGTCGTATTAACCAAAAATTAGGTTTGGTTAACATATTTAGGGCTGATTTTTTAACTTACTCTACAATGTTGAATTCTATCATAATTTTGTTTGGTTAAACAATACACAACTTTTCGAAAAAGGTTGTTTTAACACTAAAATTGGGTAGGCTGAGAATTGAGAAAAATATAAGATGAATTTAACTTGATTTTACCCCAATATGTTTCTCAGTGTATGTGGGCATATCTTGCCATTTGTCGATAAGATACCTAATCTTGGTATTATGCTTAAGGTTCGTTCGTATGAACTGTCTAAACCCGTTCGATACGAAATAGCTAAATGCAGAAACGCTTTGTATGACCGAAGTAAAATCAGAAGTAACATGTCGCTGTGGACGACCAATTTTTCGTTCATTTCTACATACATAACTTTCCGTGAAGGGGTAGTAGATCAATGCAGTTTTTTTACTTGTATTTGTGATATTCCGGAGAAAAAGATAGGCAAACAAAAATTAATTGGGTGGTTAGAGGGTGGGGAATAGTACCATCCCCACCACCCCCATAGGAGCCCCAAAATGAGAAGTGGGTATCAAATTAAATGGGGTGGAGAGTTAAATCGAATAACAAGCTTAGTTTTTGCTCCTGTTAACTTCATATGGACATTTGCATCGTTAAAGAAGGGTTTTTTGGCACTTCAGTTATATACACTTCCGTGCCTACATTTTGTATATATTTCGCCCGTTCTTTCTTTTATATGAATTACCGGTCTGTTGTGAATATTTTTTGTTAAGATGGAAAATTTCCCCTACGTAACGGTTCTTCGCAAACAAGATATAAAAAACCAATCCATTTTTTCACCCAAACAAAAAACATGTCTATAAAGCTAGCCCAACCTTTTTTGATATTTGCAAAAATAAAGCTTGTGGTGAATTGTGCTCGACTTGTGCTGCATTGTGTCCCAAATAAAAAGTAAAAATCTAAAAAATTTCAATTTTTATCAACTTGAGATTTGTGTTGTGTTGTACCGTGAAAGAAAAAATCTGAATATTAAAGTTTTTATGATAAAAATAACCTTAAAACATAGCAGAAGTCTCGAGCAGAACTTGACAATGCCAATTTTTATATAAATAATCTATCGCACAAAATCACGCTGCTGAAACAAAAAGGTTAATCAAAATGATTTTATCTAAATTTAAACGTAACTGCAGCCTAATGTTGTACATTATTTGTTTTATTTTTATTTTTTCGAAAATACATGTGTGAACTTTCTTTCAAAATCTTATTTTATTCGTAAAAATGTTCTAAAATTTCTGGGCTAACTGTTTTACCCATACAAAGTTTATTATCTGATTTTTTTTTTGTCAGTACAATCGTAACTCAACATTTGTTTTGCTTTTTGAAATTTGGAATCATGGTGGGGTGGTACTCAACTTGTGCGGCATTGTGCAACAAAGAAAATTGGTTCATAAAAAGTGTAATTTCTGAGATTTTTACATTATACATTTTTGCTTACGGTAGAACGTAGTTTAAGTTAAACATAACTTGGTACAATTTTTGGAATAAAAAAAATGGCTGGTAAAAAGCGTAATTTTTGAGAGAGAAAAAAAAATTCTTTACGGCACAACGTAGGAGAAGATGACCACAACTCGACTTAACCTTTATATTTCCAAAAGCAAATAATGGCTGAGCTAATTTAAAAAAAAAAAATTAAGAAAATTTATTTTCATCATAAAAAATTTAATTTTCCAATTTTTTGATTTTTCTTTGCGGCACAACGCAGCATAAGTCGAACACAATCTAGCATACGGTTTTTTTTTCAAAATTTCGAAAATGTCTGGGGTAAATTTTTTTGAAAATTTTATTTTCCTCATAAAAAGTTTAATTTGTGAAATTTTTTTTCTTTGCGGTACAATGCAACACAATTCTAACAGAATTCAGCACAAGCTTTATTTTTGAAAATTTCAAAAAAGCCTGGGCTAACTTTATAGTAATCAAAAAACTGCGATTTGCCAGTTTAAAAAGGACTAGTTCATTTCTTTTCGAGCTATTTCCGGAACTAATTATCGGCTTGAAAAAGTAATTACATATATAATTAGGGCACAAAGTCTAGATGCGATTTCATTCTACCTCAACGTTTATATTTAAAAATTTTATGGCATCTCTTCTATGCTAGAAGATGACTAAATTGAGCCTTTTTAAGGTTAAAATGTAAAAAAAAATTAACATTCCCATTGGACACCATTTGGTGGCAGCCAATAAAACCGCACGGACCTGGTATATCCGTCATTCAATATGTCTATTTACGCCAATTCAGTTATTTTCTTTAAATTCTACAAGCGTTTAAGCGCGACAAGTCTCTGAGAGTATTTGTGCGCCAACAATTATCATATTTTCGGAGCGCATATATGCACCCATAGTGCCGAAAGGGTTAACTCGTCTATAGTTATTTGCCAGTATGTTAAGTGTTATAATGCGTCTAAAGTTGGTAAAATCTCTCCTCCTACAGTATTTCTCTAGTGGATGCCTAATCTTCAGTCGTGTGGATTCTGTCTGCCACAGGGAGCTAAACGCTGCATTTAATGACTGTATAAAATTCATTTATGGCCTAGGTAGATATAACCACAGTACCCCGTTTTAGAAACAAGTTAGTAGGTCGCTCCCTCGAAGTTTATGTAAAACGAATTAATTTAATTTTTTTGTTTAAAATGATTTAAAATGATTTCTAATTGAGTATATTATATTTCTATACAGTCTCGGAGAGGTTTCAACCTTCTTATTCAACGTTATCGTACATCTATCTTGGAAGGTTCCTACTTTGTTCGAGCGTTTCGATTCTGGAAAGCTCTTCCATGTAGTGTTCAACACTTAGGCACTCGTAGTGCGTTTAAAAGGCATCTTTTTCTTATATTGTTTAATTCTTATTTTTTTTTCTTCACACAGCTGTAGGCTTAAGTAATTTCTGATGTGATATTTTTTGTAATTAGTAATAAGTAATCTTCTGATCTTTCTGCTTTTCGATATAATATTTATTAAATTATTTTTATTTTTATTTCTTTGAACTTTGCACAATGTAATTTTTCTTTAACTATTCCTATTGGTAGTAGTATAAGATTTTGTATTTATTGTTGTACTTTTATATGGGTTTAATAATAATAATAATAATATATAATAATAAAAAAGTCAAAATCTCAATATTATTTAATTTATCAACAGGATAACGCTATAATTCACATAAACTGGTTCTTGAAGCACAAAATCAACCTCCTCGGCTGGTTTTCTTACTTCAAACCCCATATAGAGTATATATGAAGATGGTTAGTTCAAACAGTTTATAAATTTACCAAGCAATTTAATACTATCAGTGAGCTTAAAGGTGACATTGAAGTTGCTTGGCTAACCTTGACTCAAGAATTTTTAAGCTCCACTTAGAATCAATACCAAAAAGAATTTTCTGGACATCGTATCGAACAATGATGACTCTATTTATTATTAATAAAAATTAGTTATTGACTTTTGAGCATTGTCAGTATTGTTAAATTAAATTAAGCTATGTACGTCTATAATAATGCAACACTCATTTTGCACATTTCCACAATTTTTTTTTAATTACGCCACAAGTACCTACCGTTCTAAAGGCAGATCTTTTCTTAGTGGCACATGTATTTTGCCATCAGACATTTCTCACTTCCTTGCTACAGAGATGGGGCTACCGGACTATTGCAAGGTGGTTATGGTACAATTAATAATTAATTAAATTACAATATGAACATGGCTTTCTGTCATTAATCTTAATATTATGATGATTCACATCCAGTCATTAGTACACTTGTGCACAAGGGTAAAATTTTCCACAGGTATACGTTAATTGGTATGGAATGTATGGCAGTGCTCTTAGTGCGTGTGACCATAAAGCTCCTTATATATGATTATTTACTCAAATGTCATTGACTTAGAGGAGTCTGACGATGGATTAAATCAAAGAGCTAGTAAAACACTTTATGTCTTAACACTGCGTTAACGACATGAATGGACCAATACAAAGATTTATCAATAAGGATGACTAACATTGTAATAAAAAAGTCTACGATAATATATTGGTCTCCACCAATATTAGTGTTATCAAGAGCAACAATGACTTTTTTCTAGTAAAAATATTGTTTAAAATCAGTGAAAATTTAACATAAGAAATACAACGCACTCAGTATGACTAAAATTAAAGGCTTAGGTACTGAAGATAACACTATATATCTTGTCTGGGAGACTTCTGGTGACATCAAAACATTTTATTTCAGAAGGGACGCATCGACATAAAAACTGTAGCAAAACCAACGTAGGACCGTCCGGTAACATTTGAAATTATTTACATTTAAATAGCGAGGGAGTCAATTCAAATAATAGACCTAAAAGAGAAAAATTCGGAGTTATTGTGAATAAAACGTGTTGCGGAATTTTCACATGGACATTTTCTAATGAGATAACAAAGTGCTCATGATTCCTCAAATGTTTTTGGTTATGACATTGAAAATTGAAAAGCCAAGATATTTTGTGCTCATTGTTCTCGACATCATCCCATTGTTAAATGACTAAAATTGTAATTGAAAAAGATGGCATAAATTTTTCCAACGGTTCAAATTATATTTATTTTCGCTGGGGAAGGGGGGGGGGGGGGGAGATAATGATACTGCAAACCGTCGTTATTTCCCTTACCGGAAAAAATATGTCCACCTGTACATCCACAAAATAGTATCAAACCACACAAGTGGTTCCATCTAATTTCATCTAGGGTTTTTTAGGATTTTGTAATGAACCTAAAATCAATATTTAAGCCAACAATTTCGTTTCAGGACCAGGGACAACAAACAAGTCACATTACATCACATAATAATTAATATTAATATAATAATATTGTCTTGGTATAAAATATAATAATCAACTAGAATTGTCCTGCTTTATGTAATACAATCAGAGTTCGATTCTATCTGCATTAGCGTGACGTTCTGATTTACAACAGAATGATAAATTTTGCTTACTTGAAAGGCTTTGGTATATCCTTGAAGTGTGAACAATTTTACAGCCCGTGTTCCTCAGGGTTATATTTTTACTAACTACTTTTACAAGTTCAAGAGACATAATACAAAACGCAATCCATTTTTTCTTTGTGCGCAGAAAGAAAAGCTCATATTTTTTATACTTATAAAGAGATATCTTGGCAAATGGAAAACCATGGAGTCAAAGTAGTAATTGAAGATTATTGCTAACGGTACAAAGATACTGGCAATTAGTAGTAGTGATCAAATGGAACAGAAATACTCCTCAGAAGTAATAAAAGGCATACCAGAGACCTACCAGTCACTGAAGGATGGCTACATATAAGAGAATCAGTAGATAAAGGAAGATTGTTCCCGAGAATCTATCGGACACAATGTACCGAACCCGGTAGTTTATGTAAAGCTGGCGGGTGTTATTTCACCAGCACCCTTTTAACATAACCTAACTTAGTACGGTGATAAGATATTTTGTGAAAACTATGGTTTCTAAAATTTTAGCGTAATAAATTACTGAATGAGTGACAATGTAGGACTTAATGTGAAGTAATTCTACTTATTTTTGAGGACATTCCCTTTAACTCGTACACGAATTTGTCTGTCTATTTATTTATACATTTCTTTTTTACTATTTTCGACAATTTTGTAGACCCACTTTTCGTCATCACAGCGAGCTGAAATTTGGCACACAGGTTCATGTCACGTGACAATTGAATCTATCAAAATTTGAACCGGGCAAATATCCATGGAAACCCCGGAAAATCTGGAAAAATCATTTGAAAATTTGGTACAAATTTTAATAGTGATAAATCCGTTTCAGGAAAAGTGCAGAGTTTTCCGATTTTTCCGAAAAAATTTTCCGGAATTTTCCTGAAAATTATCCGGTAAAAAAGTTTTCTAAATTATGCAGGATCAAGTTCCCTATCAACTGGCATCATTACTTTCTCTCCGACAATGATGAAAACTTGCAGAAAAAATCGAGGAAAATTCATGTAAAACGCTTTTCCGGAGTTTTTCAGACCAAAGAAGCGTTTGAGCGTTTTGCAACCTAAGACAAAGTTGTAGAGCGAAATGAGTTGCATAAAATTGCTTTTGTGGAAAACTCCGTGGAAAACCCGGAAAAGCGGGAATATTATCGGAAATATTTTCATCGAAATGATTAGTGATAAATGTGTTTCAGGAAAAATGCAGAATTTTCCAATTTTTCTGGAGAATTTTCAGTATTTTCCGACTTTTCCGGAAATTTTTCCGACAAAAAAGTTTTATAAGCTATGCGGAATCATTTTTTTCCGTCCTACTGGCATCAATACTTTCTCTTCAACAATCATGAAAACTTGCATGAAAAATCGAGGAAAATTCATGTAAATTTTTAAAAACAATCATTGTAATACGAAAAGTCTGTGGAAAACATGCAAAATCGGCAAAATTCATGTTATATGGGATTAAGTTGGAATACAGCTAAAAAGCGCTGTTTAAAACATAATTTGAATTTCAGAAAACTGTTGCAGTCCTTCAACGATTTGATACTCGAAAATTTTTTGTTTTCGGATCGGCACCAAACGTGACTTACAAATTGTTTTAAAATATCTCCATGCAGCACGTAATAACAATTTAGTTAACGTGAAAAAGGCAGAAACTAAAATAAGTAAAAAACGAGTTTTCAAACAAAACTGAGGCCAAGCTGCATGAAAAAGTAGGTGGACTCAGATTTTATTCGCTGACAATCACCGATATATTTCAGTATGATCAATCAGAGGTAATAAGTGATTTGATTCATGAAGAGTAGAATATTCAAGAGAAATGTCCCAATCAAAAAATCTGAGTCCACCTCTGTGTGTGAAGAAAAGTTTATTTTCTGCTTTTTCATGCGGCTTTGGTCTCCGTTTTGTTTGTAAACTCGTTTTTTACTTATTTTATTTTAAATGTACTTGATTCTTTCTTCATAACCTTTTTTTTCGTCATATCTCGACCGCACCTATCAAATTCCTAAATACATATACGAGGTGTGGCAGAAAAGTAATAACTCTGGCAACACTGCAAGCGGTCTGACAACCCTGCGCTGTTGTCCTTGATAGAGCACGTGTAGGAGGGTACTGCCATAGCTCAGTGCGAGTTTCGACTCCTTCCGTAAACGATGTTGTTTTTGTGACTGCTATTAGTGAAGTTGTGTTTTTGTTGTGCGTCACACAAAATGGAACAGCGGAATTTGGAGCAACGTTGTGCCACTAAATTTTGTGTTAAGCTTGGAGAATCGGCAAGTGTGACATTTGAAAAGTTAAAACAGGCCTATGGGGAACATTCTTTATCCCGAGCTCAAATTTTTCGCTGGCACAAATCATTTTTAGTAACACCGTTGAAGATGAACACAGATCAGGGAGGCAACGCTCCATGTCACACTGCCCTCTCCATAACAGAATTTTTGACCTCAAAAGTCATTCCTGTGGCTCCCCAGCCCCCCTATTCACCTGACTACAGTCCCTGTGAATTTTTCCTTTTTCCTAAACTTAAAAATGTCCTCAAAGGACGTCATTTCAGGACTTTAGAAAACATCCAAAAGAGTGTAACGGAGATGCTGAAGGCCATACCGGTTGAAAACTTCCAGCCTGGTACCAACAGTGAGAACAACGTCTCCATCGGTGTGTAGGTGCCCAAGGGAACTACTTTGAAGGGGATGTTTGAAAAAAAATAAAAACTTTGGTAAATAAAAATCAGTCTCATCACTTTTCTGCCACACCTCGTAGTACTTACATGACTTTCCGAATACCCTGTATAAATATATGTGGGATCGATTCTTTTTTACCCACGAAAAAGTTAAAATACAAGTGGAGAACTGGACAAGACGCTTCTATGTATGTATTGAAGTAATTATAATAACAAGTAAATACAAATTACAAAGTAATTACAATACATCATTTACAAATTGTAAAATTTCCAATTCTCATATGTATGTATCCATAAAAATGAGTAAAATTTTCTAATTTTTGTCCTTCAATGAACCAATTACGTTCTATTTTAATTTATATTTTATAAACTATTTTCCCAGACAAAACAAAAAATATATCTTAAAATACAATAACAGTACATAAACAAAACTTACATAAGTATATGTAGATATATTGTACATACATACATACAAATTTATATATACTCACAAATACCCACACAAAATTCCGGAGTGAATATTTTCAAAATGAGAAGAAAAAAAAAAGACTTGAAATTCTTTTCGAAATAATTACTATACTTCGTCGCAGTTCCTAAGAACATTTATCATTCGCTATCATAGTGTGTGTGTGTATGTTAGAAAAAAAAACAAGTATTTAATTTAAATCTTAAATCCAGATCATGTCTAAAAGTCTCCTCTCACTTAAATATACACAATGCATTGACTATAGGTCGAGGCTCTTTCACGTAATATTTAAGCTGGCACGTGTTTAGCTAAACTGAGAAGTGAAAGTTTCCTGTTTACATTTTTTATCACAATTTTGCAAAAATTACCACCTATGGGGGCAGGTAATAAATTAATTTAATGATTTTTTTCATGAATTCATATGATGTGAATGGAATTTTGGTTTGCATAAATGGTTTGATAAATAGTAGGCATAGAAATAATGTAAAAGATACAAACCAAAAACAATAGAATGCTATAAATAGAAAAATTTTTATGAGATATTTTTAGAATTCAGTTTTTTTTTTTTGCATTATACAATAAGAAAATTTCTATTTCTCAAATTCGATTTTTTATCTAGGCACCTATGGGACATCAGAAACTAAGCGTAAAGAAAATATTAAGTTGAAAGATGATTATAATTTCAAAATGTCAAATAATTATAATTACACAAATTAGAAAAATTAGTAAATAGAAACTAAATTAGAAAAAAAGAATTTAAAGTTTTCAAAATAGTAAAAAAGCATGGGTGTGATTATGTAAACAAAAAAAAAATTAATTGCAAGAGCTTAGTAGACTAATAAACAAAATATTTAAGAAAAAACAGTGTCGTTTTTATTACATATTATGAATTTTGGCATCGCTTTCGAAAAATAAATATTTAAAGGGGTGGCCAATTGAACTGTAACAAACTCTACGAAACTACATACATATGTATACTGCTGTACAGAGAAATCGGCCAGAGCGCAAAGGGGAATACCCATTTTAGACTCGACACCTCCAGACATGAGAGATGCCTTAAACTTTTTTCAAATTCAAATTCAAATTAGCATTTATTCGTTGAATGTACACAAGTTATTATAACTTATATGTAAGTACATTAATAAAAAGGTCAAAGTAAGAATGAAGGCATTAATCGGAAGACAGAAGAGAGATGACATATAGTTACAATCTACATCCTAAATAAACTACTGAATCTTAAAGAACAGAAACTAAAACTAACAAATAATAACTAAACAACTAAAAACAACTCAAAACTAACAAAAACGCGGGTTTACATGATAAAAGAATTACTTAAAACTAAATAATACATTAAAAGTAACAAAAGAAATAAACATACATACGAAATAAATGAAAGAAAGAAGACAAAAACAAAATAAAAAACAAACTTTAAAATTTCGAACATGCTGTGAAAGAAGAATAAACTAAGAAAATAAAATTTAAAGTTTAAACAAATTTTTTGTAAATTTTACACAACAAAAGAACTGTAATAATATTAAAAATTAATCGAAAATTCCAATTCATTGCCGAGTCGAAGATATCGTGGCGAACATAACTGAAAATGAATGACACTTAATTCCCTATTTAATATAAGTTAATTTAATTTAATAATCACCAGAGAAACGATATTTTAAGGCAGCTCATTCCATGAGCGAGCAGTCTGAACGAAGTAAGAGCGCTCTAGAATGGTCCTATGAAAACGTGGTATGAGCAGATTATGATTTCGAGATGTATTTAAAAACTGCAATTGATCATACAGATAACGCGGGGTTCTAGAGTGTATAATAATTACCGAGCTTGGTTAATGAATTTTCGAAATCGAGCTTTATATGGCAAATTTTTACACGGTTATATTTTTCGCGCTGATATCTGTTAATTTTGTCGTGAAAAATGTACGCTACTGTTTTGATATTATATGTGTCATGTAAGCCTATTCTCCCAATACACTTTGGAGTTCAAAATGTTGGGAGTACAAAACTATAAAAAAAATTTTGGAAGCCTATTCTCCCAAGAAAGCCCTTGGAAGTACAAAACTATACAAATTTTTGTAGAGGCCTATTCTCCCAATACCCCCACCTTGGGAGTACAAAAAGTTAAAAAACATTTTAGAGGCCTATTCTCCCAATACCCCCCCCCCCCTCCTTGGGAGTACAAAACTATACAAATTTTTGTAGAGGCCTATTCTCCCAATACCCCCCCCCCCCTTGTGAGTACAAATGTTAAAAAAAATTTTAGAGGCCTATTCTCCCAATACCCCCCTTGGGAGTTGAAAATGTTAAAAAAAAATTTAGAAGCCTATTCTCCCAAAAGTACAAAACTATAAAAAAAATTTTAGAAGCCTATTCTCCCAATACCGCCCCCCCCTTGGGAGTACAAAACTATACAAATTTTTGTAGAGGCCTATTCTCCCAATACCCACCCTTGGGAGTTGAAAATGTTAAAAAAAATTTTAAAAGCCTATTCTCCCCCCCCCCCTTGGGAGTACAAAATGTTAAAAAAAATTTTAGAGGCCTATTCTCCCAATACCCCCTCCCCCCTTGGGAGTACAAAACTATACAAATTTTTGTAGAGGCCTATTCTCCCAATACCCCCCCCCCTTGGGAGTACAAAATGTTAAAAAAAATTTTAGAGGCCTATTCTCCCCATACCCCCCTTGGGAGTTGAAAATGTTAAAAAAAAAATTTAGAAGCCTATTCTCCCAATACCCCCCCCTTGGGAGTTGAAAATGTTAAAAAAAAAATTTAGAAGCCTATTCTCCCAAAAGTACAAAACTATAAAAAAATTTTAGAAGCCTATTCTCCCAATACCCCCCCCCCTTGGGAGTACAAAACTATACAAATTTTTGTAGGGGCCTAATCTCCCAATACACCTCCCCCTTGGGAGTACAAAACTATAAAAAAAATTTTAGAGGCCTATTCTCCCAATACCCCCCCCTCCCTTGGGAGTTGAAAATGTTAAAAAAAAATTGTTTAGAGGCCTATTCTCCTGATACCCCCCCCCCCCCCCCTGGGAGTACAAAACTATACAAATTTTTGTAGAGGCCTATTCTCCCAATACCCCCCCCCCCCCCTTGGGAGTACAAAACTATACAAATTTTGTAGAGGCTTATTCTCCCAATACCCCCCCCCCCCCTTGGGAGTACAAAACTATAAAAAATCCAACATCCTCATCACACGATAATCATCTAGGGAGCATTCCAGCAGGTGAGATCTCAAGTGTTAGCCAGTGAGAGAATGAGCTATGGGAAAAATTAAGGTACCAAAATTAAAATGAGGAAGGAGAAGTGTTTTGACTAGTCTCGTACGCATATCTCTCGATAAGGCCTCCATATATTTTCCTCAACATGAGATTGGTATGGTCACAACACAGCTAATGGTATAGTTGATTACTACTCCCAGATTCTTGACGCGCTGCACTAGAGAGAGACCAGAACCATTTATCATAACTCCAGGAAAGTCTCTGATGTTGGAAATCGTGTTGTTATGAATGACCATGTATTGAGACTTGCTCGGATTTAGCAAGAGTTGATTTCTCATTGACCAATGGTATATCCGATTGAGGTCATCGTTAATGCGTGCTAGGCAATCCTCCATCAGTCTAATTGGTCTATTGTGATAAAGCTGCACATCGTCAGCATACAAATGAATTTTCACGTCTTCAACAATATCAGAAAGATCATTGAGGAAAATACTGAATACTAAAGGTCCCAATATAGAACCTTGTGGAACCCCACACAGGACAGGTAGAAGGCTAGAAAGAACATAATTTACTTTAACTTGCTGACATCTGTCCCGGAAAAAACTACCTAGCAATTCAGTAGCCGAACACGAAAAACCAAAGTGAGCAGACAACCTAGACAGCAGAATCAGATGATTTACGCTGTCAAAAGCTTTAGAAAAATCGAGTAAAGCCAAAACACCTATATTGTTATTATCAACAGCTAATCGCAGATCATTAGTAATCTTTAGTAGAGCAGTTTCACAGCTATGCTGGGAGCGAAAACCAGACTGCCATACCGTGAGTAGTTTGTTTGCATCAAAATGTTCGACCATATGAGCATGCATTAACCTTTCCAGAACTTTGGAAATGAAACTAAGGATACTAATGGGGCGGAAATCGCTCATTTCTTTTGGGAGACGATACCTTGGGAAGTGCGAAAATAGTTGCCACCTTCCAGACACGGGGAAAAATAGAATGGGTCAGACGTGATCTTAAAAAATAGACCAGATGACTAATAATCATGGGTAAAATTAATTTAATGAAACGAGGATGTATTTCATCTGGGCCTACCGCATCAGATCTTATAGAGAAGATAGCCATAACTACTGCGTCAACATCCACGCACCTAAAGGAGAAGCTGGATCCAGAAAAATCAACAAAGTGATCACGATTATCCGCTAAATCCTGGACAGAGAATTTATTTAGATCATTGGGGCATAAATCACAAGTAGGACCACTATCCTTATTAGAACTTGTTGAATATATATCCAAACTCAATCAAGTCACAAAACATTCCATTAGTGCTGTTTACCAGGCAGAGCTAGCTGTCCGACAAATTTACACTATTATAGTTTCGAAAAGACAGCACATGAAAATGATGCCGTGATCGTGAAAGCTCGGTGTACAAAGCTGATTATGAAAAACTACCCGACCCGCTCCGCATCAGAAGTGAGAAACAAATCCAGCAAGGATGGGTTGCATTATAATACTCTGACCATATTTTATTAACAATGTTTATTTCAATTAAGCTGGAGAAGCCGTAAGGTGGGGTCAAAGTTTGATCTGGTATATTTTGGACAATCTAGTACAGAATCGAATACTTTAGGTCCTGAGAAGAAGTTTGAGTACCTACTAACAGATATTTATAGCCCTCTCCATTCTCACTTCTTTAGTATTTGCCTCCTTTTATTTGAACTGAAGTAAGAGATTTTTCGTGCCTTAGATCGGCTCAAACTCGGGAGGGTTATATGTATGTCCGCCCTGAAAACTGATTTCACTTTTCACCTCAGCTCATTATCAGATAAAATTCATAGAAGAAAATGTTTCTCTGAATAATTTTTGGGTGTGGGTAGGAACTCTACTGACCAGGGGGGGGGGGGGGTGGGGGGGGGGTAATTCGAATACCGCATATTTTGCATATC
The DNA here is from genome assembly GCA_963930735.1 of Dioctria linearis. Classification (NCBI taxonomy): domain Eukaryota; kingdom Metazoa; phylum Arthropoda; class Insecta; order Diptera; family Asilidae; genus Dioctria; species Dioctria linearis. The sequence continues at coordinate 183,511,031 of OZ005744.1, forward strand.
CAATTAAAGGCCTCGCCAAGTACTATCGGGTGTTGTATTTTGTCCCGATTCACAAAACTTTCTCGGGACATTTTGCCCGAGTCGCATACACCCCATACACTTGGGTCGCATACACCCCATACACTTGGATCGCATACACCCCATCTACTACATTTCGCATATATTTATGCAGTTCTTTCTTCCATCGCCTGCTCTGCTATGAACATTTTTCTTAAAGGAAGTCATGAAGTCATTTTCCACGCCAATTCCGCGCAACCACGAGAAGTAGAAAGGTCCACTTTTTCATCCAAGAAAGTCGCAAAAGCTACATGCGATCGCCAAAGCTTTCCCCGGCTAGAGAGAAATAAATATTGATATAAAATATGTTCAGAGTATCATAATGCATCGTTTAAGACATCTCCCATGTCTGTTGATTTTGGGCCTAAATTTGTATGAAAAACGGGCATTCACCTTTTGACATGTAATTTGCCAATAAATTTTATCTAAGACCGCACTTTCGTCATACATCCCATACCGTTGTTGTTTTTCGCAATGAATTAACACACGAAAAAGAGAGTCGTCCAGAAATATTTTCAGGAAAAATCACAAAAACTAATTGTTTATGAGCTGCGTGCGCATAACGTAAATAAAAGTTTTCTATTGCATAATATCAAAAGATACTGTGAGAAAGCCTCTAGAGAAAAATTCTACGAAGGATACCGTAAAACCAACTGCAGACGTCTGCAAAGAATATGCAAAACGTGCAGAAACTCTTGAAATGAATTTCACGTCGAAGTCTGGTATAATTGGTTACCAACATCGGAGTTTCACTGAGCAGAATTTTATGGATACTAAAAAAAAAAAAAAAAGTGAAGACATACCAAATGTTTACAAAAATTGTAAAGTCTTACAGATGCTTAGAAAGAGAAAAAAAACAAGATTTAAAAGAGTGAAAGTGTTGAAGGAACTGGCTGAGAGTGACATGTTGACCGATGTTTTGTTCAATGATGAAAAGATATTTATTTACCGATGAGCAAACTGTTTAAAAAAAACCGGTAAAAATAAATAAATTACGAGCATATCGGACCCAAAAACAAACTAGAGCCGGCAGCAGCTGAATGAAACTAATTGTCGAGAATTGCTGCTAAAGGGTTATTTGAGACCCCATGAGGAAGCCTTGGATTTTCCAAGAAACGCTAGCAAAGCAAAATTGGCTCCAAAACAATGCTTTCAATTCCACAGAATTTTCACCTGACCTCAATTCCATCTCGATGTAAAGAGTTTTGATGAGCAAGGTTAACATTAAAAAAAATAGATGCAGATATGCCTGAGGTTGAGTAGGTGAAAAAATCCCTCTCAAAGGAAATCGCCACAGCATCAGTTTAGGACAGCGTGTGATTCATTCGTTCAATATTTAAGCAAAGCTATTCGTTCTAAGGGAGGATACTATCAAAAAATAATTTCCAATTTTGAAAATTAATAAAATTTGTTATATTTTTTTCCGTCTTAAAAAAATGCTCTTTTTAGTCGTTTTTTTTAAGCCGGTTTAATTTTATTTTTTTCATAATTTTATTTTTCTCTATTCAGTTTAATTTTGTTTTACATTTTTTATTTTTTTCGGTAAAAAAGGGGGCAAAACTTCGAATTTCCGAACGTAAAATTATTGATAAATTATGAAAAGTTTCGCAATGGAATAATAATGTATGCTGAAAAAAGATCGAGGTCAGAGATGACAACAATTTAGTAACGTGGGGTATGTGTGACCAAATTAAAAAAAAATTGCACAATGAAAATTAGCTCTGAATAACGTAAACCAAAAATAATATTTAATTATTGGGAACCTAAAATCGACGAATGACCCACCTTGCACATGGATGGGAACGGATTGAAAAGAGGTTGAGAAATCTAAGGAGAATCTATGTAGAGCATAGGTCACAACAACGCCCATTTCTACAAACTTATGAGCAATTATTCATAAACTCTAGCCGGACATTCTCACAAAGTTTAGTATTGCTCCCCAGCCCTTCTATCCACTTCATTTAGTTCATATAGGAAGTGTGAGCCCAGGAATATGTTTCGCTTACAAGAGAGATAGCCGGATAGTGACAAAGAATGTGAAACAAAGTTTCCGCATCATATACAGGGTGTTTCCCACTAGGAGGTCAGTAGAGCGGGAGGTGATATTACTCACTTAGACGAACCAACAATTGTATGGCAGGAAGGGGGGGGGCATATCAACCGTTTAGGAGTTACAGGGTGATTAAGAAAAAAAGTCAGTATTTCACAATACACCCTGTATCTTATAAACTACGGTCACACTTAATGGCTCATTGTATGCAGAACTTCATTGCCTTTCCAACGACTGCTCAACCACCTCCACACCCCTCTCCAATCATGAATTATAGTTGTCTAAACTAAAAATTTCGGATTTTCTTACCTTTTTTTAAATTTAACCTCTATTATTTTTGACAAAAGGCTGTTAACATAACTTTTTTTATAAAAACTATAAACTGTAGACTCTCCTCTTTAAGTTGACCTATTACACCCTATGTGTTAACTGTAGCCGTTAAACAGTTATTAACACCGAAATTACACGATATTTTTTTAAATGACGTGCTAAGGGAACAAATTATCGTTGATAATAGGTTTGAAAATAGGTTTAGAGCTAATAACTCTTAAAGGGCTTCAGATAGGACATTGGGTGTAATAGGTCATATTAAAGAGGAGAGTCTGCAGCTTACAGTTTTTATAAAAAAAAGAGTTATGCTAACGACCTTTTTGCAAAAATAATAGACGTTAAATTAAAAAAAAAGGTAAGAAAATCCGAAATTTTTAGTTTAGACAACAACAATTCTTGATGGGAGAGGGATGTGGAGATGCTTGAGCAGTCCTTGCATAGGCCATGAAGTTCTGCATGCAATGAGCTTTTAAGTGTGACCGTACACTCTGTAGTTTATAAGATATAGGGTGTTTTGTGAAATACTGGCTTTTTTTCTTAATCACCCTGTAACTCCTAAACGGTTGATATGCCCCCCCCCCCCCCGCCCCTGCCATACAATTTTTGGTTCGCATAAGTGAGTACTATCACCTCCCGCTCTACTGACCTCCTAGTGGGAAACACCCTGTATGCATACGGGATTGTCAACAAGTCCCATCCTGTGTAGATGATCTTGAGAATTCATATAGTATACATAGAAAACTAAATTAGTGGGAGACTAATGGAACTAATGGACTTTGTGGAAAGGTTCGCAGCAGTGTGACCAAAAATAGATGCCATCATATTTTACTGCTTCGAAAATTCATTTTTAAATGTGATAACTAGAAATAAGATCTACTGTTAACCCATCTGATTTTAAACCCATCAGCATTTTGTGTTTCCTTGCGAAAGCTTTGGAAAAGGTGATGTACAAGGTGATGTATCCAATCGTTTGTACTAGATAACAACAGAATGCTTTCGCGCTGTCAATCAGGTTTCAGATCAGGTTATAGCTGTCAATCGGCTGTCCTAAAGGTTACTGCAGGCATAAGAAAAGGTCTGGATAACGACGAGATTGCAATACTGGTTTTACTCGACTTTACAAAAGCTTTTGACTGTGTAAATTACTCTATGCTCCTAAACAAACTTCAAACATTTTTCCGGTTTCATTTAGTGCCGTCCAATTGATACAGAGCTTCTTAGGCGATAGGTCTCAGCAAGTGCGAGTCAGGGATCATCTTTCTGATTTACAGTCGCTTTTCTGTGGCGTTCCCCAAGGGTCTATTTTAGGTCCACTGCTCTTTTCCTTATTCATCAATGATTTACCTGACATTATTCAAGAGGTTAGTGCCCATTTATATGCTGATGATTTACAAATATACAATAGCACGCCTCTCGGGCTGATTGAAGACTCCATTGTAAGGATTAACGATGACTTAATGCGAATTTACGATTGGTCTCTCAATGTAGCCTTTCGATGTTAAATGCCAATAAATCGAAATATATAATTTTTTCCAATAACAGCTTGGAAACGGATATTGCGCAGATCATGTTTGGGGGTGAAATATTGACTAGGTCAAGCGAAGTTACGAATCTCGGTGTCGTTCTTAATGGAAGAATGAAATGCGATGATCATGTGCGTGCAGTGCTGAGTAAGGTGTATGGAGGTTTGCGTCGACTCTGGCTCTCTACTAAATTATTAAGTGTGGACATCAAATGTAGATTGGTGAAAACTCTCATCCTGCCCTTCTTTTTTTACGGGAATTTGATTTTTCCTAAATTGGATAGCTATTGCCCTCGTCGAATAAATGTGGCCTATAATGATTGTATTCTCTTTATATTCAATTTACGCAGATTTGACCATGTCTCTAATTTTATTCCCAGAATAAACTGGGCTGCACACTGAATATTTACCTGAGACGCCAGGCAATTCTATTCCTCTTCAAGCTCATACATACTAAACGCCCTGATTACTTAATGGATGAGATCCAGTTTCTCCAATTTCAGCGACGTTGGGATCTTCTGATTCCACGTCATAGTCGCTTGGTTCAGGAAGCCTCATTATTCATTCAGATCCCACGGCTTTGGAACTTATTTCCTACAACCTTGCAGAGAGCGGTTACTCTCGGTGAATTTAAGAGGCTGCTATCTTCAATACAGGTCTGAATGGTTTCAAGAGTGCTGATAATTAATTAATTAGTTAATTAATTAATCAAATAATAAGTTTTATTCTTTTTTTATAAATTTAGTTTTGGTTATGATTTCATTATTATTTTAATCAACATATGAAATTAACCCTATTAATAACTATTTGAACATTGTTTTCTCTAAAATTATATTTTCGAGTGCTTACAAAAGATTGTAAATCTTTTGTTCCAATCCATCCACCTAAATAAATTAAATTGAATTGAAATTGAAACTACAATTATTTTATTATAAAAGATTATTAAGTCATAAAAACCAATATGAGGTATTTAACCCCTGAATGTATGTTCCAATAATCTAGATTTCGGTAAATCGCTTTCCTGAACCCGAAACTGTTAGATTCATTGCATTTTATCAAAATTCGTAGGCCTGTTCAAGATAAAATTTACAAACATACACAAGAATCGCTAATTTAATTGTACATATGCCCCCTAATTAGCCCCTTAAGTACCCGCTAAATGAGTTTTACGACTTAGTTCGCTTTCTCATACCTACCCGAAAAGGATAAATTTAATACATTTTCATAAAAATTCAATATTACGCCCTAAATACCACCCGAAAAGTTTTCTTATCCCCAAATAATCTCTAAATGAACTTGCCCAAGTCTAGACCTAGCCAGATCGTTTTCTCGTAGCGGAAAATGACAGATTATACCCATTCATTAAAATGAAAGTTCTAGTCCCTAATTACACATAGAACACCTCTACATATTATCATCATTAACTCATATTACCTCCTAAATGGATTTCCCAAAGTCGAGACCTAAATTATTCGTATTCCATCATTATGAGAAATTTTTCTTTTTAAATATAATTTTCATTTCGGGCGATACCCGAATCATGTTGTAATTTCATATTAAATTTGCAGTTGTTGTTATCTCTCTCGCACTATTAAATGTCTCTTTCTATGCAATTATTGGTTTTTCTGGTATATAGTATAATTTGATAAATTGAGAAAAATTAGTGTGATCTCATGTTTTTACAGTTCCCAATTTTGACAGTTCGTAATTTTTTTGCGAAAAATGTCAGGTGTTCTGGTGCTACAAAGGTGAATGGCGTTTCAGTTGTATTATTCACTACTAAATTTAATGTAGAAAACTATGAATTTCGGGAGCAATCTACAATGCTTGCAAGAACTAATTTATGTAGGTACTTTGATCTGGTCTCAATATGGAATTTCATATGGTATTTGCCCCCCAATGTTACAGCCTCCTGTGACAAAAAAAAAAACCTGCATGAGTCTACTATAATCTATCAAAACCACCGAATAAAGATAATTATCAAAAAATCCATCTTTCATTTTCATAACCATAAGTAGACGAAAAATTAATTAATTACAAGCAAAGATGAACTTATTGCAAATTTCGTAGAGCGAGTAAGCATAGAAAACGCACCAAAAATCTAAGTGCATCTACCTCTCTAATCATGCAACGAAATTAGAATAATTTGCAATCAAAATAGAAATGAACATCTCTCTGGGCACTGAGGAGGTGTGATGGAGAGTAAATTTAAATATTTTACATCCGGTGTGATATGTAAACTGTCCGATATCTCGCGTAAGGACAGTTTCTGCAGCAAGACACGATTCATTTGAACAGTTGTTCAGTATGAGTTTAAAGACGGATTTAATAATTTATTTATTGCAAACATAAATTTCGAAAATTCGAAAAGTCACCGACCTGCCAATTTATGTGAGAGTGCACGGTGTATATGGAAACATAAATTTAGGAATTCAACTCGACAGCAAAACTTGTGTGATATTTATGTGATTTTTTATCATTTGATAATCTGGAATTGATTATATGGGAAATTATTAATATGGGGGCAGTCATTTTGGATTTTGAATAGGTCAAAGATTTGGTTTTTAATTTCTTTATGAACTACTCTATAGCTTCTGAATTACAACCTTACTTAATATTTTTTATAAGATATTCATAATATTTGTTCTTCTCCTACCATTCATTTCGAAATTATGGCTATTATCCTATACCCTATACTCGCTCGAAACACGTTAGAAATTTTGTTTCTTCTTTTCTCTGCACAGTTTTTACTCTGTGTGAAAAATATATCTTCCTATCTGGAGATTCTACGCATTTAATTTGTTTTATCCTTTTAACTTCGAATTTTGGAGAAAAAAAATCCGCTGGCGTATACGGCAGGCAAGAACTAAGCCATACTGATGAGTATACGGTTCCAGTTGATACGAAACGCCTGCTTTTGCATAGAATGTTCTTTTTTTTTTAAAGATTTTTCGCTTTGATAAGAGTTTTTTCCACTTAACTCACATTTGTTGTTGTTCGTTAAGATTGTTTATCACGTATTGTCGAAAGCAGGATAGCTTTCCGTTACATATAAACTAACTAGTGAATTCCGTTTTCCACGTACAGCCGGAACCATAGGCAAAGTATTCAACGTTTGCCGGACAAGCCAGTTCAACTTCTTGAATATTTGGATCGGTTCGTCGCCGATCAAGTGGGAGGTTAACGGTGTTCTGATGAAACTCTATTGTCCTACTTATAATATTGATTCAAAATGTAACAATGAATATAAATGTTTTGCTATATAAAGTTCGTTACAACTATTTGTTGAACTCTACTAGATTTTCGAAATTTTTTTATTCTCGATTTCGAATGTTTGAGATTTTTATTTACAATAATTTCAATTCTAAGATTTTTGCTTTCGAAATTTTTTTTTAGATGAAGATGAGGCAATACCGGACACTGGGGCATAAATGGACACTGTGTGCAGTGCCATTGAAAGCGTGCAGCGGACAACTCCAACTTTCAGTATGCTTCGTGTTTTTAACCTATCAACTAATACTAAAAGCTGTTTTTGGCGCCTTCCCAACTTTTTAACTTGTTTTTTTTATGCCAATTAGGGAGAGTGATGGTTAGGTTCAGTATTCGAATTGCAGGAAGTGAGTGCACGAGAGTTACACTAAGTGGAATTAAGAAGATTTGGACAATTTCGAGTGTGATGAGTGCCACCGAAAGCAGTTAGACAAATGTTACAAAAAGACACCGCATTATGCTCCCTCCCTACCCATGGGCTGTCCGATTATGCCCTGAAAATGGGGGCATAACTTTTATTATTATTTTAAAATTGCTGAATTTATATATTTTCACTAATATATTTTCAAACATAAAAAATAGCACATCCTTGGTTATATTTCATTTTTTAAATAATATAAATAATTAATCGAATATTTCCTTAATTTTCTTAGATTCCGGTATTGTCTCATCCTCCCCTACCTAAAACAACAATTGCCCAGTCTATTGTTGTTTTTGCTTTACTTAAATTGAGAAAGCTTTTAGGATATTTACAAATTTGTTTGATTATGAAATTTCCCTATTATAATCTACGCTTACCATTTCGGTAGATACAATTTTTATAACTACTATATGTATAGTCCCGGGAAATATTTTGTTTTTTAAAATCCTTTCAAAAATCATATTTAAATATCAAAATAACAGATTCAAAGCACAATTATTTCATCCAAATTGTGTACAATTTGACAAAATGTAAAAAAAAAAATTGAGATAGTTGATTCAAAAATTTTTTTAATTTGTTATTATCAATGGAATGTTATCACTTTAATTGACAAAACAGAGTCTTAACAATTATACAAGTTTATCAATATGGAGTTCCACAAGGCTCAAAAATAGGACCACTTTTGATTTTAAAATATTCTAATGAATACATTGGACAGAAACATCTATATATATATGTGGATGATAGGTAGTTATAATTAATTCTACAGTTCAAACTTTGAGGTTTCATATTCCTTTTTGGGCTAATACTTACATAAACATCCAAAAGGATCTTTTTGAAAACCTAAATTCATCTCTTCGATTGTGGTAGTTAAACATATACTTGTGGCGACATTTTTGAATTCTTGACAAACTACTTTGTAAACCTGGCAGATTTTATTTTGAAATTAAGGCGAAGTAGCACTTTGCTGAACGTAGGTAGGTTTTTTGATTTTAGTGTAAATAAAAAAAAAAAACCAAAATAATTATTCTTATATCAACCGTAAATTCAGCTACACAGGAAAATTTTGAAAGGAAAAAGTAAAAAAATATAAGCAGGTTCAAAAATAGCATCAATATAAAATAAAGAAAAATCGACAAGAGGACCTCATCACTACTAAGCCGATGTTTCATTTTATGACTCTGAAATAAATTTTTTTTTCAGAGCCCACGTTTTATTAGGTTTCTCACCAAGGGACTAGCAATCCTCTGTGGAAACAACGGATTCCTCCGGTAGTTCGAGCATCACTACTAAGACCATCATATCAACATATGTTCGACTGGGTTCAGTCTACCAGGATCAAAACTGCAGTCAATACCAGCCACTCCACAAGCCACCTCCTGCCACGACGACATAGGGTCGTCTTGATTCCAGTGCACGTACAGGCTATCATAGGGACAGTCTGAACCGAAAATTTCACTTGCCGACAAATTGACCTTGGGCCAGCTGCCAGTCTCACTCAAGCTGATTCGGATCATTCACACTTTTTTCATGTACTCATTAATCTGATTTCTAATCGAATATTCGATAAAAAAGTAATCACACCACCAGGACCCAACCATTGCCTACGGCACAGCAGATAGTCCAGACATCACTGCACTTTCAAGACGTTGCTGCTAAATAAGTCCTCAAGACTTCCCAGTTAGCCTTCAAGTCAGCAGTTTCCCTTTACGGAAGACACACAATTCCGGACATAGCTCCTTAAGGAAAACTTGAATTATGCCAAGTACTTTAATTACATTCTGCTGCTTTTTTGTTTTGTTATGTATTTTTTTAGATTTGGATATTTTCTTATTTCTTGTTATTTTTTTGTTTTTCGTTTTTTATTTTATTTTCTACTCTCTAATTTTGTAACTTCTACTATTCAACGAACTCACCCTGAGCTAAGTAAAACTTTAAGGTTATTAAATACTAAAAATAAAAAAAATAATATAAAAAAAATAAAACGAGAATAAAGCTTCAGTTTTTTGTAAAAAATACGATAGCAAGGGTCAAAACATATAAAAAAAACGTATTAACCATAACACTTTACTAACCTACACACTGACTGCTTTCTTCTTTCAAAATGTAAGTGCTAATTATTAGCAAACAAGATTTTGGTCCTATCTTAATACCCAATATCTGTCGAAAGAAGACAACTCTATGAAATGTACATTTATATCGCATCACCTGCGGTGTAGTAAATTTCATTCAACTTCCAAATGTGAAACCTGTGTAAAGGTAATAAAACAAATTCGAATAAGCTCAATAGTAAAGAAATTTCATTTAAAATATTCTAATCCATCAATCCATCTAATCCATTCACAGAAAAGACAAAAAAAAAGTTAATTGAAGCACGACTGAAAGAAAGATTGAAAGAAATGCAAAATGAGCTTCAAAAAGGATTTCCATTTGATTTAGTCTCTAAATGGGAAAAAGTTTTTCTGTTTCAGATTTGAATGTAAACTGTCAGAAAGAAATTTTCATTTTGTGCCTTTATTTTTTGTCTATACCTATACACACACCCCCACACATATATATATATATATATATATATATAGCGGCTTCCATACCTATACATATAACAAGAGAAGAGAAAAGTTTATCTCTTTCTTGGTAGAAATATGGAGAAAACTTAAGTCAATTTACAAAAGGATTTTATGCTATGTTTACTAATGAGGTGTGAAAAAAGGTAAGGAAGGACCTGGATATTTATTTAACTTGGGTGAATTTAAATTTTGTACCTAACTGACCATGAAATTCTGTTGAATTCAGTAGATAGAAAGATATGTATATGGACGTACAGATTTATGTAGGTATGCCATGTCGTACTAACAGAAATAGTAAATCTCGTCTGTCAGAATAATATTTAAATTTAATAAAAAATAAAAGAATAGGGTGGGCCTTGTAATATGGCTGGTTTTATTAATTCTTTTCTATTTTCATATAATTAATTTATAGTAAGTGTCTTGCGTATAAAAGTATAGGAGCAGAATAGAAATTGTTTTTTGTAATTGCATTATAATAGTTTGTTTCCACTGTTTTACATCTGAATTTGTCACTCACATGCTTCCGTCGATCATCGAAGATTTTTATGAGAAATTACGTTTTTTTTCTCTAATTACTGCGACTTAAGGTTTGAGAGGAGTAAATATTGAAAAATGCCACTATCATCAAATTGTATCATATCATAACGAAGATTGGAACATACCAGTGCAAAGGTATATGAGTAGGTATACAAATATGCTTAAAAACTAATACATTGTTACAGAATAGCACTCCACCCCAAATTTTGAGTCACGACCAATTTTACAACACTTGTAAAATTATTGCAAATGTTTTAAAGTTGTAAAATAAATTCTACCAGCGTGTTAAAGAATTTTAATGACATTTTAGTATGTTTTGTAAAATATATTTCTTTAATGCTGGAATCTACATACACATATCTAAGGGCTTAGAATTTGTATGTAGTGAGGTGGGAATGAATAAATTTCGATAAAATAATCGATTTTGATAAGGAAGAATGCCCAATTTTCTTCCTATAAGAAAACTGTTCACAACAGAGTACTAATGGCCGTGAAAGAAAAAACTGCAAAAATGTATGCGAAATGTAGTAACTGGGGTGTATGGAACCCAAATTCATGAAATTGGATTTCCGGCGGCCAAAACGGCCCGAGTAAGTATTCTGAATCGGGAAAAAAGTATACCACCCGATATTACTCGACGGCACCTTTAATTTGAAATGCAACATCCTGTTTTTGAACTAACCCCCCCCCCCCCCTAAAGAAAAAAATTTATTCTCCGAATTTTAGTTGATAATGATTTGAGGAGAACAGTCTAACGCGTATTCCGAGTTAGAGCCAATCTAAGGTGCGAAAAATCTAGTACCACAGTTGGAATAAAAAAGAGGGAAATACTAAAAAAAATGAGTATGGGGATGGCTTTAGGCTCCGATCATAGGATTGTTGGTACTCAAACTTTTTCTCAGGACCTAAGGAATCCGATTCTGTACTAGCTAAATTTCCCCCGCTGAATTAAAATAAACATGGTTAACAAAATATATTAGGAGTATCATAGTGCATTGTTTAAATCATCTTTCAGGTCTGGGGAGGTGTCAAGGCTAAAATTGGCATTCCCCTTTGATATCTCTAATCTTTTGCTCAGTACTTCAACACCTTGCTCTTAATCTGTTCCAATTGATCATCTCGCTGACCTCTAGATACTTATTTCGTAGATTTATTTATACGGTTCAAAATAACTTTTTTTTTCTATAGAAAAATGGAAAATACTACACTACTTTTGTTACCATTTTCCGAAAGATGGCGGTATACAATTAGGACAATAAGCCGTACAATATTTCCGTATAAGAAATATCTCTTCTAGCTAGACCTTTTTTGCAATCTTCTAAATTGACAAAATTTTGTGCTATCCAAAATATGGAAGCATGCTAATGTTGGTTAAATTTCCAAAATGCCTAACTCTATATTCCGTAATAACTATCATTCAATTACTATATTGCGCCTTTTATTAATGGTGCTAGAAAAATTAATGCATTTGACAAATTCAGGAGTTTGTGTTTAATGGAGATCTCGTTATCTCTTGCCAATCTGGATTTCGCCCTAAACACATTTGTCAGATTATTCTCCTTACGGTGTGACTAACCACATTCCCTCTACTCTTGATAAAGGCCATATAACCATTTTATTGCCTCTCGATTTCTCTAAAGCGTTTGATAATATCTCGCAGAATTCATGGCTGTCTATGTTAATAAAAGTCACCCTGGGTGATAATGTACTCTCAAGCCCTCTTTTACTTAAACGTGGTGTACCCCAAGGATCTATTCTCGGTCTATTACTTTTTATTCTGTTGATTAATGACCTTACGGTTGCCACTAGTAATGTTAATATAAATTTGTATGTAAACAATGTGCAAACTTACCTCAGTCGCCTAATTATTCTTATTTTGAAGATTATTATTAGCGCGCGCATCAGCTCTAATTTTGGCAGTATAAGCAAATTGGGCATTCACAAACAATCCTCATATCAATGCTAATAAATCACAGTGCATTAGATTTTACACTGGAATACCTACTTGAAATACGTTCATTTGCTTGCTGTTATTATATTATTTTTGTTATTGTTAGTAATATTCGAAAACCAGGAATGACACTTCATTTAACTATGAAGTGCTATCTAAAATTTATGACACCTTACGATGAGTTCGGCTATTAGCCAATGTGCTTTCAGTGAAAAAAAAAAATAAAGAATAAATTAAATTTTTCGACCCAGCAATCAGAGAGATTCCATCAGTATGGCTATCTCCGATCGCTCACCACATAGAAGTTAGAGGACACCATCATTGAACTTCTGTGGTAGGAGATCAATGAGAACCATACTGATGACGAGAATTGAACCTACACTTGTTAGAATCGGTCAATGATGGAGAAATAAGAATTTTAAGAACTTTTATTTTTAATGATTCTAAATCAAATTTATAAATACAAGAAGAAAAAACAACCGCCTCGTCCGGGATTTGAAACCGGGACCTTCCGCTTGCCGGGCGACTGCTCTTACCACTGAGCTAACGAGACAGATGATTTTCCTTCTTGCATTTATCAAATTTGTAACTAGCCTACTAAGCCACGAAAGCAAAAACGTGGCTTAGTAGGCTAGTTACAAATTTGATAAATGCAAGAAGGAAAATCATCTGTCTCGTTAGCTCAGTGGTAAGAGCAGTCGCCCGGCAAGCGGAAGGTCCCGGTTTCAAATCCCGGACGAGGCGGTTGTTTTTTCTTCTTGTATTTATAAATTTGATTTAGAATCATTAAAAATAAAAGTTCTTAAAATTCTTATTTCTCCATCATACTGATGAGACCTCTCTAATTGCTGGGTCGAAAAAATCATCAATTTTTCTGCATTTCTAATGCATTTTGAAAATTTATTGAAATTATTTTCAATTAATTTCAATCTAAATACGCAACCTTCAGTGAAACTGCCATGTAAAATTTCTGATCATGGCACATTTCCGTACTTTTTGTAAGCCAAACTTCACGTGCTGTAGAAGGCCAATAACATCTGTAAAATTAGATTTATTTACGATCTGCAGAGGTTTGATGAATACGTCTTCCATTTTAGTACCTCAAGTCTCATTGGGGATACCAAATTATATGAAATGCGGAGCACTATTGTTTGTCCATAAACTTACACACGTAACCATTGTCCCGTCTATTTAACTAACCTATTTGAGTCTTTTTATAGTTCTACATGAAATTAAATTTAAGCTGTATAAGTAAATGTTTTATGTGATCTTATATTTAAACTGTTGATACTGTGGTCCAGTTTTTATTTCAAAGGAAATATGTTTGAGATCTTTCGTGTGAGGTCCCTCGGTTTCGTATGACTGCACATCTACAGATCCCTGCGTGCTATTATTACCTTTCAGCTGTCATAAATTGTGGAGCTAAATTTTGAAGCCTTCTGAATGCATTACTGTTTCGTCATACTCTTATTCATAATTTTCTCGAAATTTTGCTAGTGAGGCACTCAGTCAGAGTACTCTAGTTTTTCGTTTCTAGACCCATTATACGATTAATTCGTCCAGGTTTCGTCCCAATAACACTTTCCGTTTTAAATTTATTAAAGTTACAAAGGAGGTAAAATTAGATAGGTAGATAGAAAAATAAATCGGATAGCGTCTTTGATAAATTTAATTTTAAGTCGACCTAAGTGCAATCCAGATAAATTAGACCACTCGATAAAACGAGTTTGAAAGTGATCTAAATGCCATCCAATCAAAATTATACCTTTTGGAACTGGTTAGAATCACGGATGCGGCTAATCATAAAAGAGCGAATAATAGACTGCACACTTGTCTAAAAGTTTCTGCTACTGCTTGATAGAAGTGGAGAAGTTCCGATAGAAAAGTTTTTAAGTAAAATATAAAGAGACTAGCAAAAAGTAAAGGGATAATTTAAAAGTATGTAGAGAAAAAGGGGAAGTGGACAAGAAGACCGGGAATTGTACGGATGCTAGAGCTACAGGTACGTAACAATTTTTTTTTTGTAATTTCTGCAAATATTGTTTCCTTTTTTTTTTAATTTAATTTTGATATTAATTATAATTAATATAGTTGCATTTTTGTAGTAACAATCTCTCGAACTTAGCTCTGAAATTATAATGTTTTGTACTAAAAATAAGTTTTAAAAATTACATGGCGCCCATCACGTATATTTCATTTAGCGAACCACTCTTCTTGCAAGGACAGGGATCAATGGGAGCCCTATTTACGGTCAACGGGGATTGCATTCTATTACAGATCTTAAAATCCCACCTACTCAAGTTTCAATAACCAGTGTTTGAACCATCTATACACAGTTGACTCTCCACAAACCAAACAACGAAATAGAAATATTTCAGCGCTGCTCTATAACATGCTACCATTAACATATTATATTCATTTATAATGCAGCGCTACAACGTTAATACTTTTAACTTAATTATTTCTTGATTATACATAAATATACAAACCTACATATCCGCACATAAATAATATTGCCCAGACCTTCAAGAATTTCGTAAAAGAACTTTCGAATTTTTGTTTTTGTTTTTATTTCCAATAAAAATCACAAATAATTTCAAAAAACGTCTCCAAGCTTTCATGTAGGTATCCCCCAGCAATTATTATAATTTCCTTAAGAGATAAATTTTAAAAACAACTTCTTATAAAAATTAAAATAATTTTTAAAATGTCAATGTCAAGTATTAAAATTTATTTATTATATGATTTTTCTGGTCCTTAAGTAGTTACATTAAAAAATCTCTTATCCTTGTTGTGACAGAAAAACGAAAAAAAAAATGCAAACTTTCATATGCATCTAGTCAACGCACATACCTATATATAACCAGCTAATCCAGTTTTTATATTCTCTCTCGATCTATAAACGGAACTTACAAGGCCTAACTTATAGCTTAAATCTGTTGGCCGTGAAATGAATTCCACTGAAAAACACTTTTCATTTTATATAAAATCTTAAATATCTACGGCAAGAGATTGTAGATCAGTGATCTATTAAATCATCAAATGATCATTAAAAACAGCAATGGACTAAACATTTTCAATGATTCAAAAAGAGTCAATCGACACTATCCAAATATTAACAGGGAGATAAAAAAAAAACTTAATTAACATACAATTAGCATCAAATTTAACTTAATGATCATAAGATCACTTGGTACGCGCTATCAATGTTATAAGACAAGCGAACGAGTGGTGTATAAATAGTCAGCACGAAAAAAACAAACAAAAACTAACACTCTACGCCTCATACATAATCTACGAGAAATACTCATGTGCTGGAGAAAACATAATACGTTCCGCCCCCGTAGGTCACGGTTCAGTTAACCAGAAGAAAATTAGCTCAGATCACATGAAAGATCACAAGATCTGTGTGTGGATAAGACTGTCAGCGCCAAATTATGTATATGTGTAGCGTTTAAAGCTGATTTTTTATGTTACTTTTCCACCTTCTCTCCACACTGGTACTGTTAGAATCTGTCTTAAGAAAAATGATCCCGGCTTTCGAAGCTGCTGTGGTCAGTCATTGCGAACGAGATTCTATTTATTTTTTTTTTGCTCTGGCCGGCCGGCGGCTAGCAGTGGCACGTATGCCGTGACAACATGTCGTCTATAAAATCTGACCAATTTTCTTGTCTTACACCTTTCAATTCACCATTTACCGGAACGACATTTCCGCCTCCTGGTGGTAAGTGTCTGCTATACATATATGACGTTCTTGAGGATCTGTGCATATTTCATACCTTTTTATCTTGTAACTACTGAGGAAAAGATGGGTGATCTCTGAGATATTATAAGTAAATATAATAAAATGCAACCTAAATAGACTTGTTTATGTAATAACAGTAAAAAATGAAATGACAACGATCGTAACGAACGGTCAAGACAGACAGACGAACCATCAATAAATAATAATTAAAGATGCGGCGACTCGATGCGATCGGTCAAATAATTGCGTAATCGAAACTTTGAACTTTTTTTTTTTTGAAACTACAAAAATGAGAGCGAATTGACCAAGCGGGGCTAGGTTCGAGTCAGAAAGTGTGTTACACTACAGGTGATCTTGACATATAAGTAATAATAACTGTGGACCGTGTGTTGTTTTTTGTTTCTGTTTTTTTTTCTGCTGTACCTCTACAAGATCGAAGTGAATATGTGAAATGCAAAGCGAATGTCCATAATAATGCGTCATTGAATCTGTAATTAATGTCGTTGTGTCGAAATCAATTTCATTTGTCCTAAGTAAGAAAAAAAAAAAAAAAACCAAAAACAATAACATGAACGTTGGGTGCGGTTATGAACTAAAGAAAAAAATTTTTTGTTTTTCCATTTCTCTGTTTACAAGAAAAAATTAATTTTCTCACAAGGAAGACATATTTTTTCTTTTCTTCTTACATAAAACAGAGAACTCGTTTTCGGCACCGTGTCGCCGAAAACAATTTTTTTATGTAGAGTTGGTGTGTAAAGAGGTGACCTAATTTTAAAGATATTGGTAACTGTGCACACTGTCCAGAGGTATTATAAGACATTTTTTTTCATCTTTTTAACCTTTTAAATTCCAATCATTTGCACTTTCCATGCTTTGTGCATTCTCAAGGTTGAATGGTAATTTTCTCTTAAAATTTATATTTCTTTTCTTGTTACAAATTCATTTAAGAAAAAAAAATGCAATTCGAAGATTATAAAAAAATTTTGCAATTTTTTTGAAGACAAATTAATCCGTTACGGAGATTATACATGAACAACTTCATTAAGTTATTATAAATCTTGAAAGGCAGGAGGCAAAAGAATTGTGTAGGAAAAAAGTAATGTCTGTGCAGTCGGTCGGTCGATCGGTCACAAGATTTATTTATATGAATACAACATAAAAATCGATTTACATACAAATTTCGTTGTAAATGTCTCAATTGTTACCAATCACATAAAGGAAAGATATATCCTTGAGGATATTTATTTAAATTCTTTAGTGTGTGACTCTCCTTCTGATAATGATAACCCTTGTCTGGATTGAGTTCAATATGTCAGACGCATTTCTGTATCCTGTTTTTTTCTATTATACCTATGTATGAGGAGACTAAAAGTTGAATTTCTATAGATGATTTCAATTCACCTTTTTTATTATATTTTATTTTACTTTGGAATATTATTTTTTTTATATTTAACTGAGTTCGAATCGCGTCAGCAATCGTTTTTTAATTAAAGAAACCAGATTTTTGTGTAAACAAGAATTTATTTTAGGTATATAAAAAAACATAAAAATAAAAATGTCTGTAAAGGTAATCAGCATCTTATTCATGATACACGTATACGGGTACCTACCTAATTAAGTGTAGATTTATTATAAAAATTGTCCTTAGTAAAGAACAAGTTGACTATGGAAATAAATTAATTCGACATTAATTTTCATTTTTCTTATCGTATTCACCATAATCAAGTATGGTAATCAATATGTAAGGAATAAGAAAAAATGCTGTGTAGTATGAATTGAACCTTGTGGTACACCATTAAAACTATATATGTATGAAGACACGAACCATTATTGCTGTTGTTTTTTTATATATTTTTTTACATATAGCAAAGAAATAAAATATTACAATGAATTTAAATTCAAAACTTATTTGAACATTTCTTAATTTATCTTCATTTTAGCTTCAGTCTGTATTGATCAAGATCCCTGGGCTTTCATATTTCATCTTCATTTTAGCTTCAGTCTGTATTGATATTGATATACCATATATAAGGATTTACAAGATGCATAAGATATAGATAATACAATCTCTTTCTCATGTCATTATGGTAGCATACAGAAGCCATCTTTGTATGTAGTCTTGAAGTTATTGTTAAAAAAATTGCAGTCCATCATTTTTGCACCGTATCATATTTTGTATTACATAAAATTATCTGAACTCAGGAATACGTGAGTTGTCAGAAAAGTTTCCGACCTCAACATGAAGATGGTAGCACTCGTAAACAAAAGTTGGGAATGTGTTTGCGCATGCTTTGAAAGGTACTCCAAACCCAAATTTTAGCCATTTTGGAAGCGCAATTGTTGTTCGACAATCATTTGAGTGATTCGATGTGAGTATTTTTGTGACAATGCAAAAAATTCGAGTATCAAACTGTCATTAAATATTCGTTTTTGAAAGGCAATACCCCGACGCAAATTGGAATTGGACGCTGTGTATGGGGACTTTGAATCATCACTTACGACCGTCAAATTTTGGGCAGCTAAATTTAAAAGTTACCGTACCAGCTAGAAGAATGACGATGAACGTTCGGGACGTCCAAAAACTGCAACTACTGAAAATAATATCGCTTAAATTCACCAAATGGTGCATGACAACCGTCAAAATAAAGTTGAAGAGATAGCAGAGGATATGAACATGTCCGCAGAAGGTGTTTGTCGCATATTGCATCAAGTTTTAGACATGAGAAAGGTGTCCGTGCGTTGGCTATCGCGTTTGCCCACTTTGGATCAAAAACGCCGTCTAACACCTCAGCTGTTGGCATGGCAAAAATCCACGAATTACGGTTTGAACTGATTGACCACCGTACTTACTCACCAAATGTACTTACAAGCGAATTGTTGTTGCTTTCTAAGCTAAAAGTTGCGCTCGGAAGATAGAGATTTTTTTCGTATGAGAAGGCCATTCATTACCTTCGTAAACAACTACTTTGCAGAATAAAGACGCCGAGTACTGTTTAGACGGTAGACTGTGTAGAAATATAAAAATTAATATAAAGAAAAAGTGTCTTGTATATTTGTTAGGTCGGAAAATTTTTAGACAACCCTCCCAAGTGGGAGACATGATGCATGTGGAAGGCTTCCTATACTATAGCTCAGTTCACATCAATTCCAATCGGATAATATCTTTCGTAGTCGTAAAAAAAATGGAATCTTAGTTGTTGATCAACTGGGGCTATTCACTTTTCAAAAATTCGTGCAGAAACTATTAACTGATTTGTTAGTTCTCTTCTTATTATAAAAATCTTGAATGGGTTTTATCGCGGGATGATGATCATACAGACAAACTTACGATCCGGAGATTAAGTATGGTAAGTTCTTGCAAACATTGACACTGTTAAATTGTATATTCATAACATTTCTACCATTACACATGCCTGATTTCATTAATTTCTATAATGTTTTATTCATTGGTTCTTCAAGATCAATTTTGAAACGGCACTAACACTGCATAATATTTCTGTGTTTTCACTATCGCATACGTAGACCTCATTTAAATCATTCAATTAAAATTCGAATTGAGGGAATTCGATAAAATTTTGGTATGTCTTTCACACCGAAATTATGTTGAGAGAAAAATTCGAAAATTTCGAAGTTTTGTTAAAAAAATTTTTCGAAATCCGATTTTTTTTTTCGAACATACAATTATTTGGGATGTACAATAACAAAAACCAATTTTAAAGTACCTATGTTAAAAATTACGAAAATTATAAAGTGTGGACCTAAATTTTCCCCTCTATAGTCTTTAAAAATCTTCAAAGCAACTTTGCAGTAAGACAAAAATAATTTTTATGAAAAAATTGAAAAAATGAAAAAATTATGAAAAAATGAAAAAATGAAAAATGAAAAAATTGAAAAAATGAAAAAATGGAAAAAATTTAAAAAATTTAAAAATGAAAAATTGAAAAAAAGCCTTCCCCATAGTCTAGGTAGAATAACTACAAAATGTTTGTAATATTTTAGTTTCGAAAGGCGTAGGTACATCAAGTGACTTTCTAATAATCTTTAATAAATGTACAATGTGCAATAAATGGTCATAGAGGAGATAAGATTCACAAAAGAATGGAATTTGAGCTCATCATACACCTCTTCACGTTCCATTATTTAACTCGATAAACTTAAGCAATAAATTAATTCGACAAAGACGAGAAACATTGAAAATGCGCCAACATCATGGAATACAACCGCATCTTGATGTCCACAAAAAAGAGTAAATGTAGATCTACAAGGATCGAAAAGGAGAGCCAAGAGAACAGACAGTTTGCGAAGACTAGACCAACAGATAATCTAAGGTTTTAAGACTAATGGGGTGCTGAAGATACGTCAAAGTGCTATTCATTCAAAAATCAAGAAAAAGGCTATCATATTTACTAGACCTATTCTTCCGGTCCATAAGATCCTCGATTATCAAGTCTTGGCAAAAAAAATTCCAGTCATAATCATTCGGACCAAAATTCAACAGGGAAAAAAATTCAGACAGCCGTCTACACTTTAGTCAAGGACCACGAAAAAGCCTTAAAAATGAAACGGTCTTTAATAACACCAACTTTTACCCATAACGAGAAGTATTTTCTTCACTGGCCTAACATGGTGCCAAAACCCAAGACTCATCTATATACTTACAAAAATTTCAAAATTTTTAAAACAAAATCAAAATTTTTAAAACAAAATCAATATTTTGGAAAAAAATTTAAAAATTTAAAAAATGTAAATAAAAATGTTGAACTTTAAAATGAACCATGAAACACCCCATGAGCTTGGAAGCGGAGGTTTCTGAGGACGGGTAATTTTTGTAAGTACATAGATGAGTCTTGGGTTTTGGCAACATGTTACACCAGTGAAATTGCAGCGATGTTTTACTGAAGTTATCATCCCAAAATAAAGTAGAGGATCTCTACTACCATTAAGGTGTAAAGAAAAGTTTAAACTATATATGAAGCCTGGAAGCCTGTTGGTTGGTTATCATCTAAGAATCTCAAACCAAATTCATCTTTTTAGTGAGTCAGATCTAAACGCTATTACGATCCGAACTAAATAAAATTTACAAATGTTCGATTTCATCCAATAGCTTCTGTCCGAATTTTGAAAAAGAAATCTGAAAGCAGCACTGACACTCAAGCTCCTCTAACAACAAAACAACAAAAATTCTTTTCATCGAGCGATGTTTGGATGTGAAAATTCACAATAGATCGTTTACGTTAACTTACAAATGTGATACGTATGTAAACAAGCCATGCACGCATATCTAATCTATTCTGCAAAAGAAAAACATCGCAAACCTCTTCACTTATTTCCTGCTATTTTGATGGCACATGTAGGATAAGCAATAACCACCCACCCAACAAAACTCACACTTTAATTAGTGTTTTTTTTTTTTTTGCTTTTTATAGGTAGGAGCTGCTATAGCAATTTTCATTATTCATCAATCAACAGTGAAAGTCAAGCTTTAGAGCAGCAACTTACAACTTAGCCTTAACAAAAGTAATTTACATATTAATACTCGCGGCTGTAACGGAGGAGGTATATAAAGGCATTGCGTGCTGCACGTATTACCTATGTATTACCTACTGCCCGCTCGTATAAATTCGCAATTCCTATAAATCATAAAATTCCATTGGTGGTCAGTTCGTCGTCATGCTTCCCTTCCCAAACATTTGTTTACTTACTTCTAGTTTTCAATATCATTTTTAACTTCAATTTTATTTTATATGTTTTGAATATCTTTTGGGTTTTTTGAGTAAATAGAAAATATACTCTTTTCCTATTTTCAACCATTAAAAATATCCTTCAAAATCAATCAACTCAATATGCCTACAATTATCGAAGAGATTTTCAAAACAGACAAAATTTAGATGGGCTTTGATGTTTTTGGATGGGTTGGATGGGTAAATCGTCGATGATGACAACAATGACGACGACGTCGACGATGATGATGATGATGACGATAACAACGAACAACGACAACTCTAACGATGAACGACAACAGAAAAATTCGAACAAGCGAATAAATGAGGTCTTCCTAAAGCAGTAAAGCATTTCCTTTTTTTTCTTTTTGCTTTTTGGATTTTTTTTTACGAAAAAAGAGGGCGAATTAGGACAACTTTTGGCTATTATAAAAGCTTTAAATCGCAGTCGAAGGGTGTCGACGAGTTAAGCGTTCTACTTCCAGCGATTTAAGGCAGTCAGGAGCAGGACTAGAGTTAAGCCACCATTAGAACTTATATATAGGAACAAGTGATATGGGCGATACCTTTTTGGATTAATAAAAAGAAGACTGTAGAGAGAAAAAGAGAGAAATATAGATATAAAGAGACTAAGAACAGCCGAATAAATTTTTGCAATTTTAGCAACATATCACGTAACAACACCGAATACAAAATCAATAAAAGAACGAACAGAGAGAACGACTATTACCTACCTACCTACGACCTGATGAATCGCTTCGCGGTACCTACCCAAAACTTGTTTTGGTTAAGCCTACCAACAAGGATCTCACCGAAATATGTCTAGAAGGGTTCTAGTGAATGATTTGTTTGGAAATAATTTATCCAGTGAATGCATATAGAATAAACACCGCCCCCTCCCTCCCGCATCCACTCCAAGACCTTTACAACCCGACTATTTCTACACCCCTCATCCTCCTCTAGTAGGTATATAAAAGGAAAAACTACGTGCCGTGCCCTTTTTAACTCGTTTGCAGTTGCCCCGCATGACAAGTCTACAGAGTACACACTTCAACCTTAATAGGGAAAGGACTTATACTCTAACAAAGGAATGAGCAACAGCAAAGTAACATACTAGAAGGATTCACTCTGTGAAGAAAACAACAAGGACATATCAGCCAAGGAAATAAAGTTATATTATACCCGACCAACCGCCAACTCTACATGGCAGAAAAAGGAGTCGAAGGAAGAGCGGGGAGAGGTGCAATCAAGAGCAAAGGAGACCGACAACATGAATGGAGGGGGGAATATGTCTATAAAATATTTGGAAAATGTTTTATTCCTTAAAGAATGAGGTAAAGGCACCATAAAAGAAATGAAGGTGGATACTACTATAAAGCAAAAGCACTAAAGCTACTCCGAACGAACCCGGGAGATATGGCCTATGTCAGGTGAGTCTATTCTATTGAATAAATTATTCGCATTTCTACCGCACCGGGCGCTAAGAGCGGAGAGGTACTGTAGGTGGTACCCTATACTACACCATATAGTTAAATATCTAGAGAAGGAGGTTGAAGGGGGTTGAGAGCGCAAAATGGATGGAAAATAAAAACAAAGAGAAATTGGAATTTATTAGTCGCCTGGGGTTAAAAATTTCTGGTAAGGAATTGATTCAAAAGTTTTGATAACCCAGCAAGGAATTCGAACTTTGGAAGGATATTTTTCTTCAATCTAAGTGGTAAAGAAGAAGCAAAGTCTTCTGTGTTTGTTTTTTTTTTTTGTTTTACCTCATATAATGATATTGCTCTCATGTGGCCCAAGTTTTCGCAAAATAGTAAATTTTTCGACATTTTAATATTTAACAGACAACAAATTATCATTTGTGTGTCTTCTTTAAAAGGACATTTTTTATATGCTCGGTTAAATATGCTTGAGTTAGACAGCGGGGAGGGGGGGAGGGGTTGTTTCACAGCAATAGTCACATTAAGTATAAAAGAAAATATATTAGATGACTAGCCGGACAGCACACACTTTGCACACCATCATAGCCATTGGTTTTATACGCAAAAATACCCAAAACAAGAATAAGCTATTTTGGAATTAGGTTGCTAGAAACAAAATTTTTTCTGTAAAAGAAACTCAGAAGATAGAGCCACCAGGACGATAAAGCAACAGGAGAGTGCCGTAAGAATTAGTTTTAAAATTCTGGGATCGATATACTACCAATGACAAGCAGATATTCAACGGTATACCGTGTGCTTGAAGTCAACTTCAAACTTCACTCAAATATCTGTAAAGAAGTAAGTGTCCAAAGCGGAAACTGCAAATAAACAGGAGTTGGTGAAAAACTTGCGAATCAATATGAAGCATTTATGTAAGTCTCTTGGATCAATATGACACTAAGCTTTAGCGATCTTCCATACAGTTTTAATAACACTATAGGCGGTCCTTCTCGGGGATACCCTGGTATCAGGTTAAAAAAATTATTTTAAAAAGTGTTTAGCAGATTTTTACTTTAATGGCGACGTTTCGAGTTGGATTCAACTCACTGTAAGGCCTTGTAAGAATAAATCTAACAACTAGGGATACCAGATGAACCAAAATCAGCTCGAAAAGTCGCTATTTAAATAAAAATAAAAATTGAACTAAATGGAAAAAAAACTCTTTAACAAACGAAAAATCTTTAAAAAAAAAGAAATTTCTACACAAAAAAACAGGCGTTTCGTATCAAAAGGAACCGTTTACTCATCAGTACGGCAGTACGGTTCCTGCCCGCCATATCCGCCAAAGTGTGAATAGCCAAACTGACTTCATATATGCACTTAACATATTAATTATAGGCGAAGCGAAATACTAAATCTGTACTTGAATCCCTAGCAAGATTAGTTCTATACGGCACTAGCGTTTCATAAATTCATAGCGAATTTAGTCAATATGAAATTAACGCAGTTTGCTGCAAAATTTATTAGGCACTAAGAGCGGATCTTTTGAAATATTCTTTTCTAACCTAATATGTACCAAGTATCGCGATGTTGCATAATTAAAATACAACAAAATTTTCTGATTAATAATCATCCGGTTGGAAAATTACATACTTACAAAAGTGCCTTTTACAATACAGACGATTCAAAGTCGAGATTATAGTATAAGAAAATGTATTTTTTGTAACGAATTTTGTATAGAGATTATAAGCTAGCTTACAGAGTGGCGCTCACCAAATTGTTAAATCATCATGTTTCAGCCAAAAATAATTGTTTTCTTGAAAATGTGATTAACTACGAATAGAACAAGTCTAAAAACAGTTAATGAAGCTTGCTAGATTGAAGAAATTATTCGGAAAATCCCACGCTATTTAGGTTGCTTTAATAAATTGTGATTATTCTCAACTTTAGTTCGTCGAAAAATCTTCTTCTACAAACGTAATTAAGGTAAACGTATACACGCAGGCGTTCTGAAATTAAGGATGTGAGTGTAAAAATACGGTTGCTCAATATCAGCATTATTGCCTCTTTCAAGGATATATTTTGGGTAGAATAGCTTATCTTATGGTTATAAATTTGTCCAATATATATGTGCCTACAGTTAGCAAATATAAAAGCATCTAGAGCCCGCACTTTTGCGTCTAACATAAATATCCTTGCTAGGATATTTATCCCGGCTAATTAATTTCCTGGTCACCTGACCTCCGAAACCCAAACTAGAGTAACTTTATAAGAAGGAACCTATAGCCTCTATGGAATGGAGACTTTTTTTTTGCTTTTTTTCGAGAAAAAACAATCAATGAGGGTTGCGTCATAAAAATTATAAAAACGGGTAGTTTTCTCTACGAGGATTCAAGTAAAGTGCGATCAACGGAATGATTAAACCCTTTTTTTTAAACTCAAACTATGTTGGTTACGAAAAATATATACACTGAATTGCATATTAATCTTAAGGCTACTAAGATATCGCGGACAATGAAAAGGATTGACTTAAAACAGGATTAAAACAATCTTAAAGACACACCCTTCCGCTGTAGATGCAATTCAAAGACATATACGCAGGTTGCTGCTTAAATTTTGCGGATGACGAAAAATTTTGGAATTATTTAATTTTTAAATTTATATTTTCTTCGGAACATTCAATGTTCTACAAACTTTGAATGAATTCTGAAACCATTAATCACACCATTCCACTTTTTTTTTATACTGTCAAAACACAAAAAACAAAAAATCTCACCTTGCAGGAAGGGTAGGGTAGTTGTCCTCAGGGCTCGATCCTGAGTCCACTTTTGTTTAATTTTAGCATTATTGATTTGTCTCTTAGGACACAAGTATATATCATCATTCTGATAATTTTCAGTAATATACTTATCATGGTGATATATAAGTACTTGTGTACTGCGAGTAAAATCAATAATGATAAAGTTAAACAAAAGTGGACCCAGAATTGAGCCTTGAGGACAACCATCCTCAATATAATTGATATTATTGTAGAAAAAGGTTCGATATTTAAGTTTAATAATTAGCTGCCAGAAATAGAAGAAGTGAAAGTGTTTTTTTTTTTAGTCAAATCTGCACTAGCTGGTTGATGTCTATAAAGAATTTCCGATATTTAATTTTTCCTAAATTATGTAATATGATTTTTCAATGGAACTATGGGAACGCGTTTAGAATTGGTTAGAGTCCATGAAACTTTCATTTTATCTTTTCATTTGAAAATAATCCAGAATATTCTTGATATCCATGTCATACAAAGATTTGCTTGCTTTGTAAGTGTTTCTTCTGTATTTATTTACATTTGTTTTTGATTATTTTTATAGTTAAACATGAATCGATAGGTAAGTAAATAAGATGTAGTTAATAAATATCAAAACTTCTTATGGGCAGTTAAATTTGTCTTAGATGTATATGGCAACGTACAGTTTTACTACCTAAACAACTTTGTTACACTTGAGAAACAATATTACTATTAGAGTGAACCAAAAGCAACATGGGCTAAAACAGAAACAACTATATTTCTTCAATCACAGTCATCAACCTACCACCATCATCTTTGGTTTAAGTCCATGTGACTTCTTGTTGATTCTAAAAATCAACGATCAAAAACTAAAACTAAAACTAAGTCAAGTTTTGTTAGACCCTCTGTTTCCTCAAGCAAAGCTTACAAAAATTATGCAAAATATTATTTCGACTAACAATAAAATTAAAATTTTAGAAGAATGTGTCAATCTTCATTTATCCGATAATTTGATCAATAAGCACTAGAAAACTTATTACTGTAAATGTTATTGTGCAAAATCAACCTGCATTTTAAAATTTTTAAGCTAAAAGAATCTATGTGGTTCCGGGCGTATGCTTCAACCTTCAAAGTTCTTGACAATCACTCTTTAATTGCAAATAAAAATGTTTGTAGTGTTCTTAAGTTAATTAATATTTCATTAAAGAACGAAAACAGAAGATAATATAATAAAAAATTAATAACATAAAAAATAATAAGTACGAAAAAAAATACGAGCGCGTCTCATTTCATTGCATCACAGATTTACCTTGAGATGTATAGTAAAAAAAAGTGAAAGGCCTTCATTTCTACTTTTTGCATCTCTTTGGTAATACTTAAAGTTGGTTTTTGCGGCGGAAAGTTATGATAATTAATGATTACTTTAAACTTCATTGGTTTTATTTGGCAATAATTGCGTAGCATTGATTTTTCCTCAGTTTTTTCCTTCTTTCTGTTTGTTCTTATGTATACATACTCAACCTACTGCAAATATTAGAACAAGTTCGGTATATAATTCGGTAGAAATACTGAAGTAGGTACTCATACTCGCACTTACACAAAAATTTCGGCATTTTTCAGTAAAAGGTTTACTTTCACTTTTGATTATCATGAAATATTTTTACTATTTGTGTTTTGTTTTTGTTTTTATAACTAAATAAATCTAAATAACTGTTACGAGTAATTTCGCGTATTTTCAATGTTAAAGGCTAAATGTTAGCATGCCCATATAATAGAAACCAAATACCGTTTACATTTCGGTCATTATAATAGTGATTTAAGACCTTAATGAATCCCGCAATATTGCTTAGGGTGAGTCGGAAATGTTTTGACGCGGTATGCTTTAGTACAAGTTCAACCTTGAGCTCCGCTCCTTCGGAAAAAAAGTAGCGTAACGTACGAAAACGTAACGTAGCATTTTCCCGTATTTACCAACCATTCTATATGTGTCGTATGAGGCCATAGTTCATAATATACAACTATAGAAATGATCATCAGGTCTCTATTAAATATTTCATTTCAAGCCACCAAAAAATTTCCGGAGTTGTTATTTGACATCTACGAAACTACCCATATCTAAAACAGACAGGAACGACTGAAGTCACTCATAAAAGGCAAGGAAAAGATATTAAGAAAAAAAAAAAATCTTCGGAAAATGGAAGAAATTGGGTTGTAAAAATAAATATATACCTAATCCCAGATTTTTCAAGGTTACAATTTAGTGAAATCTGCATCGTGACACCTAATAGAGTCCTTCATAAGATCTAGCTGATGATTTATGTACAGTTGTATGTATATCATCAGCGTAAAGTTGTACTTACATTGGAAGATTAGAATATTAGAAAATATAGTAAAAAAAAAAGGGCCTAGTATCGAGCCCTGAGGCATGTCACTGGAATTATGTACAGTTGCACATCATCAGTGAAAAGTTGTACACTGGAAGATTATAAGAATATTAGAAAATACAGTAAGAGAAAAGGACCCAGTATCGAGCCCTGCGGCACACCTCTTCAAACGAAAATCACAGTGAATGCGAACAATGACAAATATTTGCTTATGCATCGGTGATAATTATAACTTCATGAATCTGGAAATTTTACAAACACCAAATTATCAAATGTTATAAATATTATGCAAGTGATGGTTTCTCCTTTATTTTATGAATTGCCACAATGAATTATATGTCACTATTGCACTTATGCATATTGTGATTAGAAACTTCTCACTAAACTGTTAGGTAGTTGTTAGCTTACAGGATATGTGAGTGACAAATTCATATAGGTTTTAGTCAATGTGAGTTTTAGAAGATTATCGCCATACTTCAATAGAGGGATACCATCACTAAAAAGTACAAAAGCGACAGGAAATATTGAAACTCAAGTGTGATATATAAGTGTATATACATATATATGTATTGAAACAAACGCTCTGAAGACAACAAGTCCGGTTTGCGAGAAAAACAAAACCAAAGTACAGAATATTTACTATTTTCCCCTCTACATGGCTTTAGAAGATTATGATAAAGCATTCCACTTAGCTGACTTGACATATGTATATGGAGGGGGCTATATAGGAGAGGAATTCGCGTAAAATGAATTAAGTTGAAAAACGATTTCTATTCCAATTCAAAGTGCAGAACTCTGCATAATGTCAGGTTATCAGACAACTAATTATTATCTATTATATCTGGAGTTTCTTCCAATGGATATTACTAACGCACTATCCTATTTATTATATTGTCATTAACGATGTCCTTGCCATTGCACTTGATAGCAACCAGCGTGACATACAATAGGCATATAATTGATCGTCTCACTCTAGTTTAAATGAGTGAGTGGTGTTTAGTAGATAGTATCAGGATATTTTACATGACCCACCAAACACTAGGACCTTTATGACCGTAATACAAAATTATACGACAGAAAGTACTCTACTTACATTTCGAACCTTAAGCCAGCCAAAGTCCACCTCCAAAGCTCACGTATACTTTATATATAATGATGAGACAGTGGAGATAGTGTAAAAATTATGTTACTTCAGTAGCGGTAGCCATATTATCGATATCTGGTGATACAGAGCAGGACGTAAATTTATATCAATTCAAATCAATTAGGATATGTTCTGCAGTTGTTCCAGATACAGCACCATGGACAGATTTTTGTTAAAATAAAGTTACGATATCACACACAAAAATCAACAATATCTTGGAGGAAGCAGCTTCAATCTAAAAATTCTGCAGTATATATTTAAAGCTGTCGCATAAAACAAAATCCGATGTTGAACAACTTTTTTCTATCCTACATATATCATTGAATTGATTAAGGATGATTGATTATTACGATGACAAAACTATTTCTAGAATGAACATCTACAACATTTCAACAAGTGCTCCTGGAGAGATATCCTGAAAATTCCAAGAAAAACGAATTATTTCGAACGTGGTAGTTAGGAAGATTTGAAAAATTGTTTTTAATTGCTTAACGATGTTGATTGACAAAAGTTTCAAAAACTCGTAAGTTTCTACTGATCTTATCAATAATTATAAGAAATAGAGGTGTCGAAATTGGACAACGGAAGTGTAAAAAGAATTAACATTAAAAAAATGAATTTAACCATTTTTTCTTGGAGTTCTATGATCAATGGGACAATATTGAAATATGTATGATTGCTTCAAAAGAAAATTAATGCAAAGACAAACCGCCTCCACCTTCCAAAAACTAATGCTATAAAATAACAGTAACAACAGACAAACAAACAAGCAAAAAACTGTCTTTACATAATCATACCACACCTATACCATTATTAATAACTTACATACATACACAACACACATAGCTATATACAAATTCCCGTTTAAATAACATGGAAACAAAATTAGCATGAAATACTCAACTTTCCTGGAACTCATGGCAATTTTATAAATTCATTTTGGATGACTACGGTGAAAATTTCTCTTTAATTGAACTAAGAAATTATGAATAAAGGCACAGGTGAAGTCATTAGGCGATGATTAGTCTAATTTTATTACCCACAACAATAATTGCATTTGTAGCACATGAAATTTGTCTATAGGAAACTTGTGAATGGGAGATATGTGCATGTTAGTAGATATGTTGAAATTTAGTATAAATATTTCCACCAATCAAACGAAAAATCATGGAATACAAAAATAACCTTAATACGGTATCAATGAAGTAAATGATAGGAGATTGGTAATTGGTTACAGATCGAAGGTAATTAATTATTACTTTTAATAGATAAAATATATAAAAAAAATTACTACATAACGTTCATAATTAGCAATTAGTCAAAAAATTTTAATTTTTGACGTATAACACTTTTCCTTGTATAAGGGAAATTTACAAGTTCATACCATTACTGTAAATAATACCTTTTGATGGAAAGTTTTCATACTTATGTATGTATATTGACGCATTCAGAGTCTGGTTGCATTTGAGAGTACTTTTGAAGTAATTGTAATTGACATTGCTCTCGATTTCGCAAGCTGTCAAAGTCTCCCCATAATTATAAAAAAATAAAACCAATTAAAATATTTCTTCTGAAGATCAGAATTACAGGAATTTCGAATATTTCAGAAAAATAAACATCGAGATTAGAATGATGAAAATGCCGTTATATGTTACACGGCAATAATCGATATAGAATTGTCTGAATAACAAAAATCCCACAATCGCCAATACGGTTTTCGGACTGGTCACTCATTTGGAGACTTTCTAATTTTTTTTTTTCGAAACGTTTGAATCGTAGCCTTCACAATTTTAATTAGTCTAAATTCTTTGCTTTGGATACTTCAAAGACCTTTGATAGATTCTGGCATCCCGCCCTTTTGACCAAACTTAAAGCACTTGGTCTCTTCCCTCCTCTTCTATTATGGATTGAACATTTCTTATCCAGTCGACTCTGATACGGGTCGTATTAGATGGCATTACATCTGTGACCCTATCCTATAAATACCGGTGTGCCCCAGGGCTCCGCATGTGCCGTATGTGCCATACTACCATATATGTTTTTTTTTTTAGTAAAACATATGTCATACTATATGTCATACCATATGTCACATTATATGTTAATTAGTACTGGGGTGCTGGGCACGCTCAAACAAAATAGTGAAAAACAATATGTGACTTGAGTGGAAAAAACTCTTTTACAATCGAAAAAACCTTTAAGAAAACAAATTCTTATGCAAAAGCAAGCGTTTCGAATTAGCAGAAACCGTACACTCATCAGTACGGCTTGGTTCGGCATAGGGCTAATCTTGCTAGGCATTCAAGTAAATATTTAATATTTCAACTCGTCTATAATTCATGCTTAAAAATTATTTTATGTGCATACATATATGAGGTCAGCTTGGCTGTTCACTTTGGCGTATATGGCAGGCAGGAACCAAGCCGTACTGATGAGTAATACTGTTCCTGCTGATACGAAACGTCGGCTTTTGCATAGAAATTTCTTTTCTTAAAAGAATATATGATTTTTTTTTTTTTAAACAATGTTTGAATTACAATTATATTTTCGTTAATATGAAAATATATTTGTAAGTGTTCCATAAAAAATATAGAATAATTAATAATTGATTATATTAATTTATGGAATGCTCTCGTCCTTATATGCGAAAAAGCTTAACATTTCGGGAATTTTACGTACTATATAGGGTTTCTGGTGCCAAATACATAAATTAATTGAATATTCCCTTGATTTGAGGAAATTTAACTTATTTTCCCTTTCTATCAGATAAAATGACATTTATTTGTAGGAAAAATGTGTCTTAAATTTAGGTCATCATCCTACTTTCTTTTCCAATGTATATAAGTAGATTAAGCGATTCAGAAAAAACCCTCTAAAATTAGTAAATTGATGACTAATGTAGCATCTTTAAATCTTTGTTTTCAATTGCTACAAAGAGTTTCGATCAACCAAAACGATGATAATAGAAATTTCCTATTTACATACTTCCAGCCACTCTGCCTCTCCGATCATTTCTAAAAACCTTAGGCTAATATCAGAACTTTTTTCATTTTTATATTCTAAAAAGTATTAAAAAAAAAACTACGCCTATTTACTTGGAGGCTATTCTCTATATTCACGAAAATGTGATAAATTTTCTTTTATTTTCATATCACTCCATAGCGCTTAAAGTCTCTTGGATGTTATTATGCTCGGCCCATGTAAAGTGTTCTTCACATCAATTTCTTTTAACGATTTTCTTGTTAATTAACACAATAGATAAATTATTAACAATTATAATGTTGCAATATCTGAGGGGATAATCTTTCTCAATAGCTTTTTATTAGAGAGGAAGGCTACGAAATACTTAATACGAATAATTACCATTTTTATCTGATTGCGATTATACTCTTGATTTTTTGATTTTGATAATTAAGCAAATGAAAAATCTGAACAGCTTCCATATTCCATTCAAATGGAGTTAATCTTGGAAAAATTGAACTTGAATGAAGGTCATTCAATTAAAATGTAGTACAGTCCAGGATACTGTGAGCATAATAATAAGTATGATTCCATGGAATCTACGTCATATTTGCCTCATTAACTTAGGCGAATTAAACATTTTAAAAGCTCTTCAGAAAAAGATAAAATTCTAATTTACGAAAAAAAAGACAAAAATACCTTGTGATTTAAATTTGAAGAATTCAGCTATTTTGGAAGGACCATTGATTAGTGAACCAAAAAAGATATATCACGTTAAGAAAAGGTTATCTTTTCTATTTGATTCAACAAAGGCAAATTTATTACCTTGTTGAAATGATGCGGACTAAACTGGATTATCACACTCCAGAATAAGTTAATCCACTTTATGAACACCAACTGGAATGGAATAGTCTATGTAGATCGGTCTTAATTCGGTAGTGGAGTGGCCAAGTGCATCGTATTGGATGAATCGAGGAAATAATATTCACAAGATGTTGATAATAATAAGTTTTCTTGATTTCTTCTAAAACTTATTCAGGAACAATACATTTCAAATATAGTATTTGCCGTAGTGTATTAACTCGCAAGGACATAGAAAGGAAATAAACCGGTCCAATCTAAGCCGTAAATAGAAAACTATAGACCTAAATATACCCTGAATGAAATCATAGGTTACCTATACGATACTGTACTAAGTTTGCCACTCTGATTGTAACACATAGAAAAAAATTTTAGGACCTACGACAAAACGGATTGAATAGCTACACATTTCTATTAAAATTGATTTTGATTTTTGTTGTCTAAATTTCATATCTTGAATTTACCTATGTATATATAAAGATTTTAAATCTAAGTTCGAATTTCGGTGAAATTAGGCAAGACTTTCGTAGGGTTGCCATATGAAAATTTCTATTTAATCCATATATTTGTATTCGGTAAAAGGACGTGTTCGGTGTTAAATTTTGGAGGCAGTAATTACATCAGAATTATAGGTATAATTCCAAAAATGTACTAAATCAGGCTGAGCAACCCGTTAGGTTAGGTAAAAGGGCTGTCGCTAGAAATACCCAGTCCGTTTCATTTAGACTTCCAGTGGATCTATTGTGCTCACTCACCTCATGGGATAATCCTCAAAACTGCCCTAGATCCATTCTACTTCCCTTAGGACTCTCAGGATGCATCAGAGCTCTTTGCTTTACAGCTCCCCCAGACTTGAAAAGAAGCAGCAATCTAAGCATACCTATGATATTCATCAGAGCGGGAGCACTTGCAAAGTACATTTTGGACGGATTCGATTTCCTCCAAGTCCTTACAGCTCCTGCAGAAATTGTTCACTGCTATTCCCAGTTTTCTAGCATGGTCTTCTATAGCCCAGTGACCCGCAGTTACCACAAGGCTGCTATAAAAAAATATAAAAGTCTGTTCCCTCTTTTGTTTTTGTTTTGTACCAAAAGAGTTCGTTGTCATGTAAAAACCTTCGGAAATTGGTTATGACACTTTTTATCTTCTCACGGAAATATATGCGGTAGATAACATTAGCACGAAGTTACGACAACATTTTCAAAATAGAGGGGCAGATTTATTTTGAGAGGATAGTGGTAAAGGCAAATATCATAAATTTTTTCTTATTGACTTATGTATAACCGGGAAGTGAATAGAGCACCACTCGAACTCACAATTTATGGGGAATATACTAAACATGGAATAGAAGAATTTTTTAAGATTTTCACTTTTACGATTCTAAATTAAATTGTTAAATACAAGTGCAAGTGGTAAGAGAAGCCACCCAAAAAGCGGAAGGTGCCGGCTTCAAAAACCAGACGGGGTGTTGCTTTTTTTCTATTTTATTTAGAATTGTAAAAATAAGAATCTCCAAAAATTTCTTCTATTCCACAATAGATATACTCTGTCTGGTCTCGGTGTCCGCAAGATAGTGGCCTCTATACATTTTAACTCTTAACCTACAAACTTTCTTTAGTATAATTTGTATTTATTGTGAAAATGTTAGCCTTGTGGAGCCAAGTTATTTATTTCAAGTTAACCTAGAAAAAATTCCAAAAAACTAACCGATAAAACTAAAAATAACGAAAAATATATACAATAAGAAAAATAAATGTAAAGAATATCTAAAGAGATGATTATCGACAAATGTGCAATATTTCTGAAACTACTACGATCTATATAAAAGTACAAACTAAACTAAAATGACCAGAGCAATAATTGATGGATTCATACTGCCCGTAATTAGTTCTATGCGAAGAGAGGGAAAATACAATAAATTTCTAAATCATGTAGAGAAAACAGGCTCATAAATTTTGAATAAGCCAATTAATTCGGATAAGCAAATCTTGTAGCAGAAAACATCTCTGACAAGCATAATACCTACTGAAAACCTTTTTACGAGACTCTAAACTTTGGAACCCAAATAACTGGCACCTGGCCTCATATGAAGGAAGACCAGCTTCCCAATCAGACCCGCGCAAATCATAACGAGTAAATAATTTTTGTATATATTCTATGCTCTTCTCAATTATGTAGATACAGTAGTATAATGGTACCAAGCTACAGAGTAATACCGAAATATGGAGCGAACCTATAAAACCTTTAAACAAGACTACTATTGACTTATTACCGAGTATAATTTTATTCTTGTTCAAGAAGGTTATTTTTTTTATTCTTTAGATTCCCCGGCACAACAGCAAAAAGCGAAAAAATTTAACTCATTTAATTTTTAGTTTTGGGTGGAAAGGTTCAAGTCTTGTTAGTTTGGCTCATCAGCAACTTCCAAATAGCGAAATTGAGTGGCCTACATAATTCACACCCAGAATTTATTCAATGAGTTTATATGTATGAGATGGGATCAATTTGACTTTTTTTTTAAGCTTCTACGGTAAGCTGAAATCAAGCCGTACTGAAGAGTATAAGGTCTCTGCCGGTACGAAACGCTTATTTTTCTTCACTGCGGGCTTACACAGGTTCGACTTCGAATTAATCTGATTTTAAAATTTTGTACATAACCATTTTTTCTATTTTTCTCAATTTTTTTTTCAATATTTTATTTCTTTCTATTCTATTTTTCGAGTCATTCAATTTCGCTTTTTGGGACCTGCTGATGAGTCACACCAAAATTTGAAGCTTTCCAAAATTAAATGAGTTGTGTGAAGAACTAACAAATATAAGATTTTTTTTTTTTTGCCGGAAAATCCAAAGGAACAAAAAAATAACCTTCTTGAATAAAAATAAAAGTTTTAAAGTGAAAGGGTCTTTAAAAACCTAGTGGAGTTACGCTTAATAAAATCAAGCACTTTAAATGTCTTGCAAGTGATGTAATCAAAATTCAAAAATCAATTTAACTTATTAGTATCAAAAATGATACCAAGATCTTTAATCTCAGTAAGCATATCTACAGTAATGTCCTTAATCACGTAATCAAACAAAATAGGATTAATACAACTATAAAAGTTGGAACTTTTACATTTCTTGATATGGGATTCAGTTCCAAATCATTTAACGAACAACCAAGTCACAAGTTTATTTAGGTCGTTTTGAAGATTTATAGTCATTCCATATCAAATAGGCAACATTAGTGACATAACCATCACCAATTTTGTTGAAATTTTACATAGTACATGGGAGTTTGTGAAAACAAAAATACAAATTAAAAATTTTGCCTAGAGAATGCGTACTTCTCGCGAGTTATGGCATTTTCAAAATTTCGCAAAAATGCTGCTCTGATCTTCTTTAAAAATTCATATCCATATTTCTATTTATACTAGGACAGTGAAATATGGCTCATTTGCAAGACAGCAGGATTTCAAGCTATCTAAGAAAAAAGCAACTTAAATTATCTGCTAAAATAGACATCAAGAATAAAAATTTTATCTTTGAATATCCTGGAAGACGTACTTCTGATTTTATTCATTTTTTTTATTTTTTACCTTACATTATCCACTAAAACATATAAAAAATTTCAACTTGAGATCTCAACGAGATCAAGGAGAAAAAATCAAGAAAGTTTCACCAATCTAGCATTTGCTCATAATATAGAATATTAGTTTCTTGAAAATTTCATGAAAATTAGTGGGTACCTAAGTAATTATCTGTGAATGTGGTGCGAGTTGATTAACCAGGATTCTAGATTCTATAGAAATTTATAAAATTCCAAATATTTCATGACTCATATGATAATGATGATGACTTTTAGAGTCAATTTATCAAGAATAAAAATAAACTTGCGAGATTCACAAAATCACTTTTAGGTCGTATCGGATGAAACATTTTTAGATCTGTACAATTTTCGAAATCAGTTTTCTAAAGAATAAATCCATATTTGAAATAAACTTAACATGTTTATGTGATTTTTTGCTGATTTGTTATCGAATGACCCTGTAGTCAAATTTGCCAAATCTCTAATTGACAAGAAAATAGACATTTAGCGAAAGAATATAATTTAACCACATCATTAATACAAATTACAAATAATACAGGATCAATATGACTGCCTTGAGGCACCCCTGATTTAAATATAAATTCTTGGGATTTAACTAAATTAATCTGTACACACTGCGAGCGATTACTCAAGTAGGTACGAATTAATCCACCTAAGAAAGGAAGAATTAAACTCGAAAACATTCAGTTTTCTTACAAGCAGATTAATATTAACCCGGTCAAAAGCCTTTAAAAAAAACAAAAAACAGGTCCACTTTAGGAAGATCTACGACTTCTTAAATATAGAACACAGTTGACTTAAATATCGAAAAACAGACTACATTTATAAGTATATAGAGAAATCTTTCTACAAACAGCCTTGTACCTTAAGCATTATACAACAGAGTTAAATGAGATGTCAAGCATCAAATGAAGATCCTTCCCCTTACTCATACTCCCCTTACTCAAATTGCAAAACGGGTTTTGACACCTATCTACGAGTAGGCATATAATTTTTTTTTTTAGTTACCACGTTAAATAGGTACGTAAGTCACACATTCTATACAAAAAGGCATAAAATTCCTACAAATTTCTATTGTTAAGCATACAGATAAAACACACAGTTTTAGGAATAGTTATAACAGTAATAGTAGATAAGTAATAATAATAGGAAATCCTAGGTGATGATTTGTCATTACCTTGTTTTGTGCATTTAATAATATAAAACTCATCAAAATATAATTTTGCTTGATATAATTGTAACTATAAATTTATATTATCCATAAAATCATAGTCGTATTAAATCGATTTATTTTTTTTTTGTATTTTTCCCTACTTTTTATTAAAACAAAAAGTGGTGCTCAAACCATTTACAATAGAACCTCAGCATTTTATCGAACAAACATTGTTCCACGGATGGGTGGATGGTTTAATTCCAATTCAAAAAGCCTTAAGGGGAGGAAATATGTAATGTACGTTATACATATGTATATATATATATATATACCTATTCACTTTAATGGGAATAGGACTTGTTTTATTTTTTTTGTTTTAATGAAAACATTATCATCATCATCATCATCATCACAACACATTTTATAAGAAGCAACAAATGTTTAAGCAACATGTTGAAAAAAATTTTGAACACTCTTAATAGATATATTTAGGTATAAATATAAAAAAATAACAATTGTTGCTATTTATTTAACACAAACCTTTTTTTTATTGCTTAATAAACTTTTTTTCTTTTATGTATCAGTTAATTAATCACTTGTGAAAGAAACTTAATTTTTCTCATTAAAATCACAACAAAAGACCGGCTAACACAAATTAAATTAAGCCGATTTTTATTTTATTTTATTTTAATTTATAGTTAAAATTACAAAGTCCATATAAAATTGGATTATTATTTTATATTTTTACCGGACACTCATTATATATTTTTAGTGCACACTAAGATTTTTATTCAGAACGAACACACTAAAGGTCTTCACGTCCTTTTTTTTTTTACTAATATTATTATTTTTATTTTTTATTGAACAATCAAAACAAAAATCACTAATTAAAGACTATGCTCTAGCTAAGAGCTAGTCAATTTTTCGTAGATAGATTTTCAATTCGAAAACACTTTCAATATAATAATAATTAATTAGGCTAGACTAGCCTAGGTACTACGATATCGTATAGGTACTATACGCAACCATATCCATTTATAAACAATAACAACACTAATCACACCATTAACACCATTAATTTTCGATAATTATCAATTAGTGTCTTCTTTAATTGATTATTAATTCATTCAAATTAGTGTAATCTCTTTGAGACAGATGAGATCTTTATTTTTGTATTTTATTTATTTATTTATTTTTTTCAATATATATCAATTTATTCCCGACGCGCGGTAATTACTAATTTTGTATACACAACAAAACAAGAGAACGAACGCCACTTGCATACAAGACAAAAGACCACGATGGACTAAAGGTTTGCATCAGACTAAGCTTTACTAAATACATAAAATGTCAAGTAAGTCGTCATGATTTGTGCTTGTTTTCAACAGCAGCCGATTTAGCTGCCTGTGCCGCGCTGCTTTTGCTTGCCGTTTGCCGTCGTCTCCGGTGGCTTTTATGAGCAGATATGTAGGTGCGACTCTTTCGAGGTGCACACAACAGAAACAGAAACAAATGAAAAGAATATTGTCGGCAGATTAGATCGAAATCTTCTCTACATTAGAGAAGAAGACCAGACCACCCAGACCCAGTACAGTATATAGTAGTAGGCAGGCAGACCATCCATCCACACTAGAATATGACACTTTCGGAGGAGCAGTGACGGAATTTGAGCTTAAAGTATCACAAAAAACAACAATACTGTATGTTTTTTTTTAGTAATGTGACTACCTAATGAGTGACTCTAGTCGCGAGTCTCAATCACTGACTAGACGACAAGGGAGAATGAAAACGTAGCTAATATTATGCTGACTTTACTCAACATTTCTATAAGAAGAATATACCTATGGCAGTCGTCGTACTCTTAGCTTTACTCAGCTTTTATAAAAGCTATCATCAGAAAAGACTAAAACACCAAGTTTCTGGTGCTCCTGCAAACTAACCATGCGCATAAAATATTACTAAATCTCTTTAGCAGCAGCAACAATAGCAGCAGCAGCAGCAGCAAGCACCAGCAGCAACACTAGTCTGTCTGTCTGTAAAAGGGGAGCCTAGCCCCTGATTTAGGTAATACC
Organism: Dioctria linearis; assembly: GCA_963930735.1. Classification (NCBI taxonomy): domain Eukaryota; kingdom Metazoa; phylum Arthropoda; class Insecta; order Diptera; family Asilidae; genus Dioctria; species Dioctria linearis. Next base: position 183,551,559 of record OZ005744.1, read on the forward strand.
CACATATAAACCTACATAACAAAAGTTTAACTAAAATACGAGTCTATACACCTTGCAGATTTAAATCTAAGAATATACTAGCCGGCCCCATACAATATATACCTAGATTTCATTCCAACCGGATGATTCATAGCATGCAGTAGGTAGCTCAGGTACACATCTACCTACATTTAAAATTCCTAATATATGTTTAACAAAAAAACCTTTGTCAACAGTTCAATGAGAGTAAAAGTTCACCTTTAAAAAAAAAAAACCGATATTACTTTCACTAATGTGATTGATGTGAATGACTTCTTTTTCTTAGGATGGTGACAAATTCCACCAAAATAATTCCAAACCGAATTCCACTAGACTCATGCTAAAAAGCTCAGTGCACGATGTAAGTCAGTCTCTCTAGTCATATATGAATAAACAAACAAACCGCTTCTTCTAGCTAGTCATTCTCATCGTCATGCCGCCGCCGCCGGCCGTTTCGTCATCAGTGAGTTAATCAACATTAAGACAACATCAAAGATTAAAACCACACTGTGCGACTGAGAGAGAGACGTGAATTAATGCTGGCTCTGGGGAATGAATCTTTTTCAGATAAAAGTCACAGCACCCAAAAATAAAACACAAAAATCTAAAAATAAAGTGTTGCACCTGTGCAGCAGCAGCATAAGCAACAGCAGCATCAAACAGAGAGATACCAACTATGTTTTGGGCGGTTATACCCCAACTCAACATAGCCAGTAAAGCTAGAGAGCTAGCATAAATCCAAGCCCCAGTCTCAAGCTCAAGCTTAAAATATATATGTACATGTATGTATGAAAGCATGTATGTAGGTATTGAAAGGTGCAAATATATAGCAGCCGCGAGCAGCAACAGTGGTGGCATTTATGCTCAAAACAACTTGTTACTTAACATAAAAACAGAAGAAAAAAAACAGTGATAAAAGCACCCAAAAAGCTTATCACATCAGTGATGGAGAAAAACATCGAACTGAACGAAACACATTAACTTCTTCTCTGGGGAAACGCAAAATGAACGGTAAAATGTTAAAAGTTGATTTTAACAGTGTAATTCTATAGTAAGTAAGAAAGCTTAGATATTTCGACACCCCCCCCCCCTTTCACCGTCCCAACACTCCTTTAACAAAACTATAGTAAGTCTAGAGCGTGCGAGAATTACACTCTCAAATTCAGAAAAAAAAAAGAAAATTAAAAGCTTGAATGAGAGGAGAGTGGAGCATAAATAAGCTCCAGCAGCTGGCAGCAAATCTCCACCTCTTTCTCTCTCCTGTTCTGCCTATCTGCTCTATCTATAAATATCTATTTCTGTCTCTGTCTATCTCGATTAAAAGGTATAGTAAATAGATATCTGTCTATTTGTCAAGGCAGCCAACACAAACCGGGCCCGGGGGTGAATCAATTAAATCTGTGATGCCTGCGAGCCCCCCCTCCCTCAACATCTTCGCAGAGGAATTTTGATGTATGGTCAAGTGTCAGCTGGAGTCAATAAGATGATTAAATTATTTGTTTCGATTTGTTATGTCAAACGAACGAACGAACGAAGGGAACTTGATGATGAGTCTGGGTCTTGGACTGGGACTGGGACTGGGTCTTGGACTGGGACTGGGACTGAGACTGGGACTGGGACTGGGACTGGGACTGGGACTGGGACTGAAACTGGGAGGACTGGGAATCTGGGAGTGATTTGACGCCTGATATGTATTCAAGAAACTTTCATTATTATCGGTGACTGACTTGGCTGTGGGAAGGTGGTACATATTTACATATTTTGTTGATATGTAGAGGGTATGTACATAGGTAGGTATAGATCTAGGTGCACCATGACATGATGGTTGTGCACGCTTTTACCTTGATGATTTTTTGCTTGCATGAAGATTTTTACACACAAGTGTTGTGTGAATGAGGAAAAATATTATTTTTTTTAGTTCGTTAGTGTTTTGTGGATTTTTCTTTATTTTTTATTTATTTTTATTTATTTTTTTATTTGTTTATGAGCAATAAAAATTCACAAAACTTTTCTTTTTTTACAAGATAAAATGTTTTATTTAATTATAACAAGGTGAAATTAACACGTTCACGCTAGGGCGCCGATATTCTCATATTTTTCACTGTGAGACGGCTAGAGACGCAAATAAAATTTTAAGAGCTGAGAAAAAGAAAAAAGGTTCAAAATTACCTAAAAGCTGAGCTCTCTATATTAGTGGATGTGGTGAGACAAGGATATGGTACAAAAAATGATGGAAATACTGCTAGAAATTTTTTCTCCAACTGCAGTGTAGTTTCCAGGGCAACAGGAGTCTCAGATATTTTAATTATGAAATTCAGTACCATTTTACAAGTAAGTATATTAATACAAAACCACACAAATATATTGCTAAAGGCCATATTACACTATGAGTGTTACTCATGTGAGTTCTCTTATGAAATATACCTATGAAAAGTCATATGACGTCGAACTGATATGTGTACTTTGTGTACATCTTCACACCTTGAGTAGCAATAATCATATGAGTGAACGTCAACAGTCATGAAAGTAACAATGAAAAACTCGACAAAAGTTTTAATTTACACCAGCATTTTGGGAATTCGTCGGATATTTAACGGGGTATTCTAGTCTAGAGGCTCGAATTTTAGGTGATATTTGAAGTGCCGTAAAAAAAAGGCAATCAATATTTTTCTATCCATTTTTTTATGAATTATTTATTAACATTGCAAGAATACAGCAAAAAAATTAAAAAATTAAAAAAGTTAAAAATTCAAAAAATTAACAGCTGATGAGGTGGGGGGCTTCAAAAAATTGGCGCGTGATCATGCCCACGATTCCAACCCACCTAGCAATCCGAAAAAATAAAATAGAAAAGATTATTAGACTAGAGTAATATCGCTATGTCCGGAACTAGGGAAAAGTTGAAAAAATAAATTTTTTCACAAAATGGTCGCTGCCTAAAAAAAAGAAGCAATTTTTGTACCACTTTTTTGACATTTTCGAATTTTTTAAAAATAGTAAAAAATGAAATTTCGGGATGCGGCTAGTTGCGGACATAGACAGGTCTATAAAGAAGAGTCTTAAAAAAATTTCAAGTAAATCGGTCTAGTAGAACTTGGGAAATCGTGGGCATCGTCTTGAAAAAGGCAGTTTCGAGAAAAACGCGTTTAAGGTGTAACAACACTGTAAATTTTTTGAAAAATCGTTTTTTTTTATTGGCTTAAAAAATAGTTTAGACCCTTTAGAATAAGAAAAAAAGCTCCCGTGCGAGAAATTTTTTTTTTCCTTTGAAAATGGAGGTCGCCACCAAGCGCATCAAACTTGCTCCGAAACATGTCCCGGGAAGATGGCTGTGGAGCCGCCATTTTGTTTTTTGTTTCGCTGTCAAAAATTTATCAATAAAGTTCAATGTATGCCCGATGATACCCTTAAAAGGTTTTTTTCAAACACCTTTAATTTTGCGAGAAAAAAATTCGTGAAGAAACCTTTTGTTTTAACCGTTACAGAGGCGTTACCCCTTAAAGTCCATACGTCCACTTGGTTTGGAGGTTAGAATTCAACTGTTAGCAGCTGGATGCAAGTGAAGACTAAATATAAAGATACAAATTTGAAAAATCCTCTTGTAGGCATATTCTTGAATAGTTAAATTTTGAAAATATGAAAACAAAAAAAAAAGAATTTTTCGAATTTCTAGACTAGAATACCCCCTTAAGAACCGAATTAAAAAAAAAAACGTCTTTGGTCTCGGCCGTGGCTATTGAAAAGAAATTCAGGACGTGAATTAACCAATTTAGTCATTGATGAGCTAAAAGTGGAAGATGAGAAAGGCTTTCAAAACTTTTGTTCGAATGACGCCAAAATCGTTTGAGAAATTATTATTAATTGTAAAACCTCTTATTGAAAATCAAAACCACAACTTTGCGAGAGTCCATATCAGCTAAAGCAAGGTAGTTTATAACAGCTTTTTAGTTCTAATATCAAAGAAAAAATGTTCTTCAGGTTTAGGTATTCGCTTGTAATGAGGCAATATATTCTTAAGACTGTTCACAATTTCGTAAAAGGCATTATTCCTGGCATGTTTATTGGAATAGAGACTATTAGTGCTATCATATGTGCAAGGATAAAGCTGCCATAACTCAGTCAATTTAAAAAACAGCATCTTTGGTAAATTCAATCTAAAATTACATTTATATAGACTCTATGTTCTTATTAAATTATAAAAATACCTTGTTTCCGATACTAATTTTGAAAAATGTCCTACTTTTGACAATACAATTTTTAGGTTAACTCACAGCAAATTAGAACCGTTTCTATTTTACTGAAACTCATTTGAGTTCAGAAAATGACGCTCACATGAGTTTATTTTTCGTCTTTACATTTTGTTATCTGTCATTTAGTGAACTCATGTGAGAACTCACGTGAGCAACACTCATAGTGTAATATGGCCTTAACTCATTATGAAACGGTATGTTTTGTATAATAATCTCATTCATATTACCTATAGGTTTTGGCTTCTGGTAGAAAGGTAAATATTGAAGAATTCAGAGCATATGCACAAGACACAGCGGAACTATTCGTCGAACTGTACCCTTGGTATAATATGCCACCTAGAGTGCATAAGGTTTTGATGCATGGAGCTGACATAATTCAAGCTGTATCAGACCGTGTACCTATAGGAAAGTTATCTGAAGAAACCCTAAAAGCAGGAAATAAGCTTTTCAAGAAAGCTAGATCTTCTGGAAGCCGCACATGCTCACGAAAAGCAAATAATGAAGATGTTCTTCACAATATTTTGATTGAATCGGATCCACTTATTACTAGTTTACGAAGGATTCCGACAAAAAAACATCAAATCCGCTAACAAGCGAGGCATGTGCTCTTTGAAATGTATGTCAGCTAGAAGAAAATATAAGCAACAATGAAGAAAGTGAGATAGCGATGCCTGCTGAATGATTTTGTATCTACTATGTACTATCTTTCATCGTAGCATGAAAATGATTTTATCGTACGATTTTCACTATTTTATTATTTTGTTATTGAGAAGAGGTAATGCATGTTAACTCCTCAAGGTCTAACTTTAGCATGTACGAACCTATTAATCGCATGTGCATTGCTGTTAATAATGTAGCTGAGCATTTTGTTGTTGACGTTTCCAAGCATGTTTTAAAAAACGTCTTTATAATACTAAGTTTTCTGTTTCTATGTTACATTGCATGGCAAGTTATTGTTTGGTTTATAATTAGTTTAACATACTAATACTAACACAGACTTAGTGATGGAAAGCATAAAGAATGTATTGTTGACCGTTCGTTTATTAAACGTGTTACTACATCGGGCTTATGTTAAGCTGGTTCTGAGTCAAAAAAATTAATCCTCCTCCTTATATATATTGTTAAGGGAATTCAAAACTAGGAAACTTTGGAATATTGAAATAAGACGATTAATATTTTATTATATAAAACTAACTAAATTGATCCGTAACAGGATTCTCTCTTAAGTTTATACATTTTTTTTATTTTTTGTTATTGTTTTTAATTTTTTTTTATTTTTTTATTTTTTTTATTTTTTTAATATTTTTTATTATTTTTTTTTCCAGGAACGTATCGTCACAATTTTAATTTTTTTTATTTAGCAAAGCCCAGATTTTCAAAATACAAAATACAAAATTTTACAAAATAAAAAAAAAAGTTAAAATATCTTCACTATTACAGAAGTTACAAGGTTTTGACCGCAAAACTTGCTTTTCATCCCACTGTACGGCGGCGCTCGAATTCATGTGTTTCGCTTCATCTGGCAGCGCGATACTATCGCAACCGACCATCTCCGATTTGAATGAAACTTTCACAGTTTGTAGAGAATATCAAAATATCTCACCAGTATTTTATGTTTTCCCCTACCACCCCCCCCCCCCCCTCCCTAACTACGAAAAACCGACAAGGGGAGTTAGAAATATTGTTATTTTACGAAAAAAAGGAACGTCATTTTCGCAAAAACGGAGAAACCGATTTTTCTGATTCAAGTGCGATATGAAGCATGCAGGCCGATTCACACCGCCGCGATAGCGATTGCGATAACGATAGCGATAATCATAGCGATAAACTAGCGACAAAATTTCTTTACACCACCGCGATAGATCACAAATAAAGACATTTGGGAAAAATCTGAATATCCCATTGTCGCAAGCGACGGCTATAGCCATCCAATTTTTGGCGATATGTAGGCAAATTGCGATTATATCCGTCTTGCATAATTGCATCAATAATAGAGGAAACATTTTTAGTACGGACTGTAGTAATGCATTTATTTGTTAAATCTTCAGTACAACGGTGAACAAAAAATTACGTAAAATTGTAGATAAATTTGAAGTTGATTTTGTGTATGATTTTTTTTTTGTCTTGAACAAGTCAAAATATGTTCGCTTTTATAATCGAATGACGTCTATACCCGTTTGCATTTCTGGGCACGTTTGTAAAGTTAAAAGTGTGCGTCAATGGGCGGTATGGAACAAATTAGAGTTCCCCAATTGTATTGGCCAGTATCGATGGTGGACATGCTACGATAATGTGTCAACTGAATTTGTACAATGTGTAGATTTATTAAAGGCTTAACGTACAATAAGATTACACATCTTTTTAGTACAAAGAACGTTGGACTAATTAGCTTACTAAAAACTAAATAACTAAATACTTTAAATAAGATGTAAAATGCATATGTGAAATATAAAATAAGACATAAGTAAAAAATAAAATAAAAATAAAAGTTTATATAATACAAAAAGATATAATATTAACAAACAACAAACTAAAATTACAGAAACTATATACTCGATTGATCGAGGTGGTCCTGCTTCAGAGCGGAAACATATTAAGCGGTGGCAGTGTAACTCTGTGCTATCAACCTCCACAACCTATCAGTCGAGCCCACACGCTAAGCATCAGGCCTAAATAGCTCGAACAAAGTAAGAGTCGTCCACTATGGAATATTGAAATTGAATCGGATCACAACATTTCATCCAGGAGTTGAGAAAAACCCCTAGATTTCGCACACGATCAGTAAATTCCGGAAATATAGGCGGTAAATCAGAAACTTCAATCGGTCGTCGATAAAATGGAATGCATTGGCATTTTTGGGGATTCAGTTGTAAACCATTATTAGTCGCCCAACTCAATACATTCGTCAAGTCAGAATTTAAACGGTCGATGCAATCCTCCATTAGACCAATGGGACGACCAATATATAACTGCACATCATCAGCATATATGTGAATTTTACAATCCCCAATAACCTCAGGAAGATTATTAATATACATGCTAAAATCAAAGGGCTCAAAATAGATCCTTGAGGCACACCACGAGTAAGAGGCAAGGCGTCAGAAAAACTGTTCCCTATTCTTACCCGCTGAAAGCTGCCAGACAGAAAACTGCCGATAAGGGAAACTGCAGTTGAATGAAATTGAAAGTTGAAAGTTGAACGACCTGCGTATATCGGTTATAACTCTTAATAGAGCCGTTTCACAACTATGCGATTTTCGGAGACCAGATTGGCATGACTTTAGCATATTATTGATCTAGAGATATTGAACGATTTGCCAGGTCAATAGCTTTTCCATCACTTTGGCTAGAAAGCATAACAGGCTGATTGGCCGGAAGTCCCCAGGATCTTTAGCTTTATTGGTTTTAGCCACCGGTAACACCGTTGCGATTTACCAGCTAAAAGGGCACTGAGAAGTAGTGATGGAGGTATTGATAATATTAATTATAGGGTGGAGTATCCAAGGTAAGAGAATTTTTGTAAATTTAGGATGAATGCCATCTGGTTGCTTCTGACTTAATAGCTCTGACCGCAGCAATAACGTCCTCAGCTTCAACACATCTAAAACAGAAAGTAGGCAGATCATTAGTTGCACTAGTATCTGATACAGCGCCTTAAAGTGGGGAACCACTGGCAAAGGAGGAATATATATTAGAGAAGTGCATATTCATTACACATTGGGATCAATGTTTGAATCGAACTTGTCTTTACCACAGGCACCAGCCCTACGCAGGTTATCCCATAATTTTCTCTAAAATGTCGTGTTTGAATAGGGGCATACCCATCATGAAGGTAATATACAATTTGGTGTCAAATCCTTATCTTCGATTGAAATACATGAAATGATACTATCCCAGGGCAGCATGGTACATTCATTTTCCAGAGAATGTATGTAGGTCTAAATTTTGATAATTTCTATATGCAACTGTCTTATACATTGGATAATCATATCTATATCAATGTTGTACGTCATGAAAAGAAAATCATGGTCAAAAATAGCCGGAGGAGTAATTTGATTATCAAAAGAAACAGCTCCTCTATCAGCAGTAAGAAATAAGTCAAGCATTGATGGATTTACCGCATTAAAGTAAGTAGGGAGACCATTAACAATACTGAGATTAAGAGATTGCAGTATAAATGAAAAGATTTCAGTTCTGCTATTAGACTGGATCATGTTTACATTGAAGTCCCGCCCAATGATAACATTTGAGTATCTATGTACAAGTTGTATAAAGGTGTCTCTCAGCTCCCTTACGTTTTCAAGAGAAAAATTATTTGGCGGGCAGTACACAGCAGATAGGAAACATTTTTCAGCACCAACTTTAACCTCAACACACAAAAGTTCTAGAAAAGCAGAATGCGAGACACTGATAATTCGCGATCGAAAACAATCTCTAACATAGATTGCTACCCCGCCGCCGATTCGTCCTGACCTGTCATTTCTGAAGAGCTTATATCCAGGTAATACTATAAGACTGGACGGAATGTGGAGCTTCAGCCAAGTTTCACACACCAAGATAATATGTACATCCGAAGCAGAAAATATATCGTGCATCTAGTTTAGGCCTCAAGCTCCTTGCATTCAAATTCACAATGTTAAGACCATTCGACTGTTTGCAGAAAATATTTATTTAGTAAGACTCTTACCCGGTTCGACGAAAAACTATTAGTTTTGGTATTCATCCAGCTCTACCCATACTCTTACTGATATTGAATATAAATCTAAAGATATGAAAGATATATGCAAAATTAGTGACGTAGATGTTTTTAAATAGTTCGGCTATAGAGATCAACATCAAAGAACACCTCACATCTCGATTGTCGATTAAGGATTCCCTTTAAAATTTCACTTGATGCGTCCTTTCGCAGCAATGAATGCTCGACAAGAACCTCAGAAAGATCAGTACAAGACTTAAATTTACACAACCTTTTATAAGTAGATAATTGAAAACGCATTTGGAATTTCTGTGCAAAATGGAGAATTTTTATCAATCCTACTGCAACACAGCCTGAAATAACTATTAAAATTGATCAAGTCCCATACGCTTTTCATATTTTTTTACAAATCGCGAATGAGAACGATAATTATTACACTCAACATTTAGAGCCCTCTTAATCAAAAATATGGGGGGTTTTGATAAATTTTAAATTTAATGGAAAACAACAAACGGAAGAAATTTTCCAAATCCAACAACGTTTTTGTACTTGCACTATAACCTACCTACGTACAATTAACACCGCAACTTCGCCTAATTTAACTCGAAACTATCTCATAATTTGTCGTGAAAAACATAAATTTATCGCGTCCCTTTTTCTAAAGGACACATATCACTAACTTGACGTCACCACATCCAGTTTTCTTTAGAAAAAAGGACACGACAAATTAACGACAAATTTTGAAATACTTCAGAGTAAAATCGTCTATAACCTCACTTCATTTAACACTTTCCACTTGTATTCTAGGTTAGATTTAGCCTCTGGGGAAGGACACAATAAATCAACTCTGTTCGCGGTGTTCACAGGGTCGCAGTGGGCAAGTCACCAATACTCTTAAGCCAATCGGTATTCAACTCCTTGGCAACATAAACCGTCACTTTGTTCTTTTTATACTCTAGATAAAAACTAAAGGGTACCTAATTGTAACACCTAGAAATAATGATGCTAGAGCAAAATGGACTGTTCGTTCTTCAGTCAGTCCGTCCGTCCGTCCTCACCATAACTCGGGAACGCGTGCACTTCGAGGGCTGAAATTTTGCACATTAGCTTTAAAAAAAAAAAAACAAAAGTAAAATTAAGATCGAAAATGGGACAAATTGGCTAACTCCTTCGTGGGGATGCCATACAAAAAATTTTATTTTTCACTACATATTTGGACCCTACCTGAGAACGCGTAAAGATTTATGCACAGTGTTTTCATAGCAATGGTAAATAAAGTGGTAAAAACGGACTAAATCTGGCAACCCCTTCTTGAAGTTGCCAAATAAAAATTTATATTGTTTACGGATACTGTCAAAACGATCAGTCCTACACATTTTTATTGTATGGGAACATGGGGAATTGTGAGTCACACTTTTTCCAAGCTCGATAACTGCCACAAAAATCAAATTTTTTTAAAATTTCAAAATGGTTTATGTTACTAGGAAGGAAACCATAACTTTTAGCTTAAGCAGTATCTTGAAATTATTATCTGCTGAAAAAATCTGAGCGTTGGCAAAAAACATGCATTTTTGAGATTTTTAAAAATGTTGGGGAATTGTGAGTCACCGACTGAATTAAGTGGAAAATCCAAAAAATCGCTGTAAAATATTTATTTTATGGTTGGAAATTACATAACAATTAGTTTTAAAAAATATATAAAAAGGAAGGTATTAAAATTATTCGGATTCGCAATTCGGGCATGTGAAATAGGCTCCAGTACTGACGCATTTCAACTGAACAGCTCGATCGCATAAATCGCAGCGAATGGAATTGTTTCGGTTCAATTTCTTCGGCATATCCTCCATACAAAGTATGCAGAAGTCAACTTCTTCGTCTTCAGAAAAAACACGCGTTAAAAATAAGATATTGGCTCGAAAAATGCCAAAGATGTTGTGGCTCACAATTCCCCAAAAAAAGTGACTCACAATTCCCCAAACGTTTTGATTGACAAGAGGGCCGTGTATGATTCGCTCATTGCATGTTTATGCGAAATTCCTTTTAAAAGTTGAAATGTCGATGCCATAAGATAATTATGAATATATTTACCTATCGATTCTCCGAAAATCGTTGTCACATCAATGCAAACAGAAACGCTCGGAATAAATATTTTGAGAAAATGAGAAAATTTTCCAAGTGGTTGCCGCACGGAACGAACGAGTACGTGTACACGCATCGATTGCTAATGGAAAATGAGTTTGGTCAAATATAAGACAATGACAGCCATTTGCATGAGTCAGACTTTCCAATTATGGTGAAATATTGACGTGACTCACAATTCCCCATGACTCACAATTCCCCAATGTCCCCATACTAAACACTTTTTCCGAATATGAAATCCTATAAAATTGTTTATGGTCAGTTTTTCTGTTCGACGAACCGTTCTAGAAATATATACGAAAAATAACTTCAAAAATCAAATTTACAACAGACCATACGAAATTTCTTACGGGCATTCATCTAGGATATCATAAGAATTGCTCTAGACAAATTCTAGCTTTTTTACTTGTTTCATTTGAATTATATAGATTTTCAACTGTATGACAATTCTTCCTAGTTACTAAACGAACTACATTTTCAATGGCGTCTGATAGAATATTCAAGTGCAACCCACCGGTGATGCACGCCGTCCGATGTGACAGCCATATGCGACCCACCACCCACCGGTGGTGCACGCGGACCCATGAGGCAGTCGAGTGTAACTCACCGATGATGCACGCCGGTGTTCCTAGTCACCTGTGGTTCATGAGGAATGAAAAGTCTAAAATTATAGCCAGGTCTGTCTATGGTTCTCCCTTTCTTGGACCGGTATCCACCGTAGGCATTGCCAGCTTGGTTATCGGATCTCTCATCAAAGCGGATGTTCGTAAGAAGCAGAGATTAGCAAACCTGAACATATGCAGGTGTACAAAACTTTTTCTTGATGGGTCTAATACGAATTTCTCTGATTTTCTCTTGGGACTGGGAAGAAAATAATATAGAACTGTGGTTTGCATCATCACCGGCTACGGTTCGCTTCACACTCATCTAACAAAGATGGGACATCGCTGTGTGTCTGTCCTGCCTGGAAGGAGAGCCTGAAACAACCGAACTCTTTATGTGTGCTAGTGTGGCGTTTGCCTGGAGCCAGCAAGATACGCTTGGATCTGCCCTTCCATGAGCTGAAACACTGCCTCCCCAAGACCTGATGTGCTTCATTAAAAGAACAGGAAGGTTTTGGTGAGAGGGTTTCTGGCATATAAAGTCTAAGGTAAAAGCACCAGTAGTCGCCACCCTTAAGGCCTTATTTTTAAAATATTTGTTTCTTGTTTGCGTGTTTTAAACGTTATATTAATACGTTAATTCATAAAACCAATTTTAGAAAAAAACATTTTTTTGAATCTATGAAAATGCACCAGTAGTCGCCACTTGAAAAATAGATTTTACCAGTATTCACCGCGGTCTATACCAGTAGTCACCACGATATTAAAATTTCGTTGAATAATTCACGTTTATTTGTGCTGATACAAAATTTAATTAAACGAGACATCCTTGTTACATACATAGCACCTAAATCCCGTCTTAAACTCTCAAAATCGAACGTACTATTTAACAAACTTCATCTTATTTTGTACAATTTTGAAAATTAAGTTAATTAGTTAACTTAATGCAACATCTTTATATTCTATGCGAAAACAGTAACAAACAATTTTCTTGACAATAAAAATTGAAATAAAGAGTGCTTTGACATAGGGATGCCCTCTGAAAATATAGATTAATACATTTGCTTGGAAGGAGAAGAATAAAATTAAAATATGTCATAATTTTTTTTTTTTTTTATTTCATTATCATTTACGGATAATCCTCAGAATCCTTATCTAGGATAACGTCTTCACTTAATGCTGAAGGGATTCATTGCTCTTCTTCCGAAAACAAAGTATCTTTCAGTCTCTTCTTGGCTTGACTAGCCCGAAGTTGTCTTCGATTAGCCTATTTCTTAACAACTTCTGCTTTCTTTTTAAGCATTTCTTCTTTGGCCTTTCTCTTCTCTACCCTTTCTTCAGCATTTTTCTTCGCGGATTCTTCTAATATTTGTTTTTTAATTGTTTTGTTCTCATGATATTATCTCCAAGAATGTGACGTTATCAGGCTTGGTAGAGTTTCTCTGTTCTTTTTTTTTTAGTTCTTGACCATAGGTTTGGTGTGTTTCAGAAGTATCTGGTGTTTCAGTGGTATCTGTAAATGCTTCATTTCCAATTATTACAGCGGTGGAATCAATCGTCGATTCTTCTCACGTTACAGCAGCGGCGGAGAAGGAAGCCGAAAAAAGAGGGAGGAATATATGGCTGATTCTTGTCTATTTGCAACGGTGGCGCTTAGTACCTTCCTCCAAACACCGAGCGAAGTTAATCCACCCTGTCTCAGATTTGCCGATTCCCCAGGTAGGAGGAATACTTTCAGCAATATCGACGGGTATTCTTTCGTATCTGAAAATAACTAACGGAGGAGCCATCACTCCAGCGGCATTGCCAACTACAAGCACGGTTAACTCCTTCTTTTCATCAACGTTGACTTTCTAATACATAGTTTTATCTCCTTTAGGTGCAAAACCGCTGTTTCAGTAGTTTCAGCGGTCGATGTTATATGTATGTATGTACATGTCAGTGGTTATTCCTTACAGATATATTCTCATCATTCTAATCAATTAATTAGTGCCTTGTGTTGGACTTTTACAATTTTAGCCGTTTATGAATTATCAAACTTACTAGTTTATAGTGCCATATAAGTCACGTTCTTGGGTCACAATGTCCTTGCTTACATTGACGAATATCCCTTACGACTACTGGTTCCGGTGGTCCGATTATAGTCAAAATCACATTATTATAATTCTAAAAGAAAATTTAATATTTTTATCAAAAAGAATTACACAGTTAACCAAAATATTGGAAACACTAGTAGTCGCCAGGGATGGCGACTACTGGTAAAATATGTAAAATGGGACCCAGTAGTCGCCACTCATGAAAAATCTCTATATTATGATAAAACTAAGGGAAACCAACCTAAATCACGTTCTACAGTTGATAAAAATTACATATATCGCCTCAGCACCAATGCTAAGTACAGTAGACAAAAAATATATCTTCAACAACAGACCTGTGTCCTTGTTTGATTCGGTAACGTATCCTTCATGCAACTACCACTAAGCACATCTCTTTCCTACTTCACTTTCCCCACTCTCCTCTCAAGGTTTGCAAGCAAACGCTTCACTTGACACGGGAGAGAAAGTTTTGAAAAATCTAGAGTGGGAGAGTTTCAATTTGTGTTTGTTACTGAACGCTTATTTTGACACAGTTGTGGCGAGAGTGGCGAGTACTAATGCAAATTTTTGGGGTGGCGACTACTGGTGTTTTTACCTTAATATCATTTTTATATTTTATATTTACAATAAATCCACATTAATATTTTTATCACTTTATTTAATATTATATATACAGGGTGTCCCGTAAATCGATTTCAAGCCGGAACCGGGTAATAGATTAAATCATAATAGTTACCAGAAAAATAAAAAAAATCCAACTCATGTATTTTTTTAAATTATAGACATTTCTTTTGTTTTCGAGAAAATGTACACCCTGTGATGGTTTTTTAGCTCATGTTGCTACAAATCTTTACTTTTTTCAATTTTATTTTTCTTATGTACCCACTTTAAATTCTAAGCCAATTGCTCCACCTTGGAGGAAAATGTCACATTTTGCCGAACCAAGAATAGAAAATTAATATTTCACCAAACTTTAATCGACTGTACTGGAAAAAAAATGCACTACGCCAGTTTGGCAAGTAACTTTAAAAGTTGACGCATTTAGTAAAGATTGTGTAATGATATAACATTATTTCTTAGATTACGAAAAAAAACATTTTTTTCTTCAAGCAACCCCGTTTCGAAAAAATTCTTTTTACGTACTAAAAATGATTCTAGTGTACCCAAAGCATGCCGCAAGACCGTAACTTTACGTTTCTAGTTTGAGTGAGACGAAGAGTCATTACATGAAGTGTGAGTGAGTCAGATAGTGAAGCTAGCGAGTTAAATCATTGAGTTTTTACAAATGTGCACCGTCTACTCTCCACAGGGGGCCGACTTCCAAACCAAGTACATGGTGAAAGAAGAAGTTCCTTACCTTACGAGGACGTAGTACCGGCATAGCGTAACTACTACGTAGTACTTCAAGCAGTTGAAGAAGACCCAAGTACTTTGGTACGTGCAATCCAGGAAAGCACAGGAGTACCTAAAAGTATAACTCACCGAATTTTACTAAAACATGAGCTGCAGAATTACGGAAGCAGTTGATTTTGTCAACACCGGAACATTTGCCCGTCTGATAACCCGGATCATTTTGAAGAAGATGTCGAACTTGTATTGCAGCTGAAGGAAGGCAGTTTGAACATCTCTTGGTTCCGCAAAATGTGACATTTTCTTCCAAGCTGGAGCAGTTGGAATTTTAAGCAACAGAGTTACATAAGCACAATTCGGGATTACATAAGAAAAATAATATTGGAAAAAAGTAAAGATTTGTAGCAACGGGAGCTAAAAAACCTTCACAGGGTGTACATTTTCTCGAAAACGAAAAAAATTTCTATAATTTGAAAAATGCATGACATAGATTTTTTTTACATTTTTCTGGTAACTATTATGATTTGCCCTATCACCCGATTCCGGCTTGACGCCGCCTTACGGGACACCCTGTATATACTACAAGAAAAAACAACATTATTATTTTCAATTGCTTAGTTTTTGAAAGGCTTGAAACATCGTCAAGTGCAAACTAAGTTTTCAGTCAAAATATAAGTGTTGTTTTAATTGAGAATTTTTATTTATACATATATCCAAGTACAATAATGTGACAACGCTCTCAAATCCAAGCACTACACCCACTCAACACATACTCCTATGTAGAATATTTATCCAATAATTTTCTTAAATTTTTTTCCTTTTCAATTAAACCCAGCATATTCGACAAGTTTTTCTTTTTACCTATCCTACATTATCTGTGCATGTACAATCCAATGAAACGGACGAGTTTAATTGAAAAAAAGCCCCCTCCATAATCAATATTTTCATATCCACCATGGAAATTGTGCTAATATTATTCGATTGCGCGATTCTCATGTAATTTTTAATTAAAATAATAAAACCGATGTTAACTAAAAATATTGAAATGATTTATTCGACAAAAAAACAAAAAACACGAAATTGAATTCGTGTCTAGATAAGCATGTCGTGTTGGCATATTACACCTACCTATCTACCTATCAAGCTACAGACATACAAACATACAGAATTTCAATTTAAAATTTATTTGAACAATGGCCGCCACGTAGATTTCACATTCAGCGAAAAAAACGGGTTAATAATTTTCCAAATAAATATTGATTTCAAAGTGTTTTCAGTTTTTCGCACAAATTACCATCAATCACTACCCCCCGCCCATTTTTCATTTGTAAATTCATGCGAAAACCAATGACAACCGCGATTTATATATCCTAGAATGAAATTTAAGTTTCTCATTCCGTTTTTAAAGCATAGAAATAATTATGGCAGAGCAGAATGGATCGTTCTTCCGCATGATAAGATAACTGCAGAACGCGTGTACTAGAGAGCTGAAGTTTTGCACATGGGATTTAAAAAAAACAATAAGTTCGAACAAATCTGGCAACTCCTTCCTAAGGTTGCCATACAAAAATTTCGTTTATCACTGTCCGAGAACACGTTAATGTGGAGAGCAGAAATTTGGCATATGGTATTTGCATATAGCAATTGTTAAATAAAATTTCAAAAATGAACTAAATCAGGCTACCCGTTCTTGGTACTGCCATACAATATATTGGTTTTTTACTACATATTTGGAAGCTGCTCGAGAACGAATCGACGTCGAAACTGAAAGTTTTTTTGGTACACAGCGTTTTCATAAAAATTTCAAAAATGAACTAAATCAGTGTTGCCATACAGAACTTTTTGTTTTCACTTTATTTAACTTTTATTTTCATCTAGGTTATAATATTAATGGTCTTCAATCAATTGCGACGTTTTTCTTTATTCTATTTTTCTACGACTTTCTATTAGTCCGTGTTATATTTTTTATTATTTTTTTTTTATTTTTTTATTTAGGATTTTATTTTCTGGAATCCTGGGCCGACTCCCAAATTTTGCAATTCGTTCTGATCCCTTCTTACCACACCCACGGTTCGATGACTTCATCGTTACATCATGAGTCCTTAAATGAAGGTAATGAAATTTGTTCTGAGCCTGGGACTAAACTCATTACATACATTGATACTTGATCACTTAATCATTTAATTGTTACATTATTATCTTGTATTATCACTAATACATTCACCAATCAAATCATGATGAAATAATGAAAATGCTTAGTGTAATTATCATGAATTAAATTCATAATGATGACATTGATATATGGATGAATTGAAAAGAGGTTGAGGACCCAGGCGGGTCTCTGGAACGTAGGTTACATCAAGTCCCATTTTTCACCATCCAGACTTACATATGAGCAGATGCTCATAGGTGCCAGTCCAAAGCTCTTACAAAGTTCAATGTTGGGCCCCAACCATCCTTAACGACTTCATGCAATTCTTCCAGAAGGTGTGACCCAAGGAGTCTGTAAACTTTTCCTGACATTAACAATTTTCTAGTATGAGAAACTTTTACCTTTTTGGTGTCCCTAACGTCGATACTTATTGTAAAAATCTTCCTAAAATTCCTGTAAATACCTAACAATTTCGGAACAAATGTCCAAGCTAAATTATGCTTTTGCTGATTAAAATTCATCACCTCATCCAGTAGTTACCTCATATAAAAAATCTACTATTGATACAAAATCTTTTACACATACATACATATATGACCCCTACCATATGCTCTTCCTACCCTTTAAGTTTACCGTGGAGAAAATAATGTTATCAACAAAATTGGAAAATTTCATTCATCAGAAATACTTTTTTTTCGGGGTGGCTTTTGTTTGCTAACTTGTATATTTCGGTGAATAACTTATCCAAAATTCATTCAATTTACTTGAGAACCACTCATCCGACTTTGATAGAAAGCAGAAGAAAAAAGAACTCCGAGTTAAGGTCAACGTCTCTCCACCCATATTTATGGTGAAAACTTTCACAAGTTTATTCTTGTCAGCGGAAGGGTTGATTTTGATCAAGTCCCTGTTATACACCGGGTGTTAGGTAAATACTTTCTTAAATTCAATAACGATCTAAGGGGTAATTTTTTCTTTTTGTATCGACATTTTATGTAGGAAAGTTCCATATTGCCATTGAAGGGGTTTAAATGATTGGCTAGAAAGAAGTTTCCAAAAGAAAAAAAAAAGTTGCCAAATTTCACACGATTGCTAATTTTGAAAAACTTTTTTTGGCGAAGCTGAGGGGATACCCTATGATGCCTTGTCAAAAAAGGGAGAAAGGGTAGAGAATTGAGGATTATTAGGTTGAGACAAGCAGGCGACGGTGCGCATTACGCTTGAATGTTTTTGGCTTATAGCTGCGAAGAGGGGGGGGGGGCAATGGATGGCAAACTGTTCCACATTCGTACTGCTCAGCTTATGAAGGATTCACGGAATTACACTGTACTACCGAATTTGACTCCAGGGTAGGAGGATGAATGCTGGTTACACCTCGTGTGGTGGCTAGAAATTTCGTTAGAGTAATGACCATAGAAGTAGCGATAAAAAAGAGACAGACATCCAACACTACGTCGGTCCTCTAGGGAATCAATAGTTTCTATTGATATCTCATCGCTAATAACTGGAAGGCCGTCTTTTGGACTTTGTCTAACATGGACAATGCAGTGCGTCCAGCCCTTGCCTATTCTAATCTAGGTCTGATATGAGACTTGTAGTTTTACGCCAAGTTTAATGGAGTAAAATCCTTCTTGGAACTTTGCAAGACGCCAACGTATTTCATCGTGCTATTGTAATTCCAAAAATGTGATCGGACCAACTAAGATTGTTGGATATTTCAATGCCTAAGATGTTAAGAGATGGTGAGTTCGAGATATCTTCTCCATCAACAGAAATGGGATGAGCGGGAGTTGGAGTATGTTTGAGTGATAACATACAACACTGGAAGCATTAAACAAGACCCAATTCACTCTGCCCTAAGCGTATATAGTTGTAAGATCAAAGTTTAGTAAACTGAATATGTAGCTCCATTTGTCAACTATAACATTTCCACGGGAATCTATAGCTGATTCCGAGTCGAACGAGTACACGATCTCAAGAGTGCTGTCGTATGCAAAACTATGAATAGGTTTTAACGTGCGAGCTAGCAGATCATTAATAAAAATAAGGAAGAGAGTAGGAGAGAGCACAGAGCCTTCCGGTACACCGGCATGAATTTTAAAATGGTCAGACGTTAACTTGTAGTGAACGGCGGGAGAAAAAACTTTCAATTCGTTTTAAGAAAGGAGGGTCTAGACCTAATGCCTGAAGTTTAGCTAAAAGAGCAGGATGCCAGACTCTATCTAAGCCCTTCGAGATATCTAATGCGATGATTTCAAATTCACCAAAATTATGGAGATATTAATTCTAACGACGCTCGGTAAGGATTGGTAGTAAATCTCCAGTAGACCGGCCAGCATGAAAGTCGTATTGGCGATCGTTATTAAGGTGATTAGTTTCTAGATATTTCATCAATTAGGTGTTGATGAGTATTTCGAAAACCTTCGAAATAATCGAAGTAAGAGCAATTGGTCTATAATTTCGACGAATTTCTATCTAATGTTTTGGTCGAATTGGAGCTTAGCTCGCTGAATAATGGACTTGCAGGTGTTACGTACTTCTCTATAGATCTGCTTCAATTACACTGAATTTCGCTACACATCCAAAACCATAAGATGTGGATAATGGATTTAGAGCGGTACTAGAGAAAAACACTCTGATCAGTCTAACTCTCCAATGAATTTGTTGAGTGAAGCCGAATCTGCTTGATCATAGTGCCAAAACCAATATTTTTTTGATGAAGGTGACTATTGGGATTCAATGAAGATATGGAGAATTGAGCAGAAACGAGAGAATGATCCGAGATGCAAAAGGATTTGGCAATGTACCAATCGAAATTGAATATTCAACGATAAAAGCTGTATATAAAAACTACCCACCAAAATACAGTTTTTGTGCGAAATATAATATCAAAATTTGTTGTGACGTTTTATTTTCATTTTTTTTTATGCATTGACAGTGGTAGGCTATCTGGTACCTGCATCCTACATAAATTGCGCTATTTTAAAATTAAATCGAAAATATCTGATAGCCAAGCAGAGAGCAAATCAGGGCATTTCACCACAAATCCTTGGATTATCGTCAAAGTCACAAATTATTTCCACTTTCGGGAGGGCAAATATTGACATTGTTGGAAATTGTGAAAATCCATGCCATCGTGTCTGTCATTGATGGTGGTGATGATGATGATGGAAGACTGCAATTTAGTACACCGGGTAAACATTTATTTGTGAGGTTATTGATACAAAAAGCGATTTTTCACGTCAATAAAACACGCATTAATACTCGCGATGGTAACAAAATAGAAAATTCACCAATGTCGCGGCTTTTTGCATGAATTTGTAAAAATGAAACCTGGGCGAATGGTGGCAAGGAGGAAATACTGAAAACATATTGAAATGAATATTTATTTGGAAAATTATTAACATTTTTTTTTCTTTGAATATGGAATCTACTTGGCGGATATTATTCAAATAATTTTTTTAATTCAAGCATATTCTGAATGTTTTGTCTGTAAGGTGGGTAGCTGGATAGACAAGCAAGTTGGTAGGAACATTTAAGAGAAATTTGCTGTCACACATCCCAGACTGAATCCTCTCAAGTGCGTGAGGATGAATTCAAGGAAATCCCTAAATTATAACCCACAAAATCCGATGCTGCTATTCGACAATATTTCTGGGGACACTTAATCCTGGGAATGTACTCAATACATACTTACATATCCTCTGAAATATACCACCAACTGGTGCGGTACTGTATTTTCAAGAGTTATTTCCGGAATCATTTTATTAATAAGAATATCATAAAGGACTTGAAGTGATTGAGGTCAATCTTATTTGGGGATTTTCCTCAACGAATTGTCGTAGATTGTACTTAGCTCTTCACTTCTCTTCTCTTCTCTTAACGAGTTTTCCGTCAAATAAATGGGCAAGCATCTAGTTGTGATTCATTAAAGTAACAACGAACATCTTGATTAAATCTTGCCACAGACCCGGGGCGGTAAATCTCTGTAACTTCCTCCAAAGTCTTTTGGTATTTTATGAAATATTATGTTGCTAACCACACTACTAGCTGCATGCTAGGTAAGCTGCTTAATTATTATTGCTGTGTCTACAAGGTCGAGGTTATTCAAACTGTTAACTGTTCACAGTGAGTCAGAATTTTTCTTAAATCTGCATATAACGAGATCCTCAACGGTTTTAACTAGAATTAAATTTTTCTTATTGCTTAATGCTTGCGTGAATCTTTTTGGTTTGCGGAAGTTAAAGATTTTCCATCGGTCCCATCTGACCTCAAAGTTGTACGTTTTATGATAGCATAAATTTTTGTATTGTTGTGGAATCTTTGATTAATTGATGGATTGATGGTAGATGGATTTGGAATTCGACAATGACCAAAAATACGGATCGAGTTTCAATTGATTTACAAGAAGAAAAAAAAGGGAGCTTCAATCAACTCTCCAGGGGGGAAACTGTGACCTTGTTTTTTTTTACTATTATTTTTCTGTTATTATTATTATTAATTTGAAATGAATAGAGATAGACAATAGAACTTATGATGATCAAGGTCTCTGTGCATAGCAGAATGTACTTGGAAATGATGATATCAATTAATGATCATGAGAGGTCCGTGTTAAGTGGAAAAAAAGTTTTTTTTTTTTTTTATAATAGGTGAAGGCAGTTCATTAGTATACCCCGTCACGTGATTGCCAGACCATTATAGTAACTACTGTTTACAATTGGGCCAAATCTAGTAATGATTTTTGATGATGTAAACGGTCGTCAATTTAGCACTGTCATTTATTGAAGAAGTATAGTAACTCGTCGCTTTAATGATGATGTGAATTTGTCGGGAAAAAATTTTGTTTTTGTAAGAGGTTCAAAAATTAAAAAAAAAACAAAACAAATGATGGACTAGGAAATCTTGTTCTACCATCTGCAAATGGATTTCTGTGCTAATTTTACATATGTATGTAGGAATGTATGTACAGTAGAGGGTGTAACTGTAAGAAAGTGTTATAATCCTTAGCGAATTTCGTTTATTTTTTGAGTCATAGTCCTTGTTTTTTTGTATACAAGGTGGTTCGAAATAAATATGAAATATTTTTGGGAGGTGATAGTATTGATCAAAATGTACACAAAATTGTATCTGAGATGGGTCTGATCGTTATAAAATAAGCTAGTAATAAATAGTAAAATTTCCAAGAATCATACAGATCACAAATTTATAGCACAAATCTTATCCTTATTTGTGCAAAAAAACTTTGTGACAATCTTAAGAAAGAGTTTTCAGTTTTTTTCTCAAAAATGGTTACAGGTAGGGCTGCCATCTATAAAATCATTAAACTAGGACAACAAATTCGAAAGCCCCGGACATTTTAGTTGCCAAATAATTTTCTATTTTACTTACTAATGAAATAGGTTGCAATTGTTATGCATAGCGTCTCTTTTTATTTATTTGTTATAAAATTAATCAGTTTACAAAAAACCGTAAATAAAACGATGTGAATGAACTAAATTAAATCTCTCTTACAATTAGGAACATAAATAAATCTTCTTAAAATTAAAAATACAATTTTACATTTACATTTAGTGTGCCATATAGCTTTCAAAATAGCTTCATATCTCGGGAAAGGTGAATCTACATTGCGAGAGACTTTAACTTCAAGAGACCACTTCCCGATTTCTGGAAACCCAGAGACCCATGCATAATTTGGAGATGCAAAACAATCTCTAAAGATACCAAATTAGTAGAAATTATTTTGTTCTCCGGCTCCAGTCTCCCGTCGTGTGTTTCAAATAAATCAGGTTTCCATGTTCGGTCTCTAGTCTTCGAAGTTTGCTCATTTTTCGTCTCTAGATTTCCGGAGACTATTGTGTATTCTGCTGTGAAGTTGGAGTGAGTTTGGCAAGGTTTTCTGTTAATTTTTATTTAATTTATCATAGGGTAATCCATCGAAAATCGAACAAAATTTACACTTTCCCAACGTTCTTCTTTTGCTGAAAGTTAAGTTTTTTTGTCGTGCGATGAATACTGTCTGAATTATACTAAATGTAAACTAACTTTGAAACCCTTAAAATTTTCCAATTTTTGGTATGTGTAGTTACTACACAAAATGATAACTTTGAATCCAAATACCTATCACAGAAGCACGGTCTTTAAATTATTTCAGAGAAAGTTATATAAAGAATCCCTTGTATAAGAAAAACAAGAAAAAAAGCTAGAATTGGTATAAGACCAATTCTTAAGATGCTGTAGATGAATACCCGTACGTAATTTCGTATGGTCACCTATCTGCCAAAGTTTGATTTTTGAAGTGGTTTTTCCGCATATTTCTAGAAGGGTTCGTTGGAAAGTATAAATGTTGATGACCAATTTCATAGGATTTCATATTCTGAAGAACTTTTCAGTGCAATTAAAACGTTAAGGACTGATCGTTTTGACAGTATACGTACAAATCTTAAAATTTTTATATGGCAACACCAAGAATCCGTTGCCCAATTTAGTCCATTTTTGAAATTATATTTACTATTTTCATGAAAACACTGTGTACAAAATTTCAGTTCTCTACGTTGTCGCGCTCTCAGGCAATGTGCAATACAGTAAAAACGAAATTTGTGTATGGTAACCCTAGCAAAGTGTTACCCGATTTGTCCCATTTTCGAACTTAAATTTACTTTTTTTTTAAAGCCCGTGTGCAAGTTTTCAGCTCTTTAAATATAAGCGTTCCCAAGTTATCGTGCGGACGGACTCGGGGACAGCCGGACAGACGAACAGACGGAAGTCTCAAGTTGGGATAGTAATGGCTTTAAAGAAGAGAAATTTTTTCGTCAAACGGAGCTGATTATTTTTGAAAAAAAAAACAAAAAAAACACACTTTGTTGTGTTGTCCTTTATCCCGTAAAACTTTGCATAAATTGTTTTAAAGCTTTTTCACTTTCTTTCTAACAATGTACATAAAACAAACACAGGTACCCAAGACAAGTTACACAAGCAATTGTCGTACTGCAAGCTTCGTTACTGAGCTAAGACTGGTTGGGACCAGCAGAGTGAACGAGTGAGAGTCGAGTCGGTCTGACTGTCGGCAATATCAACTATACCGTACATACACAAAAAATCAAATTTTTATTTAATTAGTTTCCAAAATCTTAAAACCCCGGACAGTATAGAAAACCCCGCCCGGACTCTTCCCGGACGCCACGTACATGTGTTGAACCAATTGAAAGGTACTCTCCTGAGATTTCCAGATTATGAAAAAAAAAAGTGTTCATTTATAATGCATATAAACAAACTGAACACCAAATAAAAAATAAAAAAAAAAACTTTTAAAATAAATAACTTTTGTAAATAAATTGCACTAAAAAGTAAAAATATTTTTTTCATTTCTCAGTGATATACACAAGAAAAGTTTCATTGTAAAATAAGAAATGCTACAAATCAGATTAAATCTTAAAAATGTGGGCATCCATAACTACATATAATCACAATTGTCTAACTGCAACTCGTTCCCAAACTTTAAAGATTTAACACGTTCGAGCCGGTACCGATAATGATATTTCACATCATCTGGCGACGCGGTACTATCGCACCCGACCATGTCCGATTTCTATGAAACTTTCACAGTTTGTAGGGAATACGAAAATGGATCAACCATATTTTTTTGTTTTCAACTACCATGCCCCACCCCCCGCTTGGTGGGGTTAAAAATTTCAAAATTTTACGATAAAACTTCATTTTTAAAAGATCATATCTCAAGAACGAGCCTACCGGTTTTTCTGATTCAAATGCCAAATGTTTTGTAGTTTTTATAAAAAATATAGCAGCACCGAATATGTTTTTTTTTTTATTATTCACTAGTGATGACTTCTAGCACTTTTTTCTATTTTTGAGGCCAGCCCGTCCCTTTAACTCGTACACGAATTTGTCTGTCTGTATATTTCTTTTTTATTATTTTCGACACTCTCGTAGACCCACTTTTCGTCATCACTGCGAGATGAAATTTAGCACACAAATTCATGTCGCGTGATAATTGATCTATCAAAATTTGAACCGGAAATTTCCATGGAAAACCCGGAAATCGGGAAAAATCATTTGAAAATTTTTGTACAAATTTGATTAGTGATAAATCCGTTTCAGGAAAAATGCAGAGCTTTCCGATTTTTCTGAAAAAAAATTCCAGAATTTTCCGACTTTTCCGGTAAAGAAGTTTTCTAAATTATGCAGGATCAAGTTCCCTATCAACTGGCATCATTACTTTCTCTCCGACAATGGTGAAAACTTGCAGAAAAAATCGAGGAAAATGCATGTAAAACGCTTTTCCGGAATTTTTCCGACCAAGGAAGAGTTTGAGCGTTTTGCAACCACAGACAAATTTGTAGAGCGTAATGAGTTGCATAAAGTTGCTTTTGTGGAAAATTCCCTGGAAAACCCGGAAAAGCGGAAAAATCATCGGAAACATTTTCGTCGATATGATTAGTGATAAATCTGTTTCAGGAAAAGTGCAGAATTTACCAATTTTTCTGGAATTTCCGGCATTTTCCGACTTTTCCGGAAAATTTTCCGACAAAAAAGTTTTATAAGCTATGCGGAATCCTTTTTTTCCGTCCTACTGGCATCAATTCTTTCTTTTCAACAATCATGAAAACGTGCATGAAAAGTCGAGGAATATTCATCTAAATTTTTAAAAAAAATTCATAGTAATAGGAAAAGTCTGTGGAAAACATGGAAAATCGGGAAAATTGAGAAAATCAGTGTATTTTCAGCCGTCATAAAATTGTTTTAAAATATATCCATGCAGCACGTAATAACAATTTAGTTAACATGAAAAAGGCAGAAAATAAAATAAGTAAAAAACGAGTTTTCAAACAAAACTGGGCCAAGCCGCATGAAAAATTAGAAAATAAACTTTTCTTCACACACAGATTTCAGATTGTTTGATTGGGACATTTCTCTTGAATATTCTTTCTCTTCAGGAATCAAATCACTTATTACCTCTGATATCGGTGATTGTCAGCGAATAAAATGTAAGTCCACCTCTGTGTGTGAAAAAAAGTTTATTTTCTACTTTTTCATGCGTCTTGGCCTCAGTTTTGTTTGAAAACTCGTTTTTTACTTATTTTATTTAAATATAAACATTAAAACTTGTTTTTGAGTGAAATCGAATTTACATTTTATCCCCTAATCACATATCTAATTAGTTTGTAAAGATAAATAGTTTCGAGCTATCTCGAAAAGAAAGCAAACCAAATGGCCGTTTTTTGAGTGCAAAATGGATCTACTTTAATCTCGTACTTACAAAAAGCCCTTAGGTCGGCGAAATTTGCCACCTAAATAAAAAGCGTTCATAGCAGACCGCTAATCCGTATGAAAGAAATAACGGGCAAAATATATCCAAAATGAAGGCAGGAGTGTATATGACCCCACTACCATAAAGCATTTTTTAAAGGTAGATCGTCCGTATGAAGTTAACAGGATCAAAAAACGAATACATGCCCCATTTTGGACAATCCCTATAAGGGGTGGTGTACACAAGAAAAGATTGTTTTTCGATTTTACTCGATTCCAGGTAGATATTACCACCCCAGCAGAAAGAAATGGATTTGGATCTGCAAGAATTGATTCGTCGTTAATATTTTCTTCGATGATTATTGATTGAAGTTTTCAACGATAATAATTCACCGACACGTTTTTTTCGATACTGACTACTGCAGAAAGGCTTCATTCAGACCCTGTTAATTTCATCGAAGTTTTCGTACAGAAATGGGTCGATGATGAGTGACAAAGGTGCAATACGGCTTCGATGCGGTATCGCATCCATTTCCTGCTAGGATACTCGTATATCGGATGTCCTGTAAACTGAAATGTATTGGTTCATGGTATTGGTGGAACAACTTGAATACGTAGGTTGTACCATAAGTTTGACAATGTGGCAATACTAATGTTAATTGAGGCGCTGTAGTTTCCATCGTAAAGTGTGACATTTTTTAGCATATATGTACTCAGAACGTTTGTTTACTTTTGGTTGACTTGAAAATTTCATCTCGGTCAAAATATGAAATGAAATCGTGAGCATTTTGGTGCAATGATTTTTTATGCTTTTCGAAGTGGCCTCAATAAAATTCAATTCTTTTTTTTTCGATATGAAGCCCCACATAAAACCACTGTGAATCGCTGATTTAATGAATTCAATCGTGGCCGTACTTCGCTGACTGATGAATTTCAAGGTCATCAAAAATCGGTGATTGTGCCAGAAATCATCGATGCTGTGCACAAGAAAATATTACTAGATCGTCAGCTGACGTATCGTGAGTTAGAGGTGACCTCTGTCATTAGCGTGACATGTTTCGAAAGGATATAGCATGAGCAACTGATTATGAAAAAGCTCTGTTCGCGCTGGATTCCGCATTATTTGACAATCACTCAAGAAACGGCTCGTGTCGATTGGTGCAAAGAAATGTTATAAAAATACGATCACGGTGAATCCAAATTCGTGTATAACATCCATACAGGTGATGAACCTTGGATATATTCGTATCAGACCGAAAGTAAACAGCAATCGACGACCGTATGGGTGTTTCAAGATAAGCCAAATCCAACGAATGCACGAATCACTTCGAAGTAAATTCAAATTCATTTATTTATTTACAAACACACTTAAAGCCTGGCTTTCTACTTATGTTTTACCTACACATTAACAAAAATAATCTGCTGCACTATGAGCTGAAAAAAAAATAAAAAAAAAAAACAATAATAAGATAAAATAGAGTAAAAACGCTGAAACTATATCTACGTAATGGCCCTTGCTAATAACATGACGCTAATTTGAGATTTACTTTAGCAATGAACTAGTACCCGTAATCTAAATTTAAAGTTGGTATTTACAAATGGTACCAATGACATTTTAAAGCTTTCATTAAATTAGTTAAGGTTTTAAATTTTTCACAGTCAGATGGTGCTGCAAATACTGTCATATTTTTAACCTTATATGAGTTGACTCTAGTGGATAGAAGCTTAAAACAATAAAAGAAGAAGAAGATGTGCGTTTGAAATTAAATTTAACTTAATTATAGATTTATATGCTTTGTTGTATATAAGCAGACTTGCCAATGTCTTTTTGATATGAGCCCTTTGCAATATATCTTATTGTCGCCATCACCATTATTTCGGGTGAAATTGATAACACATGCTTAGGATTATCTCGAACTAGATATTCTCTTAAAAGATTGACAATTTCCATTGCTGAATTCTTGTCAAATCTGGGTATATATATTTATAATAAAAACTTATTTTCATTTTTGATCAGTTCGACATGTTTACTTACCGATACAGATCTTCAAAATCCCTGTCAGAGTAAATGTCGAAAAGATTAACTCTTTTTTTGTAATTTTTACTTTCCTATTATAAAAGCTGTCCCCAATAATAGTGCAATCTTCAAAAATGAAATTGTCGCTAGAATCCATCTTTTGACAACTTTCATACATAGGTATACGTAACCTTTCGAAAAGTAAGGTTAGAAAGTAATTACTAAGGAGTTAATGCTGGGTTTTCTAGATGCCATAACTAACGCCACCTTTAATTAGTTATTAGTACGTATTTTTGACTAGTTTTAGATTAGGCCGTTATTAACAGGCTAGTTGAAGGTCATGGGTAAGGGCCAATAACAATAAAAGAAAAAGAAAATTACGCTGGAATCAAGATACGCTTTCAAGGTGCATACAAAAACGAATTTCACATAAAAAGAAACATGGTCATATCGTCTCAGACCGTATACGTAACGAACAGTCGAATTAAACGCAACAGTGATTTTTCTTTTTGACAAGGAATCCAACTGGCAAACCAGTGTTGGGCAAAATGTAATCTGATTAACGATTAACAATTACAATTAACCATGTAATCTGTAATCAGATTACTAATGTAATACATTTTCATAATTACATAATGTAATCGATTAACGTGTAATTTGATTACAAGTTAATTTTTTTACCCATTAATCAATTACATTTTACTCTAATTAATGTGATTACATTTAAGATATTTGTATTCTAATTCTTCATAAAACTTCCTAAAACTAATTTCATACGAGAACAAAACTATTTTCATTAAATTCATTTCATTATATTACTAATTACTATTAGTTTTAAGTAATCTACAAAGTAATCTGTTACAATGTAATTAGATTACAAAATAATCTAATTATATTGTAACAGATAACACATTTGATAGATTACTTATTCTCTCATAAGTAATCTGATTGAAGTGTAATCAAATACAATTTAATTATATCACTTAATTATGTTGACTAAATTGTAATGGAATTATTAATTAAATTACACTGGAATGGAAGGAGCAACGAAAGCAGAAGCAAGGGCAAGCTAACGAAGCGTTGCGTATATATTACACACAATACTGTTGACATGATCAGACCACGTAAGGGTACTGATAAAAATGATGCCAAAATTCCTTACCCACCTGCTGTATCTAATAGAAATATCATCTAACATCACTTCGGAAAATCTATGAAGTCCAGATAATTTTTGTACAAACGAATTGTCTTAGATTTTAACGGATTTAAAAGAAACTTTATCTGCAGTGCCTACAAGAATATTGATCCAAGGTCTTGATTCAGTCTACATACACCATCCTCCATCAATCCATGCAGTCTTGGAAAATATATTGCTGACAATCATCAGCATATAAGTGAAAATTTACAATTCAAAACAAGTAAAAAAGCTAGAATTGGCCTAAGACCAATTCTAATGATACCCTAGATGAATGCCCGTATAAAATTCCGTATGATCACCAATCTATGCAAGTTTGATTTTTGAAGTGGTTTTTCGCATATATTTCTAGAACGGTTTGTCGGACAGAAAATTGATTATAACCAATTTTATAGGATTTCGTATTCTAAAGAAGTTTTTAGTACAATAAAAATGTCTTGGACTGATCGTTTTCACAGTATACGATAAAATCCTAAATTTTTATATGTTTGCTAGTACAAAGAAAACACCATGTACTAAATTTCAGCTCTCTATATCGATGCGTTCTCAGGCAGTGTCTAAATATATAGTGGAAAACGAAAGTTTTGTATGGCAACCCCACGAAGGAGTTACCCGATTTGTCTCATTTTGAACTTAATTTTACTTTTTTTTTTAAAGTCCGTGTACAAAATTTTAGCTCTCTAAGTATACGCGTTCTCGAGTTATCGTGCGCACAGACGGACGGACATGCAAAAATCAAAATAACTTTTAATATTATGCGTGGGTGTTCAATCCATTTTGCTCTACCATCATTATTTCGAGGTGTTACAAACGGAATGACAAACTTAGTATACCCCTATAGATTTCATCTAGGGTATAATGACTGAAGAAATACCGTTTATTTACACTGAAAATAGCTAAGGCCCGAAGATTGACCCCTACGGAACACCACAACATACAGGCAAAAATTGAGAGGAATACTCACCACAGCAGACGTTTTACTGGCGGTCTTCCAAATATGACCAAATACGCTTGCAAGCATCACTAAAGAAATTAAACAATCCTTTAAGCTTGTGTGTGAGTAATGAGTTATTAGCCTTGGAGAAATCTAAAAGAGTTAGAATAGTTATCATATCAGAATTTTATAGAGAAGTGATTATCATCAAATAACTTTAGTAGTTAGGTCTAAAACCAGATGGTGGATGGTTTCTCCGGAATAAATAGACATATACACTACCGTTATTTTGGAGAATTGTAGAACGATCAATTCTGAGTGGTGCGCCACCATTTGTTTGCCAGAAGTCTTTGGTGAAATACTAAAAAAAAAAAAAGGCCAAGACGGACAGTCATTCTGTATCATGACAATGCGAGCTCTCACACAAAAGTCAAATTAATGGGCCATCTGCCGTACAGTCCTAATTTGGCATCTAATGATATCTTTTTGCTCCCATCCGTAACGAGAAAACGCATGGACAACGAGCTTCGATGCTAGAAGAAATGGTTGAAGCGTTTAAAGATCATGTTTCTGAGATACCTCTATCAGAGTGGTAAAAATGTTTTGAAAATTGATTTAAGCGTATGTAAAAGTGTGTAGATCATCATGGGGAATACTTTGAAAAATAATAAAGTCGTCTGCAAACCTTTACTATTGTTATAATAACTCGATTGCAAAATAAAATATATGGTACAACCCTCGTACCACTACATACGTGGCACTTGGAGAATCCCCAATTTTCACCGCTTCTGTTTGGTGAATTTTCGACAATTTCTTATTTTTAAGAAGTGAGCAAAATTTTGAAGTTAGTGGGTAGCAGTGGTACTTAATATGTAGAAAACAAGATGTCACATTCATGCGGAGTGTAGTTGTGAAATATTGGAGGTGAGAAGGTTTCAATCAGAACACGACAGAAGAGCTTATACGTGGGTCCTCTGCAGGCCGCTGAAAACTTTCGAGTTCTGTTTTCATACATACAAGTTACTCCTGCAGAAGTCCATAAATGAGGAAGATTTATGATCTCCGTATGTTATTTTCCAAAAAAACAGTGATTTTCCGCAATTTAAAAATCTCATAATTTAAATTTTGTTCAGTTTTCCCATATCCAAAATACTCCAAAACCGTCCACAAGCTTTTTAAAAAATTTCTAGAGCCGATTTCTGCTCTAATTTTGCTATTATTCATTTTCTCTTACTTTATATGTACAAATTTTTATAATTACCCTAAAGAAACCAAGCGAATCAGAAATTTTTATCCTTTCTGCATTTGATTAACATACATAAAAGCATAGCGACAAAAAAAAACAAAAACCAATCTGATAAAAACAAAAACGTTATGTAACCACTAAATGCGTGGCAGTGGTTTGGTCACCGAACCGCCATCATATACACACCTTCACATAAAAAAATAAATAAAAGCAAAACCCAACATAAATGAGCACAGGGTGTAAAGTCAACAGAGAACCTTCAACCGTAAAAGCACTATCCGAACATTTCACCATATTAAAATTCACCCAATTTTTACAGGATGTCAAAGAAGAAGAAGAAGAGAAAAAAAACCAACTATAAAGCTCCTTTTTGCGGGGGTATGTATAGAATGTCGTTTGAAGCGCCACGCCGCACTGATAAAACCGCAATCTCGCTAATGAAATTTTCGGGGAGACCAATGTTATCCTAGCGTGACTAGAATAAATATAGCGCGCAGTTTTTTTTTTTTAGATATTACATACGAACACACGCACAAATACACCCTTACACAATATACATTAGCTGAGATTATAATGCGATTAGTCAGCTTTCATAAAAGGTAAACAAACAAACAGACTGATGGAAAATTTGGATGGATCTCCTCTTCTACTTCTCTCCAGGATACGACAGTTCGGGTGTCATTAAAAGGGGATTCCCACTGTTGCCACCTTATAACCGATTTAGTTAAATGTATTTATGTACGTAGGTGCACGTGGATGGAAGAATTCCAGAAATTCGAATATTATTTCATATCATTTCAACTTTGAACTTTTAGTGAATAAGAGGGCGCATACAAAAGTATGGCGTGCTTTAGATTTTTATTCTCTGTTTCTAACTGACCCAATGCAAAAAAGGAAATGTGGGCGATATTGAATTTATGACCAGTCCAGGTTCTAATTTTAGATTTGTGCTATTACATGCAAAAATTTGATTTGCTTGTTACATACATACTAACATCTGTACACAAATCACCATCATATCTACTATATACCAACATAAATACATATATATGAAAATGGAAAGGTAAAAAAGCCTCTAGCAACAAACGGATACGTAATTCTTATCAGAAGGCCATTTCCGTTTTGGTTTATTTTTGCCACCATATCCTACATAGCCACATTCCTCGCCCATCGAATGAATCCTTGCCAAGGATTTATTGGAGTTAAGCTGGTCATCGCAGTACCTACAGTATAGCTATCCACCCCACCCTGTGAAAATACATTATTGCGCTGGGCTGCGTGCGAGTATATTTCTCAGCAGCGGCGGCGGCGGCGGCGGCCTCTCCTTTTTTTTATGTCTACGGATTTGTGCGAATTGCGATGTACTGATATTGGAGTGCGGGCGCAAATCCAATTAGAAACGAGAGCTAATTTGATTCTTGCATGTGATAACGTGTAGCGATACTGTAGACACTTTCTTGCTAACTTTTTGTCCTCGGGCACTTATTGCCTAGTTTATTAGTCGTTTTTTGTTTTTTTATTTTTTGTTTTTTTCGACAGTTAAAAGGGAAGAAATGTAATTAATTGGTGAAACACATTCAAGACGGGTTTATGGACAGAAAAAGAGGCCAATAGTGTAGAAATATTGACTTTGACAGGGCATATAATATCCCATTAATAGAGTCACCTTTTTGTTATTCGTATTACAAAACTTATCTTTCCACAGGACAGAGATTATATTCTCAACCTGAAAGAACTCGTGTAGATTTACCGACCTCGGTAACATATAGGCCGCTTTTTTCTATCATTCAACCTTATTCAGAGCTAAAAACTTCTGATTATTCTGAAGATTAGTCTTAGAGCTTACGGTTTTAAGTCAATGTGTAGTTGGATTTTTCATGATAGCTGTGGAGCCTACGTTGCGTGATGCGTGTTGTATTTATACGAATGGCTCCAATTAAGACCTTAATCAATTAATCATAACAAGAGCATATAGGAATGGTTGAATTATTGAAAATTTCGAGGAAATCATTAATAAAAATACAAAATAATTAGAGGCCCTAAAATGGATCCTTGAGGTACACCAATATATTAGATAGAAATGAGGAGATATCAACAAAAACCACTAGTATGTGCAGCTGAAAATCATACTGCTACCTTATCTTCTCAACGTTATTATAAGCAATAAAACGTAATAGAACCCGAGGTCAAATAAATTTGTTCATTTTGTCCCAAATATTTCACTAAAGCTACCCTGCAATAATTCAGATATATTGCTAGCAACCGACCCGAGTAACCTCCAATCGAGCCAACAACATCATAGCCATTTACGAGTTTTTTTTACAATCTCTGATGCAAATTTTGCAAAATTTTCTTTAAACAAAAAAAAAACATTTATTTAAACAATTTTCCAAAAACATTGATGAAGATTAAAATTTTAAATATGTAACTCTAAAATGGTTAAGTTTTACACAAGACTGTACAAGAGGTCAAAATAAAGTTGGGATTTCAGACTTCTTCTCAATATTGGGAGGGGAAACGGGGGGGGGGGGGAGTATTTATTTTAAATACTAAGCGCTTATCAAAAATAGTCGTCAATATTCTACCTTGAAATTTAAAAGGTGCGCTTCCTACTATAAAACAGTTTACAAATGTATTCACCCCGTATTTTAGTTCTAGGATTTTTCAATTTAAATTTTAGTTCCACTAATGTTTAGGTCTACGAAATCGGACACCATGTGAAAATTTTTGAGACTATATTTTAGCACAATTGGATTTTTTTTCTTTATATCAGGCAATAAACAGGATATGCAACCATTTTAGATGATTTTATGAAATTTTAACTTTGGATAGATAGGGTGTATCTGTCGTTTGTCAATTTTCATCGAACTGTATATAAATTGCATTCTGAACTCCCCCAATATAAAGTTGGACTTGAATTTGCATCAAATGTTAGCATCACTGCTGTTAATTGAAGTGAAATTTCTTTGGTTCCTGAGGATTCTCATCATCCTGCAATTATTCTTTTATACAATAACTTTTTGCGCAATCTTATTCTTTTGCCTTTCTTTTCACCTATTCACAAATTCTACAAAATAATTTTTGATGGCTTTATCGTCCAGTCAGTAGAGCTTTCTGGCGTACAAAAGGTGGCGTAATTATGATTTTTACATACATATGTGATTCAGTTGCGGGTTCCAATGAAAACAGTTTAGACCCTGAGAGGGGGGGGGGCACGGTCCGCCATCTTGGATTAAAGGTAACAAAAATAATTCCTCAACGGTTGATCCTACGAAAAAAATGTAAAAATATAAATTTGAAGAAGACTAATTCCCTACAGTTTTTGTATAAACACTTCTTTTGTAAGTCTTGCCAGTATGCCGCGGGATGCGATGGTACCTCAGCTTCGTTTCGGGCGTCGCTGGACTGAGGGAGGCGCTTTATCGAGCCTTCCCCGGTCTGCTCTAAAAATCTTCACCGACGGCTCTCTCACTAATGAGGGAACTGGAGCAGGTGTCTACTTTCCTGAGCCTGATTTTGGAATGGAGTACTCACTTGGAAGACACATCATTGTTTTCCAGGCTGAAGTCTTCGCCATCTCAATGGCAGCGAAGTTAGCCCTTGATAAGCAAATCAAGGGGAAAGACATCGCTATCCTTTCGGATAGTCAAGCAGCCTTGATGGCTCTGCATAGTCCTCGGATAACGTCTAAGTTACTGGGGGATTGCAGGTCGTCAGTGGATAAGTTGTGTTTTCACAACAAAGTGTCCCTCCTGTGGGTTCCTGGTCACAGGGGGGATCATGGGGAATGAAAGGGCTGACCTTTTAGCTAGGGCTGGCTCTGATTCTCCGTTCCTCGGACCGGATCCCGCCGTAAGCGTTGCCACCTCGAGTATCGGGTCTCTCACCAAAACGGATGTTCATAGGAAACATCAGCAGAGATGGGAGAACCTGAGTTCTTGTAGGTGTACAAAACTGTTTCTTGATGGGCACAATGGGATCATCTCCGGTTTTCTCATGGGGCTCGGAAGGTAACAATGTAGAACTGTGGTTGGCATCATCGCCGGCCACAGCTCACTTCACGCTCATCTAACAAGCATGGGAGTTGTTGACAGCCCTGAGTGTCTGTCCTACCTGGAGGGAGAGCCTGAGACAACCGAACACTTTTTTGCCTTCGCCCGGAGCAGCCTGGATACTCTAGGGTCTGCCCTTCTATCTGTGGATGAGCTGAAAAACCTTCCTCACCAAGACCTGATGCGCTTCATTAAGAGGACAGGAAGGTTTTGGTGAATGTGATTCAGGATATTACAAGGGGGCACTATGGCCACCGTGCTTGGGATGGGTTTCTCCTATTCCCCCTGTTTTAAAAAAACGAGTAACAGCGGCGGAAACATGAACTTTCTTCCAAAAAACAATGTATACATACATATAGTACCATTCCATTTATACAGGGTGTTTCATCCATGGTGCTCCATAGAACAGGTGGTGATAGTAGTCACGTAGTCAAAAAAAATTGTATGGCAGGGGGAGGGGGGGGGGGGGGGGGCATCTCAAGCATTTCTGAGTAACAAGGTGATTAAGAAAATTTGCTAGTCTTTCACAAAATACGCTCTATCTTAAAAAGTATAAGGTGTATGGTCCATTTACAGAGCTCAATGTATGCAGAACTTCCAGGGACGCACCGAGAGGGGGACGAACGGGACCGGTCCCCCTCCAGAATGTCAGTTTTCTGAACATAACTTACAAATTACGTATAAAATGTGGTCTGTATATTATGACAAAGTCCGATAAAATAAAATAAAACCTTTTAATCTACAATAGCAGTCCTTAAGTGCCCAGATGGATGCAGGACGCGACTTTAGAGCCGTATTTTTCCGACTCGTTAGGACAATCTATGGTACCCCCCCCCCCCCCCCCCAAAGCCAAATCCTGGGTGCGTTACTGAGAACTTCACGGCCTATCGAACTGCTGCTCGATCAGCCCCGTACTCCTCTTTCCTCAGGAGTTATGGTGGTCTAAACTAAGAATTTC
Organism: Dioctria linearis; assembly: GCA_963930735.1. Lineage (NCBI taxonomy): Eukaryota > Metazoa > Arthropoda > Insecta > Diptera > Asilidae > Dioctria > Dioctria linearis. Next base: position 183,588,528 of record OZ005744.1, read on the forward strand.
GGATTTTCTTACATATTTATTGACTTTGACCTCTTATTTTTTACAAAGAGGTGGTTTAAGTAATGTTTTTTTTTATAAAAAACTGTAAACTGTCCACTTTCCTCTTTAATATGACCGATTATACCTATGTGCTCACTGTAGCCGTTAAACAGTTATTAGTTCATAATCTGTTCAGGTCATACCGAAATTAGACGATATTTTTTTTTTAAATTGAAGTGTTTTCAGTCACTAAGGGAATAAATTATCTCTAGTTTAGACCATCATAACTCCTTAGGAAAGAGGAGTACGGGGCTGGTCAGGCAACCATTCTGTACTTTTTAAAATACAGGGTATTTTGTGAAAAACTAGATTTTGTTCCTAATCACCACGTAACTCTGACACGGTTGATATTGAGCCCCAGCCACCCATACAATATTTGGTTTGCCTAGGTAAGTAATATATTTGCAATAAAAATGCACCTATGTAGCTCCGTTCCTTCACATGATGATGATACTAGTAGGACCTACTAAGTTACGGAAGAAAGCTTGGGTTGAAATAAAATATATTTAAAAATATGACTGACCACAATGAATTCGCAAGTCTGCGTCGAAGATTCTCTGAATTCACCAGAATTGCCTTTTTTAACTACTTACATCGAGCACAAGAAGACATAAAGATTGAACAAAAAAAAAAATGTTTTTTACATTTATTAACACGGGACGAAACTCTGATAGGTATCCATCTCAAATGAAACTTATGGATGTCATACTATTTCCGATCCCTATAGCTATAACTCTATCCATCATAGCGAAAAAAATTTATAATACATATTTTAGTTGTGTTCTTCCGTCGCCAGAAGTGATGTTTGTCCTTAGTGATGTCCTTACGATAACTGAAGATTTTTTACTTGAGTCGATTTCCAAACTCGATTCCAAGTTCAATGCTGGCCCTGATGGAATGCCTTTTGACTTTTTAAAATATTGCTAGCATAATTCTGTACGTCCCTTGACACATCTATTTAACTAGTCTCTGCGGATCGGTATATTCCCATTACCATTGAAGTTATCTTAATTCCTATACACAAAAAAAGGCAGAAAAGATGAAAATGCTAATTATAGGAGTATTTCCCAGCTTTATGTCATTGCTAATTTTTTTGAAGCGACTGTATTTGATACTGTTTACTTTCACTGCAAAATTTTATAAACTAAAAAGTAAAACGGGTTTGTCAAGAAGCAATCAACTTCTATTAATTTGTTTAAATTTGCATCGGTTTGCCTTCACTTTATGGAAAATGGAAGCCAAGCTGAGTGCATATTTACTGACTGCAGTATTCTAAATTTTTAAGACGGTCGATACTTCTGATTGATTATTGCGCTTTGCAATCAGATCTTGATAGTTTCTTCATTTGGTGTAGTAAAAATATTACGTATTTAAATATTGACAAGACCATTAGCATAGACAAACTAATAACATACAAAGACTGGAAACATAAAACCAAAATATGCAAGGCTTTTCACGAATATAAAATCGACGGTGCCTCGATGAAGCGTCGACTTGCTCCTTCTAAGCCTACCAAAAGGTAAGCCAGCAATGCCTCGTTCCAATATAAAATCAACGTTGCCTCGACCCGATGTATGGAAAACCACAATTTTTTATTAGAAATTTACTGGAAATTTTTTCTTAGAATAGAATGGTACACATAGTATCTGAAAATAAATCCAGTCTGCCAAAGTGAATAAATTCTGCCGAAACATTTTCTGTAAATTTCTAAAAAAAAAAAAAAAAATCCTTGCCTACATCGAAGCCAGACAACATTTTGTTAGCTGTAAGTAGTGAGATGATCGTTCCAATTAGGCTTTCTCAAGAATTAAAAGCAAGCCCGACCTTATTATTGGATTCTAAGCTCCATTCGGATCTACATTTCGGTGTGTATGCAGCTCGCATTTTAGTTGAAATAAAATCTCAGCTTATTCCGATACGATTGGCCAATTTATCAAACAGCGAGGTGTTTGTTCCTCGCGGCACTTGTGTTGGACAGCTCGAACCTGCATTCATGGCCACTTCAACCATTTTGGCAGGTGATACTATACCTGATGCTCTTGAAGTCGTCCTCAACGGAGTGCAAGAAAGCTTATCTAGCACAGAAAAGCTAAATCTAACGACCCTATTAGTGGAATATCGGGATATTTTCCCTACAGGTCCCAGTGAAACCGGACGAACAACTATCGCGAAACATAAGATTAATGTCGGTGATGCAACTCCCTTTAGATTACCACCCCGAAGAGTTCCTTTGGCGAAAAGATCAGAGGTAGACCAGTTAATTCAAGAAATGGAAGCCAATGAAATTATAAGGCCTTCTACCAGTCACTGGGCATCTCCAGTAGTCCTTGTGAAGAAAAAGGACGGCTCTACTCGATTTTGCGTGGACTATAGGCTGTTTAACGATGTTACGAAAAAGGATTCGTATCCGCTTCCGCGAATGGACGATACGCTAACCTCATTCGCTGGCTCGACATGGTGTTCCACGCTCGACTTGCAAAGTGGATACTGGCAAGTTGAAATGAGTGATGACGATCGAGAAAATACCGCTTTCGCAACGAGTGGAGGATTATTCAAACTCAACGTAATGCCATTCGACTTACGTAATGCTCCTGCCACTTTCGAGCGTTTAATGGATGGTATATTCCGCAATCTAGGAGCCGATACGGCATTAGTGTATCTTGACGACATCATTGTTCACGGATGTAATTTTGAACATCACCTCGCCAATCTGCAAAAGGTATTCCAACGTCTGCAACCTGCTAATCTCAAACTGAGTCCAAAAAAATGTAGTCTCCTTCGTCAGGAATTGAAGTACCTGGGCCATGTAGTATCCGCCCAAGGCCTACGAACTGACCCAGAGAAGGCAGAAACCATACGGACGTGGCCAATTCCAAAAACGGAGAAGGCAGTTCGAAGTTTCCTTGGCCTTGCATCCTACTACAGAAGGTTTGTCTGCAATTTTTCAACTATTGCTAAACCCTTGTCAGAGCTAACAGAAGACAACCGAAAATTTCAGTGGCAAGAACAGAGACACGAGTCCTTTGATGAATTGAAATTGAGACTAGTTTCATCATCTATTTTAGCTTTTCCTCAAATGAAAGGTGAATTTATATTGGACACGGATGCTAGTCAGATAGACTTAGCCAAGTCTGAGATGATGACGAGAGAGTGCTTGAATACTACAGTAAAACATTATGTATGGCCGAGACAAATTATTGCGTCACCCGAAAAGAGTTGCTAGCTGTAGTACGTGCCACAAGCTATTTCCATCATTATATTTTTGGTCAATCGTTTCGAATTAGGACTGACCATGCTTCTCTTAGTTGGCTGCTTAACTTCAAGGAGCCTGATGGTCAACTAGCAAGATGGTTGGAGAGACTTCAACAGTACAATTTCGTCATCGAGCATCGAGCTGGTCGGAAACATTTGAACGCAGATGCCCTCTCTAGACGTCTATGCCAGGAATGTGCACACTGCGAACAGAAGGAACAACCAGAGCAGGTAGAGGAAACGTTGATTTTATATTGGAGTGAGGCATTGCTGGCTTACTATTTGGTTACGTCATCAGGTGCAAATCGAGGCATCGTCGATTTCATATTCGAGAAAAGCGATACATATTTTTGTTCCACGTGTCCATTCTTCGTATGTTATTAGTTTGTCTATGCCATTAGCTTTTCCTCATAAAAATTCTCCACTTTCGACTACATACCCTCCTCCGTGGTATTGCTCTTGATAAAAACAATTAATTCAAAGACATTGGTTTACTTTTTTTGACACCAGACTTATGTTTTCCCACATATTGTCAAGACAATCAATAAAGGTAATGTCTCACATTAGGCTTTACAAGAAAATCTTGATTGCGATGATCCTTTTATTTTAAGGATTTTGTGTCTAACTTTTGTACGACCTCTTGATTAGTATATTATCCCCATTTGGTGTCCTTTTTACGATATACCGATATACATTTCAGACGCTTGGAATCTATGTATCCAGAGAAAATTCATTCGCTTCACACTTAGATGAGTTCCATGCGATAATCCTTACATCCTTCCGCTTTATGAGCACAGATTAAATCTAATTAAGCTACTTACACTCACTAGAAGAAGTGAGGAACACTAAAGTAAGTCTTCATGTTTCAAAGAATTACAGGTGCGGTCGACTGTCTTATCTCTTATCTAAAATAAAGTGCAATATTCGCCGAAGAGCTTTGAGAAATCACTAACCCTGTTACATGTACTTCATAATTGTACCAACTTAGGTTGCAATGAGCTTATTTGCTCTATATTTAGAGCCTTAAATGACCTAATTGTGATTTTGACTTAAATCCGACAAAACTGTAGATAGCTTGACATTTATAGAACTACGTGTGAAATTTTTTATAGAAAATTTTCCTTCATAGAATTCACAATAGCTTTTTGAATCGATATTATAAGTAGGGCAATATAGATTAACTAGGCACCTTCAACCGCCTACTCGAATTTTCGTAAAAGCATTTCTAGAAAGTTGAACTGGCGTTTCCGGGAGACCTAGAAAATCCTCGTCCACATCCAAACCCTGCCTGAAAGCCTGAACGTGAACAACGGAAGATTTGGTGGTACCTCTAGCAAACGGAAGCCTTTAATCGGTACATATAATGCAACGGAAAGTCCTCCTGTCCACCCCTCAATTAGATTTAGACAATGTAGACAAAAAATCACTAACATGAGTACATATTCATTTGACATTTATAATAGGGAGGCAAGAAAGTATAAATTGAATTCAAGTCAGCTGTTGTCATTTGGACCCTTCCTCCACTGAAGCTGCCCAGAGTCAAATTTAGACGTTTGTTACTGACCGAACTATTGGTGTCCGAGCAAAGATCGGCGACAGAGCAAACGACGTCACAAAACTGAAAAGTCTGTTTTACGAATTAAATTAATTTTTTACATTTTTCTTTATATTTTGTTATTTATTTTTTGTTTTGTTTTTGTATCATACTTTTTTGTTCTCTCATTCTTTTGTCCTATTTGAATTTTTAATAATATTTCGTTTTCGTTAATATTTTTGTCTTCATTTATTATTTTATTTTTATATTTTATTTACATCTAGTTTGTTTTTGTTTTTTTTTAATTTTTTTCTTTTCTTTTATAACAGTTAGGTGGAATAATTATATCCTGTTGGCTCTGCTTAAATAAATAAATAAACTTAATGAAATTATTTCGTCAGTTCCATACCAAATTCTCTACTAATGGAAAGTGACCATCATAAGATAACGTTCATATTATTCTAAGCCGAAATCGATGTCTGACTAAGTCTATGTGCAAAATATCGGAAAAATACTTGAATCAGATAAAAGGTCCAGATCTTCTCTCCAAACACACACACACACAATACAATTTCAGTTCAGTGGGAGTAAAACTGTTTTGGAACTTTCATATTTTTTTATTATATTCTCGTCCACTTACTATTCTATGACAAAATAAAAATCTCATTGTTAAAAATCAAGTTGCCTCCTTGCATCCTTTATATTATAATAAGTTCTGTCAACACACACACACACATACATACACTAACGTTATTTTCTGTAAGGATATTCAATATCACGTACGAAATATTCCCAGCACTTTTGGTTTGATACAAAAAACAAAAAAACATTCCTCGTTAACTTTGTGACGGCGTGGTTAGTATCACAATTTTAAAATTAAATTTCGTGGGTTTACTTCAAAACTGGGTTTATGCAAAACTCCGTTTATATTAAAATGAGTTTTGGGATAACTGTTACACTCACACATACACACAATAAATATTCCATTCTTCGAGAGCATGTTTGATTTTCAAAAATAAGTTTTTCAATTTACACATTAAACCACTTGAAACAATTCATTTAAGCCGCTCCCTCTACAACTTTTCCATGACACTTTTCTGAGTCTACACTTCATAAGACAAGCCCTTCTTTCAATCTAGTGTAAATTGCCAATTTCTCTTCACACAGAGTCGAGTCCTTTCTTGGGATATTAAATTGAATACAAATCATAAAAAAAAAAAATCTTGTTCATTTCTGGCACGTTTTAGGGATTTCGAAAGTGATGGCATCTATAAATGGAAACAAAAAAATAATTCACGCGCATTTTCAATTGAATATTTTACAGGAGGACGACGGATACGTAATTTCATTAGAAAATCCATGTCAATTCAAAACTATTAGTCTTCCCGGATTGCTCAACGCCAATAGGTTTTTTGAACTACTAAACTTAGCCAGGAGAGACGATTTTAATTTTATTTTATTGGTCAACTCCTGATGAGTCTACCAAAATTCAAGAAACTCATCGTGGAGCGATATCGTAAAATTTTACGAACTGTCAGGATGAGCTTAGTTTTCTGACATAATCGAAATATGGATTTGAGAGTAGAAGGTTAAGTACTAGGGGGAAATTTTATTTCTGATATATAATTTATTCGGCGATTTTATTTCGGTCCTATAGGGAAACTTAGTTGATAGCAGCCGTGCCGGGCAATATACAAAACAATTTCGTTTTATTGTTATGGGATGAGATGAAGAAATTTCTTGTTTTTGTAGGGTATGCGATGTTGTACGACTGTACAGGTTATGTAGTTTTTACAAAGAAGGGGGCCTTCAATTTTGATTATAAAATATAATGGGGAAAAAATAATTTTCTCTAAATGTTTTTCGTTGTTTTTTAATTAAAAAATTCAATTAAATTTTGATTTGCCTACAGCATTTAAGAAATTCAATCGATCAGACTGGTACTAGTCTCGTGTTTAGGTCTTTGGTCTTTATATAAATTACATGATTTTTTTTTGTTATGTATTTAAATTTTTAAATATAATAAAAAAAAACAGTTTTAACTAATTTTATTCAAAAATATATTTTCTCTCATTTCCTATAATATTTTTTTTTTCTTTCTTCGAAAATATCGATTGTCAAAACTTCTCCTCATGAGTGAGACATGAGTGAATCCAACATACAACAGTTGGATTCAATACTTTCCAACTGGATAATCAGGACGCAGCGGCTTGGTGAGTCACTAGACGTTCACACCACATAGGTCGCCCCCAACAGGGGCTTGTCTCCGCTACTGTGATCCTTGGTCGTTGACGACCTGTTAGTTCAACTAAGTAACTAAGGTAAATATGGGCGCTTGCTTTATAGTAAACTTCAAGAAACCTTAAGTTTTGTATAAAACTGATGTGCTGTACACAAGTCATCAGTCAACCCCAGTGAAACAACAATTATAAACTTCACCGGAAAAAGGATAATGAGGAATATAGCTAGCCCTATCCTCTTTCGTAAAGCGGTTCCAATGTCCAAAGATGGTAAATACCTTGGGATAACTATCGATGATGGGCTCAATAGGAACAAACTTATTGACTAATGGTAATGTAAATGTAATGATATCGCTTTACAAATCAGTATTTAGTCCCATGATCAGCTATGCTGCACCAGCATGGTGGAACAAATTTACACAAAAGACAACCATCAGGAAGCTAAACAAGGTCCAAAGGCTGCGATTTTTTACAGGAAAGTCTCTTGTGCACGATCACCGATAATTTATCGACAATTACAGTCTAGAATTCAAGTGCTCGGAGATACTAGTGGTGGTTTATGAGGCGGGTCGAGTTTCTAACCAATCATTATTCTTTTTCCATTCGTTGTGTTGACCTCAATAAACTGTCAATTTCCATCAACTCAATTAAATCTGATCACGATTTATCAAGCTATTATTTCTATTTGTGGTAAATACATTCCTCATGCAATCAACACATGTTTAGCTTCATCAACATTTCCTACAAACAGGAAATCTGCGATAGTACTACCAATATCGAAAAAAAAGATCTCCCGATTCCCCTGCTGATTTTGACCCCATAAACATTTCATGTTTCTATTATAAGATGCTGGAAAAGTTAATGTATCGCCAGATCCTTAAGTATCCTGATATCCGCTGGCTCTCTGGATCATAGCAATTTTGGTACCTTAGTACTGCTAGATATCAATAAGGCATTTGATATCGTTGACCACCACATACTTATGCATGAACTTTCTGCTGCTTTAAATTTCAGTACTTTTCACCTCTTACCATCATTAAAGATTTTTACTCATATGTATTGTCAACAACGCAATAGAGGCAGGGCTGGATGGCTTCTCCAACTCACTTCCGCTACTATTCGGTATACCGCAGAGCTCTATATTAGGCCCATTGCTATTTTACTTATTGGTCAATGATCTACCTGAAGTAGTTCGTGAAGTAAAACTAAATTTGTATGCTGGTGATGGACAAATATATTTGAACAGATCTATTGGATTTATTGAAGACTGCCTTGCATGCATAAATGATGATTTAGATAGAATAAGCTTGGGGCTAGGAGCAATCTATTGAAACTGAATACAAGGAAATCAAAGTACATATGGCTTTTTATAACAAAACTTTTGATAGGCATAATTATTTCACTTGCTGTTATGAATGGTTATTCAAAGTATTTACAAATCTTGTTGTTACTTTAAGCCAAGAGATGAAGTGCACTGACAATACTATTGTATTGATGAGAAAGGTCTACATCTGCTTTCGGAGACTTTAGCTCTATGCAAGAATCTGAACATCATCTACTTCTCTTCCTACGCTTGTAAAGACACTACTCATGTCATATTTTACATAAGCTATATTATAGTACAATTTATCCCAAGCTGGATTCCTTTTATACCCGAAAAATGCCTCAAAACAGATGTGAATTGTACGTGGAAATATTTTTTTAGGGCTATTTAGTGCCAGTGTAAGTATTTTTTTATAGAACGTCAGCTTCAATTTTCATGTCCTTTGAAGGAATTCTGTGGTATTTTTAACTAAAATTATTTAGAATTATTGTTAGAATCGGTCAAAGATAGAGTATAGAAGAATTTTAAGAAATTTAATTTTAACGATTGTAAATCAAATTATAAATACAAGAGGAAAAAGCAATGCCTCGACCGGGGTTTGAAGCCGGGAGCTTCCGCCTTCCCGGCGACTGTTCTTACCACTCACCTAATAAGACAGATGTCTATACCTCATGTATTTATTAATTTGTGTCTAAGCCTATTAAGCCATGTTTTGCTTTCAGCTGGAACTAACCGTTAAAATAAAAGTTGTTAAATTAGCCGTAAGTTCCTGTATATTTTATACATCGTAATAGTGTAAGTTTTATACGTTTTGTTGTTTGGTTCTGCTGACTTGTTTTAAATCTAGCAGAACAGTGATTTCTGGGAAAACTGTGGGTTCCTTAAATTTTGTTTTTCGGCATTAAATTAGCCTTAAATGAGCCTTTAATATTACCACTACCTAAAAACCTTTCTGCCATTTTGGTTCTGCCAACTTTAAGGAAGACGGCGGAAGACCATCCATGTACATATATGTATATATTCCTTCTTTCCGCTGGTCTAAAAATACTAGTTTAATTTATTTTTGGTCATTTTATCTTCTTTACTTTAAGGTTTCAGCCAAGAAAAACATTATGTTCACAAGATTTTCGGGTTTATAAAACGTATCAAGATTTCTCAATGGTTCCACTTTTTTGCTGCTGACGTTAGAGATGTAATACTACCAAAGGAATAAAAAAAATAAGCAAATAAATGCTGCCAACTACTAAGCCCAACTCGGAGGGCCTAAATGATAATTACAAATTGACTATGATCCAGCAAAATGCACAGGAAATGATAAACCACTACAATGGACTTAATTTAAGTCATATGGCTAATTCAATTGATAGAGCGACCAATAGGTACCAATACAGAATTTTCAGCAACTCCAAAACAATTGTATGTGTTGTGTTATGGAAAAATTTTGCTATCAATGATCATCCGTTGATGGCTGTTTAATTTTTTTTCCTTAAGCTAAGCTCATTTAATGCGAAAATAACTTTAGGGATATCATATGTATCAATGCAGCTACTTCCAATAAGGTGAAAACTTAGTTGGGTATTTTGTTTTGATCAAGCATGACTTGGAAACACTTGGGAATGTACCACCTTGATCAAAAGATTCCAGGAACGACCACCGTATGGCGCCACATTGCCACATATGTCATTGATATTCCTACCTAATTTCAGCGTCACAGCTTCACCCTTATTTGAGTTACAGAGTCTGTGCGTGTTTTCGATTTTCTACAATTTTTAAAATGGAATCATTTGATCAACATATTTGCATTAAATTGTGTTAAAAACAGATTCAATGGTGCGAAGACCTTGAAAATATTAGAGGAGTGTTTCGGCAATGATACTATATCGAACGAAAAAGTTTATATGTGGCACACACTAACGCTTCAGAAGTGATCGTGAGTTCGTTGAGGATGTCCATTAAAATTAAAAACCGACGAAAACATTAATAAGAAATGTTGGCAGAAAACAGCAAATTAACCATCACAGAACAGAAAAAACCACGGCGTTTTAAATCAAAAAAGAAGGTAATGCTCATGGTTTTCATAGATTCCAACAATTCTTGCCCGAAGGTCAGACAGTCAACAAGGTCTATTATTTGGGCGTTTAGAGAGGTTTGCGTGAAGCAATTCGCCAAAAGAGAGCACATTTATGGGCAAACAACTCGTCGATTTCGCACCACGATAACGCACCACGTCGCACAATTCCAGTGTTATTCATGAATTTGTAGGCTAAGAACAGAACAAATATTATACATCAGCAGCCACCAGCAATTCACTTGATTTGGCTCCCTGCGACTTCTGCCTTTGCAGTCAACTAAAGAAACCGCTCTGGGGAAGACATTTTAGCAGCCGAGAAGAGATAATGAAAAAAATCGAAGGCGGCTCTAATGGCCATACAGAAAACCGAGTATGAAAAATATTTCGAGGATTGTATCAAGTGCTGGGGCATAATTGCGTTGCTGTTGATGGAGAGCCTACTTTGAAGGGGACAAAATAAACTTTGATGAATAAACTTGTATTTTTAATTTTCTAAATAAATTCCTGATACATAAACATATTAGGTATGAGAAAAGTAAGCTCCGTTTTCTAATAGATGGCGTAACTCTTATTGTATGTATTACGTCTCAACCGGTTTGACATGTATTTGACAGGTCTAATGTCAGTGTCAGAATTCATTGTACCTCGATCAGTTTAAAGTGTTTATAATCGACATTTGCAGAAAGTCCTGTTATACTTCTATAATTAAAAAAAAATCCGTTGCCGAAAGTCGTCGTTTTCTTGTAGAAGCATACGGTGAACATGCTTTTTCGGATAGTATGTGCAGAAGATGTTTTAGACAGTTTAATCCTTACATGCCCGACGTTGCCTACAGGCAACAAAACTTTAAACTCGTACAGCTTCTCTATTTTACAACCGTCAATATTTTTCGTAGAATTTATGTGTGCCTTTTATACGTTCTGGGTAAGTTCCTTTTAAAAACGTGACAGTCAGTGTTTGAATTTCAAGCTGGAAAAATCGATTCTTTTTTTGTTAAAATTTGTCAGTTTATTTATTTATTTATATTTTATTCTTTTATCATAAATATTATTTTTGGAACTGAAACTGGTAGGGATGATTAGTAGAGTATGTAGATATTTGTTTTATGAAATTATTTTTTATTTATGTTGGTTAATTTAGTTTGTAGATTTTTCTGAAGTTCTCATTGCTTATAGGCAACTAGTGTCACGCAGGGATGAATTTGGGGTCTTGCTTTTTTTTTTTTTAATTTAAAGCAGAGAACTGTAATGTCGTATAGAAAAAGTAGCCTATTTGATAGAAAATTGGGATGATTCAGCTGATTTATGGATGATGAGGTGGACAATATTATGGAGGATTCTACACGGGATGGATTTAGGGAAATATTAGAAAAAGAAGAATAATGGAATGAAATTCATCTCTTCAATAAACTAATTCCTAATGATGATTATCTAATTGTGAATTAATTGGAAGAAGCTGAACCTTAACCAGAAATGCAGATTCAGCCAAGTACTTCTGCGTCGTCTTGCTCTCCAGCGCATAAACTTGATTTAAAAAAATTTAAATGGAGGAGACGATCATTGGAATTGGTTGATTCCCATGCGATTGCATTGTACCATATCTAGAAAATGTTTCAGAGAAGCAGAGTACACCTCTATATTATTTTCAAAGATTTATTGATAACGAAATAATTGAAAAAATTTGCGAATAGTCAAATAAATATGGTATGCAACAGTTTGGAAAAGGAGTAAGATATTTTGGTATATTGATCTATACAGATAGTGCCTCAATATCGTATGTATTAGTCATTTTCGTTAGCAATCGTTTTGAAGAAATCAAAAAATGTTTACATATAAATGATAATCAAAAGCAATTGTCAAGAGATGATCCAAGATATGACAAACTACACAAAGTTCGACCAATATTAGCAGCGCTGAAAAAAAAAATTGTAATAATATTGCTCCAGAAGAATTCAAGTTGGTAGGTGAAAAAATTATACCATTCAAAGGTGATTGTTTCTCCATTTTTGCATTCACGTAGTTACTAATGATTCTACTACATTTTATTTTCGCAGGCCGTTCATAATTGAGACAATATCTACCAAGAAACCACATAAGTGGGGCTTTAAGGCCTCCGGTATTTTGTACGATTTTGAGATATACATCGGGGAAGAAACATGTTCAAAATATGACTTCGGAATTTCTGCAGATATCATTTTACATTTGACTGAGACCTTACCAAAATATAAAAATTTCAAATATATTTCGATAATTGGTTGACATCTGTTCATCTAGCCGTTGCACTAAAAGAGCCTGGTTTTCACTGTACTGGCACAGCACGCCCAAACAGACTTGGTTCTCTAAACTTACATTCAGATAAAGATTTCTCAAAAATGGGAAGGGGTCATTTGATTACCAAACAAACGTTGATCATAAGGTTGTACTGCTACTATCCACACATATCGGGGTAGAGCCCATTACAAAATGCCGTCGTTGGAGCTATGATAGAAAAGAATTCATCGAAGTTGATAGACGTAACATTTATGGGTGGTGTTGATTTAGCGGGCATGCTAAGGGAATTTATATAGAATTGATCACAAATCAAGGAAGTATTATACCAGAATTATTTACTGGTATGTACATAAATGTTGCAATCATAAATACTTGGCTGGTGTATCGTAGAGAATACAAAATGAAAATCATAAACTTTCAATCCGATATTGCCAAAGCATTAATACATAGCCAGAAATTACTACCTGCATTTACTCGTAACAGAGTTCGTCCAACTACAGATGAGTGCTGTTCCTGCCTCATCTAAAACTTTCAGTGTAAGCTGAAAAAAGGTTCATTAGCATCAACCAGCACTACTCCAAGAAAACGATTTACACCCATCAGCAGTGACATCCGTTACGATCAAATAGGACATTGGCCACAATGGGGAACTAAGCATCGATGTGATCCCTGCAAAACAGGCTGGCCAAGGAGTAAATGTAATGCCAATTTGTATTGCAATGCCCAGAAAAACCTCTTTGTGGCTTACCATACTTAAATGAATATGTTTTCTTTTAAAATATTAATAAAGCAATAAAAGCTTTTTTCTTTAATCTCCCTGCCACTTGTTGCCTATGCCTCCAAAATGTACACTTAGCTTCCTAGAAGCATAATTTATTTTTGTATAGCATATTCTGCACATAAATAAAATTGTTACTACGGCATCTAGGCGCGAGCATCAAAGGGTTAAAGATGGAATAACTGGAAGGGTTACTCGCCGAAGATCCATGCGAAACTCTAGAAGAATTGGCAACAGTGCTAAAGATTGACCGATCAACTGTGGAAAAGCGTTTGCAAGGAATGGGACTCATCCAAGAACAAGAAAATTGGGTATCTCATGAGCTAAATGAAAGGCAAGAAGAAAACCGAAAAATTATTTGTGAAATGCTGCTGCATAGACAATCAAAAAATGATTTTTTTTACACAGGATCCGTAAAGGGATATGAAAGGTGTTAGTATTTATAATGACAATTCTTTAGGGATGGAGTCCGCACGTTGCCGGAAAGATGGTCAAACGTCATAAAAAAAAAAAAAAAAAAAAAAACGGAACTTATTTGTTCTCATACCTTTATAGTTATTCCTAAATATTTAAGGAACGAAATAGAAATCAAATTAGTAAAACAGATCGAACAGACATTTTCTATGTAACCTCATATAGTGGAGAAAATAAGTAAATTTCATAAAATCCTACACTCCCAACCTTGCAGGAGTATTCCTAAAAAACCAGAACAGCAGGAAAGCAATAAAATCTCATTTTTATTTACTTCCTTAATTGGATTAAACCCAGACATGACCCAAACAAAAAACAAAACAAAAATGTTTTCTTCCCGGATTTTTATTATCAACTAACTACCATAAAATTTCAACCCTTGTAAAGTAAAATATAAAAAAAAATATTACAAGAAAAAAAGCATTAAAATAAATAACAGCCACCAGCCCACTGTTGAATGTTATAAAAATTCAGCAGAACCAGTTCATAGAAAAACACTTGAAACTTTATGCAAAATGGAACAGACACGTCCCGACATTTACACCCAAACTAAATGCCAACATTCGTCAGATTATCTGTCCGCAGTTATAGAAATTCGCCATCATCATCATCATCAGCAGCATCAGCATCATCAGCATCAGCATCATGTTGCCCTGCTGTTGTTGGCAGAGAAATGCTTCACTCAATTTATATTTTATGAACACTAAAAAAGTAACAACCAACAGCAGCGCAACTCTCTGATGTAATTTTTGTTACTTTTGTTTTTCGGACTATATTCGACTATTTATAAACGAATCATTTTCCGGGTCTCTTCCCTAGACAGCCAGGGACAAAACAAAATGTCACCCTTAACCCTACCATGGATACTCTGTTACTAGTCAGTCGCATGAAATAGGCCTTTTTATTGCCATGAATTATGTAGGTGCGTTATGTATACGTACGCTCGCGTTAACGAATAATTTGCATGTTTCGTTTTTTTTTTTTTTTTTTTACTTACAACTTGTGTTAGATTCTGCAAAACAGCTGTGTTAATTTAATAGTCAGAGTCTAATTAAATTATGGATTAGGTGTTAATTAGATGTAAGTGCATATACCAAAGTGATATTAATTAGTTAATCAACAAATTTGTATTACTTAGATACTACACATACGTTGACTTTTGAATAAATACTTGCGAGGCAATGTGTTGTGTGTGTGTGTGTGTGTGTGTGTGTGTGTGTGAAGTCCGAAAGAATAGTTTTTTAATGATGCAAACATTTTTCATGTAGAAAATGTGAAAAATATTTACTTTTACTTGTGGCGACACGGAGAGATTATTTTCATGTCACTCATTCACACAATTGATTTGTAGTTTTTTGTAAATCAGTTTAGTTTTAGAAAAATTAGGAAGAAAATGTTATAATTGGACTAAGATCAATTTCGATGGTACCCCCAGTTGAATATAGATGTCAAAATGTTTTGTGAAATATTTTTTGTATTCATTTTTAATGATGATTCGACAGACTGGGTATGGTTGTGACATTTGTAATTCAACAACTTGTAAAAACCTTGATATCACAGCAAAACCCTCGCGAATACTTTACAACCCATGAAACAGACTCCCTCCCTACCACATGCGAGGCCCAACGTAGTCCTTACATTCAAAAATATTTGCAGTGTTCATATGTAAAAGTGACGAAAGTTTGATTTGAACCGCTAAACCGCCCTAAACTACTATTTATACAGAAAAATGGCGTTATGTTAATCTTAAGCTTGCATTCTTATCTTCCGAATCGTAATAAAATTTTCACACCTTTCCTAACAAAATTATTTAAAAATAATCATCTTAACCAATTGACTACGATTCCTCAAACAAAAATTCTTAGCTGAGTAATCATTGTAATGTCGCTGTGCCAAATTCGGAACTTCGGAATGGTAAGAACAAAATCGGAAAGTGTGCGAAAGAGCCAGAGCGAAAAATAAATCCCCAGTCTTCAGGGCTATTTCAAGTTTCGGAATGGTATTCGGATAACTGTTAAAATTCAGAAAGAGTATTCAAAGAATTGAGAATTCGGATTTTTTTCTGATTTCTTTCTAAATTTTGTAGGCCTTTCCAAAACATTTCTTAAGCTTGAGTTGCACTGTCATTTTGTGTTCAGAGTTAGTTGAAAGTACTTAAATTTAAAAGAGCGTCCGGTTGGAATCTATGAGCAATTGCTCATGGCTCTGGAGGGTGAACAATTTGCCTTGATTTGGCCTACATTCGGGGGGACCCCTTGGGATCCAAAACCTCTTTTTCAATCAATCAATCAATAGTTGAAAGTGGATGACGATTTTCTAAAAAGTTGAAAAAATGAGTAATATATTGTTGAATTGTTATCAATAAATATTTCAGTGCTTTTAATAAATGCGTGAATACGTTTGTGGTACAGATCATCTCAAGACGGCTGAAATATTGGCGAGTTGTTCAAGATCTATATGCCATCTAAACGCTGTCGTACTACACCAGTCCCCAATAAACGCAATGCTTCGAGCGCAATATCTGTCTGTCCTGCTCGCTATTCAAAAGTTGGGGCGAAAAGTATTCTATTTGAAGGAGGAAATGAAGGCTTCGAACAAAGCGCAAAAGACATTCTCAACTTAAATGATATGCTTCCTTCGTTGCCAACAATTTCAAAAGAAGATTTCTAAATCTCGAAAATAAGTGCAATAGAATCCGAAGCATTGGTGCGCATGGAATTTTACTTAACAATGAAAAATGTTTTATTATTATAATTTTCCAGAGAGCATTTTTTCAACTCTTGGAAGATCGGCTCTGACCACTGTTATGAAGAGATCGGTCAAGATCTTGATGACGGATATTGCTAAGCATTTCACACGAATGGAACTGGAGCAAAATATTAAAATATCAAAATTTTTGATTGTCTCCGTTTTCAAAGGTATTTGAAAATAACAATTAAATGTTGTCAAACATTTATATATAATTGTTTTATTACAGACGCGGTTCTTACTTTATATCCATAATCAAACTATGGACGAGATAGAAAAACGCCTGAAAGCAGTATTTTATAATGTAAAAGGCAGATTTAGTTAACCAAAAACAAGTGCATTAAAAAAAGGGTCCAAAATGTAAATATATTCACCGTTTTCATCTTTACAAACTTATAAAACTCAAATCTTAAAAATGTTTTAACGTCATTATTATTTAATAAACATATCCAAATTGAAAATAGTTAATACTGCTTATTTAAAACATTTTCAAAACATTTTTGGGTTTTTACCAGTTCGGAACGCTTTAATATATATTTCTGAGAATTTATAATGAATTCCTTAGAGCACTTTTACATCAAAACCAAGAACTGAAAAATGTAAACCGAAAAACTCAATTTATTCCACTTTAATATAAGATCTTTGCTCCAATATTAATAAAATCATGGGAAATAGGATAAACTAATAAGTTGTGTTTTTCTTAAAACGCTGAAATAAATATAACAATTTTCTCAGTAAAATTATTAGTTTATTGTTGTTCCCTGGATTTTATCAATCATTGAAGCAAAAATTTTGTTTTAAAGTGGAATAAATTGATTTTTTCGGTTTACATTTTTTATGTGAAAGTGCCTTTAGGATTTCAATCGAAATTCAGATAAAAAGCTTGACAATTTTCATTAGGAAATTTGGGAATTTCCTTTAGAGCTCTTAAGGAATATTTTTGAGAAATTGGTGTGAATTTTTTAGGATTTCAATTGGAATTCAGATGAGAATCTTAACAATTTTCTTTAGGAAATCATTAAGTAATTCATAAGAATAGACGAACTCTTTTCGCGTTGATTTGAGTAGTAATATTCGGCACTTTTGGCGTTTTTGTAAAAATTTACTTATTCTGTTCGCAAAGAATTTGTTCGGAAAAAGTTTAAGAATCCGAAATTTTTTCGGAATTTTCTTAATTTTTCTTTAAAAATGCTTAGAAAAATTCCGAATTTGGATCATTGGGCTGAGACAACTTACAACTAGATATGCAAAACTCCATATATACCCTGAACACTTTTTGAAAGCTCTTTAACTTTTTATGCAACCAAAGAAAGCTATCATTGCGAAGAATTTATGTGGCATAATACAGCAAGAGAGAGAGAGAGAGAATGTGTAGAGCTTTCTATTAGGGGGCCATTAGCTCGTTTTAGTTGGACCGCGTTTTTGTGAGACTTTGCACATCTAGATGTAAGTTGTCTCAGCAGCTGAGAGGTATTGAGCGTAAAATGGTAAGGTTATTTTGTAATCAAAACTATTTTATTATTTTGTTGAGTAAGGTATATAGGAAGTGTAGCCTTTGGGAAGGTAAGGAACCAAGCTTTAAATTACTAGAGGACTATTTTCCTGTATGGATAGTAGTTTAGGCCCTATAGCATATATAAAGCCAATGTTTAGCACTTTTCCATAAGTATCAATATAGAACATTTTAGAAAACGGACTAAGCACGCACACAAATAGATTTCTGTTTCATGGCTTGGGAAGTATTCTCGAGGGTTTTACCCTGGGTCGAATGTAACATATACACGGAAAAAAGGGATTTGTAAATACATAGTACATTTTTCAAATGTTTATGGGTATTTGTTATATAAACATAATAGATGTATTCAAAATAATCGAAATTGTAGCTCCAACATTGCTTCTCTTCTCACATATTGAATGTTTTGGCAGTATATTTTAAATGTGTATATAACAAATGTATTAAAATGTTATCACAACACTAAATTATTTGTATAACACATTTCTTTTAAATCTTATTTTACTACAAATTTGTACTGGTAAGTAGACCCACAACGTCCCAGAAATATGGATATCACGGCCTGATGTCCTTGGCGTGATAGACTCCTAACGTTCTTCTCTGCAGATCTTCAAGCTCATATAAGGAGTTTCCTTTCTTTGATGTAACTCGACACTTCACAAATTTACATCATAATTTAGCACTGGTCTGCTGCTGGAAATTGCTTTGGACAAAATTCCGTCTGTACACTTCTTGACCCACTTTGAAACTAACAGGCTTCTCTCTAAGATAATACGCTTTTGAACCCTGCTCAAACGCTCAAACTCGCATGATCAATCATCTGCTGACCGAAAAGTATCCGGTAGGGTGAGAAGCCGGTTGCTTGGTGGATTGAGCTCCGAAGGGAGCTAGCTATGTGGCTTAGTTTCTCATCCCACTTAGTGTGTTCCCTCTGGATGTATGCCCTAATTCCTGCCAATAGAGACCTGTTAACTCACTCTGAGGCGTTTGCTCGCGGCGAGTAGACTGCCGTTCGCAATTGTTTGACCCCATACTTATCCAGTAATCTGGCGAACTGAGCCGAGCAAAACTTGACTCCATTGTCAGAGACTATCTTCTCCGGAACTCCGAACACATGAAATATTTCTGTCTCAATGAATTGACATACATTAAGAGTAGATGCCTTTCTCATCGGTTTGAGTATCGGGAATTTAGAAAAGTGGTCAAGAATTATTAGTATGCAGACATTTCCTTTCGCTGACCTGGGATATGGACATAGACAGTCGACGTACAGCTTTTGCCATGGTCTTTCTGTCACAGACTGAACTCCCATAGGTGGTCTAAGAGTGGTATTGGGGGCCTTGGTTTCTTTACAGACGTCACAGGAGTCTACGTAGTTTCTGACATCAACTGTCATTCGTGGCCAGTATAAGTGTCTTCTTAATCGTTCCAGTGTTTACCGTATACCCCCGTGAGAAGCTAGTGGCGGATCATGCGCTCTTGAAACAACGTCGCGTCGGAGACAAGTCCTCGTGGAATCCAAAGCTTCCAAGCTTCTTGTTCCTGAATCGGATCGCCTGTTCTCGGAACAGTCCGAATATGGACGAAGCCTTCCCTGACACAAATATCTGGCAGTTTATCAGAAGTTGATTTAACTTTCTGCCTCAACTCCTCATATTCCAATGAGTTGAAATTTGTGGCGCTAAGTTCAACTTCCGGACCAGGATCTTGAGATGGTGAGAAGTTGTCACAGTGGATTCGTAACAGAGCATCCGGGACGACGTTCAACCTTCCACTTCTGTGTTTGATAGTGAAGTCGAAGCCTTGAAGCTTCAAACTATCTTAAACTATTTATTTCATTTTTACTAAATTATTCTCAACAAATATCGTTATGGTCTTTACAGGTACCAAGACGTCTATAGACGTCTTTTGTGTATCAGTGAAATCGAAGCAATTAAAAACAAATGACGGCTATAGACGTCCATAGTTTTTTAGGAATATTTGGTGGAAAATATATTAATTTTATTCTGTAGGTATGATATCTAGATCGAACTCCCCAAGAACCAACTAATTAACAAAAAAAAAACAAAAAGTCTTTTTTGTCGTCCATCACCGATTTCAAAATGAGCGTCAACGTGTTAAAATACCCTGAGATCCTTGTCAGAATATAAGTCTTCGTCTTCGATTTCGTCAACCCTCGGAGACGTTACACAACAAGGTCAGCTATTATAAGAATGAGACGAAAACAAAGCTAACCTGTCCGAATTTGTTTTCTTATCTTAATTTCGCAGCTGCAAACACACATAACTTTACAATGTTGTCTATTTGAATAAGTCAGCCAGCCAGGTAAGCCAGCGAGTCGCGCTGGAGTAATAAAATCAACGATGCCTCGACTTGATGTCGAAAACAAGGTACAAAGAATACAAGGTATTCTCTGTACGAACAACGACGCATGTCGTTCCACCATTAGTGGACGAAATTACGTCACAACACATGTGTCAAAATTTAATGAAAATACCTTGTATTCTCTGTAGCATCAAGGTATATACATAGAATACAAGATATTCCCATTACAAACCATGTTCCCCTACTAGGTGACGTAATATTGTGCAATGTATAGGAAAGTACGGCACAGAGTACACAATACTCTATCTCCTCTCCTGTCTCTCCTATAAAAATGTATATACTTTAAATACAGAATTACGTCACAGGCTATCAGCTGCAAGGTGTCAACATTTTAATGGAAATATCTTGTCTTATATACCTGATCTAAGCGAGCCCTCACGTTTTTCTTAGAAATTTACAGGAAATTTTTTCTTTAGAATTTTTATGTATTATTGGATTAGAGGCCGACAACGGTACTAATGCAAGTATTGTATCTGAAAATAACTCCAGACTGACTAAAAATTCTGCCGAAATATTTTCTGTAAATTCTAAGAAGAAATGACTGCTTATTGCCCAACTACGCGTCACGCTCATAAAAATTGCTGGTGGCCTGTCATGCGTTGCCGGCCTCGAATTATGCATAAAATTCTAAGTAAAAATTTCCGGTAAATTTCTAGGATGAAATTGAGGGCTTCCCTACACCGGGCCGACGCGTCGTTGATTTTATATTGGATGGAGCCTTCAAAAATTCGAATAAATTCTGAGAAAAAATTTCCAGTAAATTTCTAAGAAAAAATTGAGGGCTTCCCTACATCAGGCCGAGGCTTCGTTGATTTTATATTGGACCGAGGCCCTTTGGTTACGTCATGAAGTCGAGGTATAGTTCATTCATGGTTTCAGTTCTACATAAATGATCAGACACCACACCAGACTCTGTTATTAGTTTGTCTATGACAAACTGTTGACCTTTTTTAATTTGCGGCACCTAAAGACTGCATACACTTCATGGATAAGAAATCCTCACGGGATGTGACTGAGTTGTTTTTGTTTACAATAATTTTTTTTCTGTCAAAATTCTTGGACATTTTTCTTTAGAACTTTCATGTGTTTATTGGTAGCCATTAGCAGAAAAAAAATGGATTGGATTCGGTCTCTGGTCCGCTAAGCATTTTTGTGAGCATTTCTAACTTAGTACTGCTAAATGATCATTTATATTAGGAAATTTTTCAAAAATGTTTCCTCATAATTTGTATGCGCTAGACAACATTTCCGAAAACATAAAATTACACAGAAATTGGGAGTAAAATCTGAAAAACTGTCTGCATAATGACTTAATTTGAATTTCAGTCATTTCAAGCAAATGAAGATGTGACAAACTCTGGAGAAACTGTCATTGACATATTATATGTTCCTCACGTTGAGTAAAAATCATAGCAGAGTTTAATAGGGAAAGAAAAATTAAGCGTTAATATATTTATTCTCTAATATTCCACTATCATTAGAAAGTAATGCACATCTGTAGCACGTACAAAAATATATGCGAAATGTAGTAGTTGGGGTGTATGTGACCCAAGTGCATGACAACGAGTCCCGAGAAAATTTCTGAATAGGGAAAGCAGTACACCATCCGATAGTATACTCGGCGAGACCTTCAATTTGATATGTAACATGCGGTATTGGACAGACTTCGCCCCCCGCCGGGGGTTCTTAAGACGAGCAGTAAAACCCGTTTTCCGATTGGACATAACCCTACCGAGTTAAAGCCGATCTAAGGTTCGAAAAATCTAGTACTTCAGTTCCAATAAAAAAGATGCAAATACTAAAAAAAAAAAGTGAGTATGGGGACGGCTATTTAAGCCTCCGAGTATAAGAGTGTGGGTACTCACACATCTTCTTAGAACCTAAGGAATTTGATTTTGTACTAGATTTTCCAAAATGGACTAGATCTAACTTTGACACCCCCCTCCCCACCCCCACCCCCTTCAACTTTCCCTCGCTTAATCAAAATATATGTTTAGAGTATCATAATGCATCGTTTAAGACATATATCTCATGTGTGGAGGTGTCGGCCCTAAAATGAGCATTTCCCTTGTAAGCTGTTGTCGAGTTATTCGCAATGTTACAACCGGACCCCGCTCCCCGTTACAACCGTACCCAGTGTGACGTAACTATGCACAAAACAAAAAACAATTAGTAAATCACTTAAAAACCCTGAACTGAAATCATTTCACAACAAATCAATCGCAATAAATGTGATACAATTATAATAATGCATTCTAAGCCAAACAAGCGAAGTTTAATCAAATACAGGTCACACTTAAGCAATTACGCCAACATAAAAAGTTAGGGCATTTGTTTACAACACGCTTAAAGCAGTCCAAGCTAGTTGCATTACATCAATACAAAGTTAAGCACAAAGGCGCATGACGGGCGTATGTACACATAGCAATTATCATTACTCTAGCTTAATATCGTTTACTATAAATGAACTAAGAAACTTGGATTAAAGACATTTATTATCAGTAATAGCATAACACAATCGGTGTCTGCTAGATTCTAGCTGCATCTACTATCTATTAAGGAGATCTGCTTTTCTAAAGCTTCTCCATAGGAGATGTGTCTTGTGGCTGCCTCAAACCTCTCATAGGAGATCTGCCTAATGGCTGCCTCCTCATCAACGATGAACGACCATCATTTTTATTACTCCTAAAAATTTCGTCACCCTTTGCTTGCTTTTTATATTCGGAAGTATGCTCTACAGAACATTGCCTGAGATTGACCGTAATATGATGAAAATCGAAATTATGTATGGCAACCGTACGAAAGAGTTACCAAATTTACTTCATTCCTTGAAAGTCGATCTCTGAAATTTTAATGTTAGTACTGCGCACCCAAAATTTGAGAATAATGTGGCACCGAGAGAGTATAACGAAAAATATGTCTGCAAACACAATTTGCATTTTTGTATGGCAGTCCTATTTAAGAGCAGCTCATTTTTCCTCATTTTCGATAAGTTTACAAAATATCAGTTATCTCCATTTATAATATGGACACTGTTTAGAGGGGTCAGTATGAGGTGCGCTTTGAGGTACCTCCAAATACATCAGTCAGTCAACTTAGTGCGCTTGCTGCCTTGCAGTCGATGAAACAAATACATCAACAAATTATGTAAAATAACAACTACAACTGCAATGCTTGAAACTGGAACAATCGCTTGACTCATGATAGCCAATTCAAAAATATGTGCTTCCTCAAGAACTTCGAGTGCCGCCTCTGAATTTTAAGTCACACTTCATTCCTGCCCCCATTCACAATCCTACCACAAGTTTTGTGTGGCAGAGGCAGCATACTGATCCATCTAAGCAGGCTCATTAACGCGTTTTCAATCCATGTTCAAATATACAGGGTGTTTCCCCTTAGGAGGTCCATAGAGCGGGAGGTGATAGTACTCACTTAGACGAACCAAAAATTGTATTGCAGGGGGGGGGGGCAATATCAACCGTTTAGGAGTTACAGGGTGATTCATAAAAAAAGCTAGGTTTTCACAAAACACCCTGTATCTTAAAAACTACAGGGCGTTAGAGGTTAAATTTAAAAAAAGGTAAGAAAATCCGTAATTTTTAGTTTAGACAACCATAAATCATGATTGGAGAGGGGTGTGGAGCTGGTTGAGCAGTCGTTGGAAATGCCATGAAGTTCTGCATACAATAACCTCTTAAGTGTGACCATACGCCCTGTAGTTTTTAAGATACAGGGTGTTTTGTGAAAACCTAGCTTTTTTTATGAATCACCCTGTAACTCCTAAACGGTTGATATTCCCCCCCCCCCCCCCTGCTATACAATTTTTGGTTCGTCTATGTGAGTACTATCACCTCCCGCTCTATGGACCTCCTAAGGGGAAACACCCTGTATATAGTGGACAACAAATCTTTTTTTTTTATGGCAACACTAAAAAAATGTTTACAAGCAAATCTAGCAACTCTAGTTGAAATTCACTTTTAGCCCAGTCTGGTTAGCCACAAAAAGAAAAGTCTTTACCTTGCAAAAAATCCCATCCCCAATTTTATTTTTTCTAACCTTTAGGGGGGTAACTGGTAGTCTAAATTCAAAATGTCGACCAAATTTCTCCGGTGCGTTAGCCGCTATTTTGAATTTAAGGGGGATTGTTTTTGCTCAATATCTCGACCATTTTCAACTTTTCAACAAAAATTGTAGGGACTTAAATAATCGCTGTGATTTTGATTCTCTACAATTTTTATCGTGTGATTGATATTTTTCGAATTAAGCAGGAAAAAAGTGGTTCAGTATAATCATCGAATTATTTCTTTTATTACTAACTTTAGGACATAGATAAATTTATAGGATCAAAGTTGTATAGAATTACATTTCCTACAATTTTGATATACACGACTTTTTTCCTAGAACTAATATTAAAACAAATTTTAATTTTCTAACACCTTTCCGCACCAGCACAGAGGTAGAGCTCCAGGCGCGTTTCTTGGCGGGTTCTTTTACGTAACATCCCCAGTAGGACTAACTCACTTTTCATCGCTTGCAAATTCGTTGCGGTTTCTGCCGTCTTCTTTGCTTCGTTAAGAGAGTTCGAAACTGAAATTTCGATTTTTAATTGTAAGCGTTACAATTCCAGGCGATGTTTTTTCCCCTTATAAGATTCAGACTGCCAGACCTTTTCTTTTAAGATGTCGTTGGCGAAACTACTTGACTCTTTTATTTTCGATGATGATCCTCCCAGAGCTGCAGTGGTGAGTCATGCGACAATATTGTCGAACTTCAGGAGGTATTTGATGAGGACGAAGATGATGATATCATCGCGAATCCTGCCCGACCAACATCGAATATCACCATTGAATGACACAGGAGATATTCGAAAATGAAACCGGGACCAACGTCGAAACCCAAAAAAAATTCAAGTAGTTCCGACAACGATATCTTGAAAGAAAAGGTCTGGCCATCTGAAGCTTATAAGAAAAGCAGAAAGAGAATATAAACATCGCCTGGATTTTTAACACTTACAAGGAAAAATTGAAACCGTAACAAACTTACAAGCGATGAAACGTAGATTAGGCCTACTGCTCTGTGCTTTTATCGTAGTACCTTAATGGCAGAAACACATCCAAGCTTCGAGGCGTTGTCAAAATTCCCAACACGGGTTTTTAAATGATGCAAAAAAAACCAAGCCAGCAGCTAGCCTCAAGGCCTATCCGCAAAGCATGCTTTGCTCAATATTTGAAAATTTTCTCTCTCAGGCCTATTTCTGTCAACAGATATACTATCAAAATTACAATGACAGCACCCAGCCCAGTAGTATCATTTTGTTTTCAATTCTATGAGGCAAGCCTTGAGGAGAACTGTGAGGAAGCCTGAGAGAAGCCAAGCCTGAGGCTTGCTTGGAAGTGTTTGTGCCTTAAAGATTAGTTCTAGGAAAAACGTCGTACAGATCTAAATTGTAGGAAATGTAATTCTATACAACTTTGTTCCTGCACATTTATGTCCTAAAGTTAATAATAAATGAGATAATTCGATTATTATACTTTACCACTTTTTCCGCGCAGTTCGAAAAATATCGATCGCACGAAGAAAATTGTAAGGACTAAAGTTGTAGAGAATCAAATTCACAGCGATTTAAGTCCATACAATTTTGTTTAAAAGTTGAAAATGGCCGAGATATTGAGTAAAAACAATTCATCCTTAAATTCAAGATGGCAACGAACGCACCGACGGAATTTGGTCGCCAGTTTGAATTTAAATTGTCCCCCCTAAAGGTTAGAGCAATAAAATTGCTGATGCGAATCTTTGTAAGGTCATATGCTAACCCGAGCTATTTATTTTAGGGAGAAAATATTCTACTATGTGTGAAAGCATTAAAGTTTTTTTTTTGTTTTATTTTCTAAATCCCTAAGTTCTCAGAAATAGATGGCGCCAAGGTTCAAATTTTTGTTTTTTTTTTAATAAGATCTTTGAATTTTGTTGATTTAGAGAAAAATGAGCTGAAATGATTATTATATTATAAAAATACACTACCAAAAAATGCTATCGTTCTTCATTGAGATATCAAAACTTTTATATAGTTTTGAGGTAGATATTCTCATAAATAATTTGTATACAAATTTTATTATAATAAAAACTTATTTAAAGTCAAAATCACTACGTTTTTAATTTAAAAAAGTTGTCAATTGGTAGATGTGTAAATTTAATCATATATGTATATATAAAAGGCACATACAGCCCTCTCCTTTTGTAGGTAACTCCCTTAAAGATTATGTACTTATTATTAAATTTCACAAAGTAATTTCTTATTCTCTTCTTTCAAATATTTCTCATTTGAAAATAATTATGCATCCACTAATAATAACATCTTTATTTTCCAAAATCCATATATGAATTATATTTAATTACTTACTTAATTTAGTCATTCCGTGTTTATTTTTTCATCAATTATAACATCATTTTGTCCACATACCTGAAATAAATAAAAAAAAATATGTTTAAAAACATTAGATAAAAAGGAAAATATTTCTGGGTTGTAATGCATACAAAGGTTACTTATAATGTATACAATTAAAAAGTAAGTAAAATAATAAAATATTAATCCAAAAATTAATTAATTAGAAAGAAATTTGTAGAATGACATGAACAAAAATAAACTTAAGCCAGTAACAATCGCTCAGAGTATGTGAGTTAGAGATGAGGTTGCGCAGAAAATTTTAGTGAAGTGAGACCAATGATCTAGGATTGTCAATTGATAAGGATCACATTATCGTCCTTGTGCTCTTGGATTTTTCTAAGGTATTCGAAAGTATTATTCACTTCAAGGTTTCCAATATAAGTTGTCTTCAAATGTTGACTATTCTTATTCTGCAGTTTTTACCCATACAGCACAAAATTACCCAGGGACATCCTATTCTTGTCCCACATATCCCATAGCTTTCCCGGTATAAACAGGATATATTCAGTATGTACTTAGGACCTCATTTCTAAGAGTTATTAGGAATTTCCCAGAAGTTATTCACTGGGATATCCCACAGCTACTTTCTGTGGAAACATTCTCAGTATTTTACAGACATGTATTGGATGTGCGGGACATTTTTGGGACAAACTTGGGAAAGTCGTTTTTCCCTCTTCCAGAATTTATTTCGGTATGTTCTCTGATTCTGACTCTCTGATAAAAGTACTAATTTGTTGCTGGGTGTATTTCTATGTGTCGTTTTTGGAGAACAAAAACAGAACAACAAAATATGTATGGAAAGAAGCCATATGAGAACTGCGATGTTTAAGTCCGCTACATGCGTGAAACTATGTTCGAATTCTATTCGCTTCTGCAATTACTTCTTGTTTTGGTAAAGTTTTGGTAATTTTGTCATATGAATTCAATTTGCCTGGATTAAAAATATTCGATTTATGTTTTGTCCAAGTGCATGCACCTCTGGCATATACTTTCCAGCCATTATTTTTATTTTTTTATTTTTTTTTTGTAAAAATGCTTACTCATCAAAAAAAAACGCAATCCCGGAAAAAATCTGAAACAATATCCTAAGATATTTCCCCGTACATCCTTCCAACAAACTAGGAGATCCGTAAGACATTGTAAGTACGCTTACATCAGAAATTTTACATTATTGAATACGTTAACTGCGCCTAAGTACATCCACAGGAAATCCTGTAGGAAGGGCATGGGATCTACCAGGTACATCCCAACCCCGGACATTCGTCACTCCGAAGGATGTCCTAAGTTGTTACCTGAGACCGAACTGGATTTCTCACGGACAATTTATATATCCTAGGACTTATATCCAGGATTTCCAAGTAACATATCACGGACACATTTGTGTTGTGTGGGTATAGGTGGCAGCAAGTTAAAGTGCAAAATACTTAATCTGGTCTTCTACCGCTCTATTGCGGGGTTCCTCAGGGATCAGTATTTGGCTCTCTTTTGTTCAATATCTTTATTAATGACCTACCGGAAGTTATAAAAGATGCAAAAATTCATATGTATGCTGACGATGTTCAGATATACCTAGACAGGCTGATTGTGCTAATATAGGAAGGCTTTGTTCGCTTAAATAACGACCTCGAAAATATACACAAAGCTGAATACTAGTCATTATACCGATGAACCTCCAGCGGCTGAGCTCAACGGAACTACTCTTACATTAGTGAATAGAGTTAGAAATCTAGGTATAATTATCAACTCCAATATGAAGTGCTCGATGATCATGTAAAACTTATTATGGACTTCGGCAACTTTGGCTGTCCGCCGACATATTAAGCAAAGAAATGCGACTACGGCTTGTTAAAATAATTTTTTTGGCACACTTTATGTTTGGTAGCTTGGTATTTCCTAAGCTTGATAGCAGTTGAAGACGTAAACTTGAAATTGCCTTGAACGACTGCATCAGATTTATCTTTGCTCTAAGCAGGTTCGATCATGTGTCGACCTATAAATTACTGCTTCTAGGTTGCTCACTGTCCACGTACCTCAACCCAAAAGCGCTTTACTTTTTATTTAATTTACTTCACACGAACACCCCAAAATGTTTGCTTGATAATATTCAATTCTGTCAATCAGCCAGGGATCGAAATTTGGTCATGCCACGATTTCGCAGAGTCATCTTTGAGAATTCTTATTATGTTCAGATCTTTCGGTTATGGAACAAGTTACTAACTAATATTCAAAACGCCAGTTGCCTCGACATATTCAAGGGGTACTAAGGGTCCATTTTTCCTGCACTACCCACTAACCTAAGCTCCCTGAACGCGGACAACAAATTCGATTTGTACGTATCTGCAATAACAAATTCTAATAAGTAAATTGACAGAAATACATAAAAATAATTTTCCAAAATTGAACCCATCTCTCTCTCTCTCTCTATATATATATATATATATATTTCATACGAAACAGATTTTTGAATTGCAAAAAAGACATGAATTGATTTAGATCTTGCGGGTTACATACAGCAATTGAATCGATCAATTGTGTTGATTTTATTCATTCTATTCATTCGGCAGGTATCCTAACATTGAGCAGCTTATGCAAAAATAAATCCCGTTTTATGGGGAAACCTTCATAAATATGCAAAAACTACGTACAGTGTCGCGTGTCTCGATTAAAAATTTTAATTCGCCATCAATATACGTGTTGAATTCATACACGACACAGAAGTAAAGTGCGTAAATCACCGGAGGAATAAATTTCGAAATCGTGTTATTGGCTCACCGCGCTTACAGTAATCAGGAAATATTAAGCTCATTAGAAGGTAGAAATTGAAATATTTGGGTATACCTGCAGGAGGATAATTACACCGGCAAATCTAAATGGAACGCATATGCAATCAGGTGCGGCATGAATAAGTCATCGAGGCAATATATTGCGCTGCTGGAATTGGTAGGGTTATGACAATTTTAAATTTTATATGTAAACCCCAAAAACACCCCGGTGGAGGGCGCCGCACTGACAACCACCGAAAAACCCTATTACGATTTGATGAAAGCAAAACTAACGAGCGACTAAGTGTGGAGGAGAGGGCAGAAGGACTCCCAGCTGAGTTCATTTTCCCCAGAACGATCAATTTAAGTTTTAAATTTATTGTCCGGCCACGCTAAACAAGAGCCCCAATTTTAGAGGATACATACATCCCCCCCCCCCCCCGGATATGCAAATATTGTGTGGATTAGAGTAGGAGAACCAGCATAAATGGTGGTAGTCGATGCCTTTTAGTTCGCAGATGTTGTTTCAAACTCAATTTTTTTTCTCATCGTTTTTACTAAAATTGTTTAGTTTGGCACCAGAAACTATTGTCATGCGGGGGTTGGGAAAGAGATTTGGTATTTTGGCAAACAAGAGGATGATGGGAGGGCATTTCAATTTGGCTTTTGAAAGCTAACACATTTCAACCATTGTCCCATGTATTTATGTAGGCGTTATGTGAGGTGTTATAGGCATGTGTCACTAAAATTTGGTCATCCATCAATCCTCTGACGTGGAAAAATACATAAAACATTTTAATGGCAGTTGTCCAGTTCGCTTTAAAGTGCAACTATTAAATTTAATGTGCGTGTTATAAATATTTTTTAGATTGTTTTTTTGATTTTTTTTTCTTTTTATATAATTTATACAGTGTCGTCCCGTTGTTTCTATTCGATATGCCCTTAATGGCAAATAGCAGATTAAAATTAAGCGGAAAAACAAAACCTGAACAAGGTTGGTCCAGTTTCCTAGTTTTGGAGATACAGGGTGCTTCCATTCTTTTTGTTTTTTTTTTTCTTCTGTATAAGTGACCTTATACGTTGTTAGTAATACACTTTATGATAGAATTGTTGGAGCTTGTTCTCATTTCCCCGTCCGTTTCGAAATTATGACTCACCAAATTCAAAATTTCAACATTATAATGTTTCTTTAATTTTTTTTTTTTCAAAATTACACCATCAACACCACAGTGTGCCTCTTATCATGTAAACCGTTTTTTTTTTAAGTTGCGATGACAAATAAATTGCCTACTCTTAGGCATTTAGTGGTTTTTGCGCGCCACCCACATATATGAATAAATGGTGCAAAAAGCTACTTAAATGGTTGCATTTTTTTCGCTATTAAGCCAATATTAGAGGATACCCCATATAATGTTAAATACAGCATGGCAGGAAAGAAATAATGAAAGGATTATGAGACATGACGAGAGAGGCAGAGGTGCTAATGTATGTCGCTCTTAAACTTTCACAGATTGTATGCCGGCGGAAAGACAGAAAATGGTCGACTATTCCACATTCGCAATGTTAGAAATAAAAATGTATCACAGAATTTTACTGTACTGCCGATATGACAATCTAGTAGCGCCAAATATTTTCTGAAAAACATAGTTGTTACATGTAAAAAAAAAACAGTTAAATAAAGGAAGAGAAAAATCTATGGACCGTTAGAGAGATCTAAAGAGACATCTCTGAGAAATGGATACTTCGCGCGGCAATTAAGTACGGACATAAACAACTTTCGGAGAATCGAATTTACAGAAAAGGACAAGCGACATCTATAGAGTACGGAAATAAATAACTTTGGGTTCGGATAATCGATTCTTCTAGAATAGAATTTTCGGGAAGATTCTAGGACAATTTGTAGATTATAAATACGGCACTTATTACCACCAGGGGCCGGATTCTGTAACACGGAGAATTTGGGAATTTGGGAGATGAGAATTTCGTTTTCTTAGAATTCTTAATTCCCTAATTCTCCATTCCCAATTCACTAACATGGTTGGAGAATTAGGGAAAACGTAAGAAATGTGAATAAGTGCGAATCGCCTGGGACGATTAAGGGTATCAGTTTTTGTTGTAGAGGGTTGGACTGTCTTTCATATGTGAGGTACATCTGCCTATTACCTTCCACTGTCAAAATAAATTTAAATTTCTTTTTTGTTGGGGTAGTTTTTGAGGGATGTAGGAGGGTAGGTTTTCTCGAGTTTTTCCGGGATAACGAGAGAATGGAGAGAAGAAGGAGAATGTATGTGGTATCAAAAAAAATGGGAGCTCAGGGCGAACAACATAGGTTTAGGAAATGTGGCGCGGAGAGAGCGGGGTAGAAATGGAGGCTGATTAACGGAAATTTAAAAAAAAAATAAAGACAATATTGGGAGCTGTAATAATTCGCAGGGGTAAGCTCAGGATCTGTAAGCCCAATAAAAAAAATAAGATTTCACTTTGGTAATTAGGTATGCATGGGTATTATAGGCTATATTTTATTTCGATTAACGGTAATTTGCAGATTTGAGCGGCCTCGGCGGTAATTTGCAGATCTGAGCGGCCTCGGCTATCGCAATATTCACGGGCGCCTAACTCTATGTGGGAGGGCTGTAGAGTATTGGAATTTTTTTTTGATAGACTGAGGGTTTAGAGTGCAAAAATATAGGTGAACAAGGGGCAGGGTGTTTTGGGGGTTGGGGGTCGTACTACCCCTCATAGGGGGTTGCCCGAACTACGTCATGTTTGGTACCAAATTAAAGAGGGAGGAGAGGGTAATCGAGTGGTGTAGTTTATCTTTGATCGTTTTAACGTGATAGCTGACTTTTGACCACCGAAAAACGATTTTTTTACACTAGGGTCATATATACCCAGTTCCTGTATTTTGCATATATTTCTTCCGTTCTTTGATTTACATCAATTCGTACTCCGTTGTGAACATTTTTGTCATGGGAAGTAAATTTCCACAACTTACTAGTTCTTCGCAATGATGAGTTGAAAATATGTCAATTTTTGTACCAAAAACGGCCATTTTTTCACCTTAAAATGGACTGATACACTTCTTTTACAGTTATCTCCAAAACCGTTTATCGGATTCAAAAATTAATTACATATTTAATTAGGGGACAAAATTTAGATACGATTTCATCCTACACACAAGCTTTACCGTATGTAATTAAAAATTTTACAGCATCTCTTCTGTAGTGGAACACGACCAAATTGATCATTTTCGCATGATTTATAATTTTTAGCGGGTACCTTGAGAGACAAAATCCATGTTCCTCTGTAAGCATTGCATGCATTTCCATAATTATTTTTTTAAATATAGCCAGGATATGCAGTGAATGCATAACTCAATTTGAAAATCTCAATGGCAATGATCAGAGATCAAAAAAAATCATGTCCTCATAGTACGGAAAACAATAATGCTCCAAAACAAAAATAATTTCAAATACAAAAAAAATTACTACATTAAAAATGCTTTTAACGGAGTTAATAACATAAATAAAATACTTAAATACTTTACTAAATATTCGCTCCATTATAAACTAGCCAACCAAATTTATCATCCCGGGGCAAATTAATAGTGTTGTTCGCGATATTTAGATTTACGAGAGCTAAATGGAATCAACTTATTCCGCCAACAACTTTTATTACACCACTTCCACCTCCAACAAATTCGCTTAAAATGGAATTTCCCTAAAATTGTTAATTACGCTTTACACGGCTATATAACGTAAACGAATACAAGTCTGTAGCCCGAGTCTAATGAACAAACACACTTATCTCCGCTATACTAGTGTCGCCTTGTTTCCTAAACATTGAACTTAATAAAATTATCTCGTTTCTCCTACCACTTTCTGTTGCCCTCCTATCTCTCCCCTACCTATCTACCGTTACCATCTATAAAAATTTATCTGTTAATAGACTTACTTCCCACATAATTGCATTCAGACTCTACGTGAACTATGAACTGACCCGGCTGACCACACGGCAGGACACTTCGGTATGTAAACCAGTAAATAGATGTTCATGGTATGCTTTTTAACAGGACTTTTATGAGACTAAATTCAACTATTTTTGTGTGTCCCTGTGTGTTTGCCTTGCGGGTGTTAATTTTTAATCAGATCCTGTTGACCCAGACTAAGTGCTCGACTCTCTTTTACCCCGATGAAAGGGTAAAATTGTTTTACATAAACTGGGTAATGTCCTGCAATAAATAGTGTCGACGTTGTTGTTGTTGTTGTGCAAAAACTGGATAGGCAAAATTTGCTTAAATCGCATATTTTTAAGAATATTTAAAAATTTACATTTAAACGCATGAAAATGGCTCATTGTCTCCTTGTCAGGATGGTCAGAGGATTTTAGAAAGGAAGGCGTTTCGGAGAGGAGTTGTTTTAAAAGCATTACAGGCAGTTTGAGATTTTGACAGACACTTAACTTTGCTTAATGATTCGGAATTGCCTGAAAAATGAAAATAACTTTTTTAGTCCTTAGAGCTTAAAATCTCAGTGTGGTGTGGAGGAGGAGAGGAAGACGAACGTTTTTTTTTTTTTTTTTTACCGCCGGATAGGAGAGTATAATTTTTGTGTTCATTACATTTTACATAAATTAGATAGCCTAATGAGTGAATTCGACGGGGTAAAGGATGGAAATGAGAAATACTAAAAAATTAACTCTTCTCTGTTGATATAGTCTAACACACTAAAGATTATACATTTTATGAATCCTAGAGAGTCATTGAAACTTAAGTGTCAATGCCACACTTTTCAGATGTTCTCCATTTTATTTCCAATATCAGAAAGTAGACCTTCTTCACTCTGTTTTCATAATATTGAACTGACCTGAATATTGTTGAAACGGCTGTCGGCACTATTCGTAATCGTACACTTCATTATGTTTACCACAATTTTGTTTGCACACGGAAAAACAAAACATACAACTTCAGACCCGACATCTCCAGACATGAGAGATGAAATTATGAAACTCTGCACATATTTTAATAACAACGTTTATTGCAATTAAGCAAGAGAAAGCTTTGGCGATCGGATGTAGCTTGAGCGACTTTCTTGGGTGAAAAAGTGAACTTTTTTAACTTTTCGTGGTTTTGCTGAATTGGTGCGTCATGGAAAATGACTTCCTATGAAAAAAAACACAACACACGCAACACAGCACTAATGTCCATGGAACAATGAACTGCAAAATTTATGCGAAATGTCGTAGCTGGGGTGCATGTAACCCAAGTGTATGAAAATGGGCTTTCCGGCGACAAAACGTCTCGAGAAAGTTTTCTGAATCGGGAAAACGTATACCACCCGATAGTACTCGGCGAGGCCTTTCCGAATTTTCTATATACAACATGCGGTATTAGAACCATTCCAGCCCCACCCCTCCCCAACCCATCAGGTGTCCTACCCCCTACCCTAAAAGAATGCAGAGAAAAATGTTCTCCTACGAATTGTAGCTGGTAATAAGGTCAGGCGAACAGTGAAACTCGTTTTCCGATCGGACATAACCCAGCCGAGTAAGAGTCGATCTAAGGTGCGAAAAATCTAGTACCTCAGTTCGAATAAAAAAGGAGGAAATACTAAAAAAGTGAGTGTATAGGAGTATTGGAACTCAAATTTCTTCTCGGGACCTAAGGAATTCGTTTATGTACTAGATTTTCCAAAATGTACTAGATCAAATTTTGACACCATTTACGCCAGCTTTCCCCCCTAGATAGAAATAACATTGTTAATAAAAAATGTTCAGAATATTATAAAGCATCTAGAGGTCGAAAATCGCGTCGATGTGGAGAGCAAAAATTTTGTACACGGCGTTTAAAAAATAGGACAAATCGGGCAACTCCCTCGTAGGGTTGCCATACATAAATTTTGGTGTTTGAAATTTGGTCAACGTAACTCAAGAGTTTGATAGCTAAGGTGGAGACAAGCAAAAAATTATATGATGAAGGAGGGGTTAAGACGCGTCGTTTCGGCGGTAGGGGGTTTAAGATTTTTAGAACCTTTTTCCTTTTTACACCCTGTAAATTTCTAGATATATATACAATATCAAAGTGAGGTTCATTTTAGATGATAGTAAACCGTCAAATCTTTCTAAAGAATGCCCAATCAGCTTTCCGTTCAAAAATAAAAAATTGGAAAAAAATCTGTATTTTTTTCAAATTTTAATGATTTTCCCGCCAAAATGCATGGTAACTATGCACTTTTTTTATAAAATTTAGAAACTCCGGAATATTACCTTTAATTTTACTACGGACATAAACCTACCTAAACAACAACAGTTTTTGCGATAAACTTGTTTCAATGACGCATAATTTCATTAATTTTGCTACTGGCGATATAAATTACGATTAATTTAAAAAAAAAAATTAATGAAATTATGCTTCAAAGAAACAAGTTTATCTCAAAAACGGTTGCATTTAGGTAGGTTTATGTGCATAGTCAAATTAAAGGTAATATTCCGGGGTTTCTAAATCTTATAAAAAAAAGTGCGAGTTATCATGCATTTTGGCGGAAATTTTTTTTAAATTTGAAAAAATTAGGAATTTTTTTTTAAAATTTTTTGAATTTGAGTCCTACAACGTCCGACGGAAGGTGACAGGAAGGTTGGTTGGACATTCATTAGAAAGCTTACAGAGTTTGTTATCTGAGGTGAATCTCACCTTGATAGGGTGCACATCAAGAAAGTCTAAAGGGGAAAAAGGACTGAAAATTTTAAGCCCCCCTTACATCCGAAACGACGCGTTTTCTCCCCTCCATCATCATATAATTTTTGCTTGTCTTCACCTCAGCTATCAAGCCCTTAAATTATGCGAACTAATTATGAAACACGCTGTATATTTGGGCGTTGCCTGAGTACGCGTCGACGTAGAGAGCTAAAATTTTTTACACGTGCCTTTTTTAAAAAAAAATGGAAAATTAAGTTCGAAAATGTGATTAATCGGGCAACTCCTTCGTAGGCTTGCCATACAAAAATTTCGTAGATGAAATATATACTAAGTTTCTCATTCCGTTTGTAACGCATAGAAATAATACTAGCGGAGAAAATTGGGTTGGACAACCACGCATACTATTAAAAGTTATTTTGATTTTTGCATGTCCATCTATCCGTTCGAGTGGCTGTCTGTACGTCCTTACGAAAAGTCGAGAACGCGTTGACTTGGGAGATGAAATTTTGCACAAGGGCTTTAAAAAAAAAAAAAAAAAAAAAAAAGGAAATTTATATTCGAAAATGGGACAATCCGAGTAACTCATACTCCATACAAAAAATTTCGTTTTTTACTATATATTTGAACACGGCCTGAGAACGCGTGGACGTAGAGCTGAAATTCTGTACACTATGCTTTTATACTAATAGTAATTATAGCTTCAAAAATAGACTATAAGTCGGGGAGCTCCTTCTTGATGTTGCCATTTTAAAATTAAGTTTGATTTTCGCATATACTTAATTCTAGAAAGGCCCGTCGTAAAAAATTATAATAATTTTTATAGTCTGAAGAGCTTTTCAGTACAATAAAAAAGTCTGGGACTAATCGTTTTAGCAATATATGTAAAAAAAATGTTCGTATGTAAACAACGAAAAGGAGTTCCCCGAATTAAGTCTATTTTTGAGGTTGTATTTATTATTTTTATGAAAACTCCGTTCCCTACACTCCTCCATTCGCTACGCTGACGCGTTCTTGAGCAATATGCAAATATACTTATAATGAAAAACGGAATTTTTGTATGACAACCTTACGAATGAGTTACCCGATTTACCCGAGATAATATCCCAATTTTATAAATGAAATCACTGAATTGTGAACTTCGCTATACTTACTTGCTCGCACAAATATGTTCACGAACAATTTCGTTGTTCTGATTACACTGTCCTAGACCGTTTCCTATTCTTGTTCAAGTCACGAATTGGATTATTTTCAATAAAATTTCAGTAACCACGCAGTGAAAGAATCCAAAACTTGTATATAATATCATTTTTATGATGGTGAGCTCTGTGTGGTATATAGGCTCGAGCTCGGAATCCACAGCAGGATAATAGGCTTTCAAATGTAAACCATAGGGAAAGGGATAAGTTACAAGATCTTGAATAATATGGCGAAGGACATGACAGTAAATAGACAGATAGGCATAAGCTAGAAAACTAGAACAATAAAAAGAATGCCAAAAAACAGAATTACATGGAAAGGTTTCATACTCGCAAGGAGCGGCCTCGGTAACTCAATTGATAAGTATATGTTGGAATTGTCGGTTCGAGGTTCTCCTAAGTACTGTACTACACTATCCAATCCACTTAGTTTGTTTTTAACGTTTTCTACTCCTCCCATATGTATCACCTTCCTCCCTCTCCTTTTCCAGCAGAATCACTACACAATATATGTATATTAAATGTTTCCTCCATGGTGGTTCATAGAGCGGGAGGTGATAGTACCCACCTAGACAAACAAAAAATTGTATAGCGAGGGGTCCATATCAACCATTGCAAGGTGATTCAGAAATTACGCTAACTCCTTACCGGCTGCAGGTAGCACATAGGGTGTAATAGGTCCAATTAAAGAGGAGAGTCTACAGTTTCTTTTTTTTTTTTTTATAAAAAAGAAGTTATGTTATGACCTTTTTGCAAAAAAAAATAAAGGTCAAATTAAAAAAAATGGTAACAAAATCCGCATTTTTGAGTTTAGACCACAATAAGTCCTAAGAGCCAGTAATGTGAGGCTTTTATTAATTATTAAAACCACATTGTAATACATTAAAATGCTAAACTTGTTACTTTATTAATTTTAAATTCTACAGAGGCGACTTACTTCACTGCCGACTGCTATACCAGCTCCTAGGACTTATTGTGGTCTAAACTCAAAATTTCGGATTTTCTTACCATTTTTTTTTTTAATTTGACCTTTATATTTTTTGCAAAAAGGTCATAACGTAACTTTTTTTTATAAAAACTGGGCTAGTTAAACAGTCGCTGAAAATGCCATGAAGTTCTGAATACGGTGACCGTGTGCCGTGTATTTTTCAAGATACAGGGTGTTTTGTGAAAACCTAGCATAATTCCTTACTAACCTTGTAACTGCGAAATGGTTGATATGGACCCCCCCCCCCCCTGCCATAAAATTTTTTGTTTGCCTAGGTGGGTACTATACCTCCCGCTCTATGGACCACCATGGAGAAAACACCCTGTATACTCCAGGTAAGCTCGAGAAACATTTCCGGCATTTTATTCAGTTAAAAGGATTTTCACATTTGAGAAGATGGCGTCAACCAAAAACTTCACGTTATGTATCCTATGGCATCCCTATCATTGGATTTGGTTAACTCAAGAACGATTAAAAAAAAACTGAAGCAGGAGAGAGAGCCTGGGCTATGTAAAATTCCTATGCTCCAAGACGAATGCGCAGAAGGAAAAAACAATGAATGCAAGGTGACTTAGAAAGGGGAAAAAAACTCACTGTTCAGCAAGGTGGTAGTATTAGTGTAGCGGTAATGTTAAAATGAGAACGAAATAAAATAAGTTTACATTCGATTTAATTTAAGTTCTTTAGAATTTTTTTGTTTACGCACTATATGCCTTAACTAAATTAAATATTACGACTAAGATATACTAAAATACAAAACTTCAATCAGCAAACAAAAATTAGTTCGCATGTCAGCCCAAGCAAACCCAAGATGGGAAGCTGATGGACCACTACCATGAACTAACTGTACACCAATCAATTACTGTACTTCAATTTTAATTGTTTCTTTTATTAAACTATTTAAATCACAATTGTTATAAAGCAAGCGAAAATTAGTTCGCATGTATGCCCAGCAAACCCGAGATGGGCAGGTGAAGGACAACTCGCATGAACTAACTGTACACAAATTTTAGTTAGTGTACTTCAACCTTAATTAAATGTTATTTGAAAAACTAGAGCTTAACAAATTTTTCTGTAAAATTCACAAATGATATGTTTAATGAATTAATCACTTTGAGTTCCACCCAATTGTTGCATACAAACTTGCACATACTATAAGCAGATCACAAGTCAATTTCACAATTTGGATCAGGTTAAGGAAAAGCACTAAAAATTTATCTCACGATGTAAACCTTGGAACTGCCGAAAACACAAGAGAGCGATCCATGGCACTGCACCTCTTTATATAGAGCTTGAACCGCCATTTTTCTGTGGAAACCCACTACCATAATGCGAAATTCTCCCAGAAAAAATATCTTTCGTTGGCTACAATTATGTTCATTCAATGCGGAATTTTGTATTTTATTATCTTGCATTAAAATATTATTAACCTTTATTATATTCTCTGAACGCTGACAACTTTTCTCAATTTTGATATAATATGGCGCTGGCTAAATTTTGGCATCCATTTTGAATAAATTTAGTGTGGAACGTAATTTTCTATTTATCTCGTTCCCACTTGCCATCTTTCTTTCTCGTTATGCATATGAGATATTATAAAATCTTCAATATCTTTTAACGAAGATATTTTTCCACTTGTTAAACGCTGCCATTGTGTTCCTCACTAAAAAACACCCCAATTTGATAGATATATCATGTGTTGGCAGTACATGAAAGTGACAGTTCCGCGGTTTATATTCGTTTCGCGCCTCAAAGTTTTCGCAAGTGTTTTTTAGTGGCTGTTTACATTTAATTACAGGTAAGTTAGTGAATGGTGCCAGTAAATTGTAATTATGTAATGAATTGATGTGTTTGTGTGGTATATTTAGCAATATTTCGTGATTTTATACATCCTAACCTGTACCAGGTGCGATGTTTATCTTTGCCTTTTTTCGTGTTATTAAAGGTATTTCAAGTATTTATGTATTTTATAACTTGCTCAACAATGTTGTGCAGGTAATATTATGCAATTATTGATACATGAAAATTCATTTTTCGCAAGTTTTCTTGCATAGAAATTCTACTCTCAGCAGCTGTCAAAAGGTGCAATTTATGCTAATTTCACCTGAACTGCCCGACGAGAACTTAATTTTGAGTCAAATCTCTGTTCTACTAATAATACAGGGTTTTCCAATAAGAGGTGTTATTTTGATATTCAAAGCAAAATGCCATTTTTTTGAGATAAATGATCGGATCTTTATTTCATTATAAAGAGGAAGGTATGCCGTTAATAATGGAAAATAACATCAGCCAAATGACCACCACGACCACGCCTACAGGACCATATCCTTTTCATGAAATTTTCCATAACCAAATCGCAAAGTGGCTACCCTATGTCCTCGATGGCATCACGAATTCCATCTTTGAAGTCTTGAATCGACGCTGGGCTGTTGGCGTAGACCTTCTCTTTCACGTGGCCCCAAAGGAAGAAGTCGCAAGGTGTTAAGTCACAAGATCTCGGTGGCCAATTGTGATCACCTCTTCGAGAGATAACACGGTCCGGAAACTTTTCCCGTAAAAGATCAATGGTTTCGTTGCTTGTATGGCACGTAGCGCCGTCTTGTTGAAAGTAAACGTTGGCCAGATCAATACCATCCAATTCCGGCCATAAAAAATCATTAATCATCTGTCGATAGCACCGTAACTGTTGCTCCAGCTTCATTTTCGAAAAAGTAAGGTCTAATGACCTCGCGGCACCATAAACCGCACCAAACAGTCACACGTTGAGGATAGAGAGGCTTTTCAACAATAACTCTTGGGTTTTCCGAGCCCCAGGTGCGACAATTTTGCTTGTTGACGAAGCCATCGAGGTGGAAATGGGCCTCATCACTCAAGATGAGTTTTCGATGGAATTCCGGATCATTTTCATGCATTTCAAGGACCCAATCAGCAAAGACTCGACGTTGTTGATGATCGGCCGGCTTGAGTTCTTGTGTTA
Source organism: Dioctria linearis (assembly GCA_963930735.1). Lineage (NCBI taxonomy): Eukaryota > Metazoa > Arthropoda > Insecta > Diptera > Asilidae > Dioctria > Dioctria linearis. The sequence goes on from OZ005744.1 coordinate 183,630,215, forward strand.
ACTGAACTTTGTAAGCCTTAAGACCCAAATCTTTATGCAAAATACGCTGTAATGACGTTTGTGGAATGCCTAATTCCAAAGAACGACGAGGAATGGACAAACCTGGGTTTTCTTCAACACTTTCGGCTACAGCAGCAATATTCTCGGCTGTTCTTGAGCGGCGTGCACGGGTTTTATTCTTTACATCACTAACTTGTCCCGACAGCTCGAATTTTTCTACCAATTTCTGTATTGCGGTCCGACAAGGTGCTTCACGACGACCCAAAAATGTTCGAGTTTTACGGACCGTCTCTGCCACATTTTCACCATTTTTATAGTGAATTTTAATAATTTAAATGCGTTGTTGAATCGTGTATCGTTCCATTTTTATTAATGGCGTAGTTTCTACTTGTCAAATGTCAAAAAATGACAGCTCCAAAAGTGACATCTACCGAAATAGCGGGCTAATTAAAATAACACCTCTTATTGGAAAACCCTTTATTTAGTGAATTGGTTGAGATTCCAAGTGTTGAGCAATGGAACTTAACATATCTTCTCTACTTGTAATTTACCACAGTGTTGTTGTTGTGTTCTGTGATTGTTTACGTTCATATCATGCATGTAATAACACTGGATTTGTTGTAATTCATTTTTATTTTAGCAATTCATTAAAATATTTATTAATTCGCAATAATCTAATTCATTTCTTTTTATAATCATTTCAGAAATTCATTGGTGTGAGCCCTGAAGCTGAGACTCGGCGAGAGATTTTGAAGGATGTCTGCTGGAACTTCTGATTTAAGATAAGTATTTAAATTTGGACGAATTTTTGCTAATTTTTTTCTTCTTTCTTTCCTTTCAGGTTCTTCGTCGCTTAACACTCACCATTGAGTTCCTACTCCCATATCCTGGCATCATTTTTTGTGAACAGTTACAACTTTAAATTGAAAATTAACGGAAAAATATTAAAATTAAATTTTACTCAAAACACAAAAACTTTTTATTTCAAATTTAATAATTCAATACGGCAGATATATGTATGACCTACAAAAACTTAGGTGCTTAAATGCATTAATCATCAACACGCGCAGCTTTATCAAATTGAATCATAATTGTTGAATAATTTATCAACACATTTATAAAAAACACAATTAATCCTTTCTTTAATTCCAAACAATTGAATATGTTCAATTCGTACGGTCGCAATGCCAGCTGTAGTTTAAACATTTCAACCTGGAAATATGGGAAAAGTTACATTTACTGTTCTAAAAAAAAAAACAAAAAAAAAGAAGTGTCCTGAATGTCTGGAACAGAATGCAACGCAATAATGCAAAAAAAAATGAAATTTGCAAACTTACGTCAATTGAGTGTTAAAAAGAAAACTCTTTTTACATTGAAAAATCTTTTTACATTGAAAAATCTTTCAAAAAGCAATTTTTATGCAAAAGGGAGGAGCGTTTCGTATCGGCAGAAACGGTATACTCATCAGTACGGCTAGGTTCCTATCTGCCGTATACGCTAAAGTTAACAGCCAAGCTGGCCTCATATATGCAATTAAAATAGTTTTTAAGTGTGAATTATATACGAGGCGAAATACTAAGAATTTACTTGAATGTCTTACAGGGCTATGTGGAACTAGCATTTCATAGAAAGTTTTGCTATGAAATAAATTCATTGCGCCAAGATGACATTTTGAACTTTTTTTTTTTTTTTTTTTATATAAATTAAAGCATCTGTAAACACGTCTACTAGGGATGACATTTAAACACTTAGTTACTACAGCTATAGATTGCATTCTGTTTCAAAGGTACAATAGTATACTTACACTTCTCTGAAGTCTGTTGTCATGCTGAATATCATAACTACTCAAATAATCGACATTAATGTGTGAGGCTTTCTCAACGGAATCGATAATCAGAATAAGAACTGTCAAACTGACGATGCAAGTAATAGTAAATATCAAATTTAATTTGAAACCTGATGAATTTTGAGCATCAACATTTTTGTAGAGATGAAATACCCTTAAAATAAGCTCTTGCAGTGTTGAAATCATAAAAGCGAGGATTTGCCATTGGAAGATATTTTTGAATTCGAATGCCGTTCTCGAAATCTTCCAATGGATTGCAGCCATTTTGTCCAATTGATCACTACAATCGCAGCATTTTTGCATTGAAATCTTTCGAATTTTACCAATTTCTTTTAATTCCATATAGATTTTTCGTATGTACGCATTTAATTGTTGGTACTGGGCCGTTGTAACGATCATAAAAGTCACAAAAAATATCATAACCATGAAACGCATATGAAATACAGAGTAGACGAATAGAAATGACAAAAATGTGAACCCTGTAGCTGATTGCAGACAACGCACAACAATTAAATAATACAGGTATGTCGCTATTATTAACAATTGTATTATTAGAAAAATTAGAGCCTTTTTGCCATAAACTGTTGGATTTCGTGTTAATTTCAAAATATCTCTGTTATTTTCCAACAATTTTTCGAAAACAGCAAATATATGGTCGGCTTTAGTTAGCAGAGTTATTTGTAATAAAATCATATTAATTGCAAAAAACATATAGAACGGGAAGCGCACTACGTTTATAATAAAACTTTTTTTTCTATTCTGTTCGTGACCATAATATAGAATATATATAAATGATCCGCTTAAGACCATAATTGTCACAATCGATTTAAACTTGCATAGAAATTTGGCAGTTTTAGAACGCTGTATCACTCCTTGAGTAAGATTCATGCGAAATGTTATGATGGCGAAAATTCGAGTTAAATAATATATGAGAAAAAATACACCGTGCAAGACGTACTCACTACTATTCGTCATGTTTGCAAACTAACTAAATTTCGAGGAATAAATTTATTAGAAAAACTTGTGTATTAACCCCCCCCCCCCCCCCCCTCCACCGTCCCTTCCCTTACCAAAGCCCTAAATCCGCGAAAGCTTTTGAATTTTTTTTATATTTATAATATTTTTAAGTGGACCGGTGGTTTTATACGCAAGTTTTTCCAGTGAATTTATATAGTATACACTCTAAATAATGAGGCTGTGTCATTCCAGTAAAATTGCTTTAAAAATTCAATCAAAATTATTGATTTAAAAATATTGTCAATGAAGTCACAGTTCGTTAATTTAAGTAAAACATGCTATTTACTTATTAATGTAGTAATTACATGTTATGTATATGTGAATGTAATATTGCCTTGATTTTAATAAAATTATTTTATTAAATTCAACCTGTTACTGCCTATACTTTGAAGTAAATTTACTATGCACCGAATACTGTGATATACTTGGTGGATGAGACCAAACCTAATCTTCAATGTAGTGATGTGGAAAATTTGAAAGCGTATCGATGAATCGACTAAAAAGAGTTCCCAAAAAATTATCAATGAATCGACTAAATTTAATCGTTTCTCCTATGAATTTTGGGCATCCATAACTACATATAATCACAATTGTCTAACTACAGTTCATGCCTAAAAATTTAAGATTTAATCAGAGTTAAACTCTGGACAACTCCAAGAGGGTGAGCTCAGAACGCTCCCCATACACTCATTCTAAATCAAAAACCCCCATGTAAATCCATCCACGTTTACTAGCCTAAGCCTTTTCCTAAAATTTCAATTACGTCACGAACGGCGCCCTTACGGACAAAGTTATTTAGTCAGGGGTTTGTGAGTAAATACAAGTAATTTAAAAAGCCAAAAAAGGGATTTTAAAGAAAACATTTATATGATGTGCACTTACATATATGTATACACGGTCAGATACAGGGTGGATTAAATTTTGCATAAACGCATCAGACAGCCTTTGACTTGTAGTTTTTGTACGAGAACCGATTAGTAAATTTAGTAAGGATTTTCTAATAATATTAATTTAATATTTTGAATTGAAAGGAAAAAAATACACACCCCTCGTCGAGTAATGAGGCTTGTTCAGGAAAAGGATGGTTCGATGTGTTATACACACTTGTTTTGGGCGCAAGGTGGTTTTGAATTCCACCAACTCGTATATTAGAAAGACAAAAAAAATAAAACAAGTATTTAACGAGGCCGCGCACAAAAGGAGTTTTTTTTTTTTAAAGAATAAAACAAAAAGGCAGGTAGAAGCTATCTTTTGTAAGCTGTCTAAGTCCTTTCCTCTTTCCGTCCCCTTTGGGTTTTTTTTCGTTTTTCCCTTTTATTTTATTTAAAATTAATTACTTTTAATACATATGTAGCTACTTGCTGAACTTGTAATCTTGACAAAAAGACTAGCCACTCGGCTCACTTCGGGTCGCGATTTATAGAATTTTACCACCTATTTGGAAATCATTTCCAATCTAGGGAAAATTTTCATGTCACAATCAGCTCAATTTAATATTATTAATTTTTGTTTTTTTTTTATTTTTTGTCATTGTTTTAGAATTAGAAGGGTCTCTCCCATTTATTAATTGGTCTAGATAAGCCAAAAAAATTATTAGGCACTTAGAGATTTAAATATTTTTGACTGACCGAAGTATTTGAGAGTTGCCAATAGGATTAGATTGTTTTTTTCTTTCTTTCTTTCATTGTCCTCGTATTTGGCTTTCTTTCCTTTCTCCTTTTTACTGTTATCATCATAGTCATAATTGTCTTTGGATTTCTTTCCTTTCTTCTTTCGAATTTCGTCATCGTAGTCAACGTCATTTTTTCTTCCATCCATCCGCAATGTTTCCATGCAGGATTGCATGGACGTTGTGAAAAGGCTTTTGCATTTCTGTGGATACGTCCTTTGCGGTGTGGGATTTCAAAGTTATGAGGTTGCAGTCTAGTCTCTTCACGAATAGCTTGCTCTCTAACTCGCCATCTTCTCCCTTCTTCTCCTGTTGATTGCACTCGTTCGCATTTCCTGCAGTCATTTTGAAGGTGTCCTAGTCTACTACATCTCCAGCATCGAAGGAGACCACGCCTGATGACGGCATTCTTCTGCGAGTCTGCTGCGCAGTTCGATATCTTTGCCCGTCTTCTGGCGCTTCTGTTCGTCGGTGTTTTCTGCAGTCCCTTTGGAGGTGTCCGGGTCTTTTACAATTCCAGCATCGAAGAATACACTCGGCGGAGTACTCTATAATGACTACATTCTGTTGCAAGTACATTCCTCCAAAGAAATTTCTCTCACACGTACTGCACTCCGAGAAGCTTGTCTAGCAGATTCATACGCTAGTGCATAGGCTAGTGCTTCTGCTGTGGATTTCTTGCCTGCTAGCCTTAACGCTTGTTGTAAATTTTGATCTGCAATAGCGTTCACAAATGATTCTGTTGCCATTTCATTAAGGAAATCCGCATTTACGGTGGAGTATGAAAGATAAGCTAATCTTTCTACATCAGCCTGCAGTTAACTATTGTAGTGATTCGCCATGCTTTTGAATCATGGTCCGTAGTTGTAGGCGATATACTTGCTGCATGTATTCAGCTCCATAGCGTAACTCTATCGCCTGTACAAATGAAGTATAATCACGTTGCCTTTCTATCGGTATAGTTTGTAATAGCTCTGATGCAAAACCTCGAAGTGCTAATACCAGAGCTGTAGCTTTGTCTGCATCATTCCATCCGTTTACTTCGGAAGCAGCCTCGAATTGTCTCTTGGAAATATGCCACGAATTTTGTCCATCAAATATTGGAGGTTTCATTCTGCCTGCATTGGATATTTCAATTCCTTCGTGCCGTGTTTGTCGATGCTACATTATCTCGAAATCTGATTTAAAGTTGTCAAGCTGTTCGGTGACTCTTTGTTGAACTTCCGCCACTTCCTGCTCGATTTCTTCAATTTTTAAATTTTCTTCGTCTACCGAGTTTTTCAGGAAATTCTTTTGTTCCTCTAGGCGAGTTTCTAGACAATTCTTCAGAGAGCTCTTTTGTTCATCCAAACGCGTTTCCAGTGATTTCTTCTGTTCATCTAAACGGGATTCCATGGAATTCTTTTGTTCCTGGAGAGAATTCTTTTGTTCGTCCAAACGGGTTTCCATAGATCACTTGTGTTCCTCGAGAGAATTCTTTTGTTCGTGGAGAGAATTCTTTTGTTCCTGGAGAGAATTCTTTTGTTCATCAAAACGGGCTTCCATTTTGCTCATTAAAGTACTTAAAAGCTGTTCTATGTTTATTGCAGGCTCTTCTTAAATTTCTGATTCTTCTTCGAAAACGAATGTCTCAGGATTCTTTGCTTCCTCTATCAAAGCTTGTCTAAGTCGCTCGACTGGAACATTCTTTAGACCAGTCGTTTGTGATAACCGCTTCCCCAACTCCACTTTCAATTCCTGTATGCGAAGCTCCTCTAGTTTGCGTCCCGTTCTTGCGTCTTTTGTAATTCACTCACAGTTTAATATAAAACTATCTTTCGAAATTTTTACACAAGATTTCACAAAATTAATCACTCTTTGAATTTCAAAGTCAAATGCCACCACTTTATTTCGCGATTTTATTTTACGTCTGACACCAGTTGCTACGAGCGTGGCCTTGGTTCGTTATTTTAAACACAATATTTCAGATATAATTCAAAAGTTCTTTCTTTATTTAACTTTACTGTTTAATATCACAATTCACAATCAATTATCAAATCAACTCTCTTTAGTTATCGCTAGTACTGTACTTCGAATTATTACAATCCAAATAGTTTATTTCGTTCACTTCCCTATCTGAAATAATACTCCGCCTCCTGGATGTAAGAGCGCCGTATTTATACTCTACGAATTATCCTAGAACCTTCCTGAATATTCCGTTCACCGAACACAAAGTTTAATAAGATGACACTAACCTAAAGTTGTTTGTATTTCCAACAGATGTCGCTTGTGTCACTTTGTGGCGCGTAGCAATATGTAAAAAAAAAAAAGTTTATCAGGAATTTATTTTCCTACTTATTTTCCAGAATGCTGGTACCTGGATTTTGAAAACGTAACAAATTAATCATTCAAATAAAAAGAAGCCTATATACACAAGTTGACCTTGGAAAACTTTCCGCCTTATACCCTAGACACACAGCGCTCTTAGTGAAGAAATAACTGAAGACTCTTTAGCCTATAATGATTCATTATAAACTGCAGACACACAGCCATTTCTTTAATTAAGTTGCACTGTCAAACTGGTTTTGATTTACTTATGATATTAAAAAAGCGATATAGATCGAATTAAGGCGATAAACTTTACTTTTATTTATTTTAATTTTTATTTATTTTTATTTTATTCAATTTAACGATTTGGAAATGAAAAAAAAACAGTTTATTAAAAAACATTTTATGCTTTGCATTTCTTCTTCTTATTTTTCAAATCGGTGGATGCACAGCGGAGCTCCAAATTTATATTATATTCCAAATCTAGCACATTTTTCTTCATTATAGTTATAATAATGAAGGAAAAAACAATTAATTAGTGTACTTCATAATGATCTGATTTTCGAGCCATAATGATGTATACTATGTGACAAACGACATATTAATGAGTAATTAGTACTAATGATTCATTAGATCGTGCTGTGTGTCTAGGGTATAACCTTTTTATTGAATTCACATAATTATTAATTAAGGATGGAAGCATAGTGTGAATAAAAACTTATTAGTTAAAACGACAAATCACGATTAGTTGATTGTACATTAGTAATTCCTGTAAATTAATTTGGAAAAACAAGTAAGTGATTAATAAAATTGTAAGTGCTAATTAGTTGCAATTTCTTATTGGAATTAGTTGCAATTTCTTATTGGAATTAGTTGATTTGCCCTTAGTTGTTTTGGAAAATACTTTAGTTGTAGCTTCGAATTCAATTAGTTCAGTTAAAAAATATTTGATGATAAATTAACTAATCATATTTTAAAATATGTATTAGTAAAATCAACATATGAAATTATTAATTTTTTTGCAGAAACAACAACGAAGCTGTTTGTTTATTTTTAAGAATATTATTTGCTATATTAGTGAATTTATGTAATTAATAAATTCAACAAATAAATTGATAGATTTTTTGATATGAAGTAATCTCACAGTTTTATAAATTAACGAATTACATTAGTTGATATGAATAATATAATTTTCGCATACCTTTAAATTTTAAATCACTGCATCATTAATATTTAATTAATTATTTTAATAATTATTTCCTAGATGAAATCTCATAGGTCATACTGAGTTTACCATTTCGTAACGCATATTACTGATAAAGGAAAAATGGATTGGACACCCACGTATAATTGTTATTTTGATTTTTGCATGTCTGTGAGTTTGTACGTATATCCGTTCATCTTATGGCATTTTCGAAAAAATAATAAATATAATTTCATAAATGGAAGAAATCTTGAAACCCGTGGTGTTTTTATACATAATTTACTATATTTTAACTGTTCTGGGAAAACGTTTAGGGCCAATTTGTGCTTGTACTGAGAAATTACCTGCAAAATGAATCATAACCATTTCTACTGTCGCTTAATCGGTCTAGACAGAGTTGGCCACCCTTTCAGCTTCCCTGGGCCACATTGGAAGTAGGCGAGTTATATTGGGCCACACATAAAATATACGAACCCCACAGATATCTAATGAACCCAAAACGAAGAATATACATGTTAACAATTTTAAGTAATTTAAGAAATTAAAGAAATAGCAACATGAAATTGATGTGATATTTGACATTGTTTTTGAGACAATAATGTTTCGATATTTTGCGATTGAAGCTGTTGCAACTCTCAGTATGTATGTTCTCAAGGTGCTCATAAGTTATTTTGCTCCTATTTTCATTCTTTGTGTGCTTCATCTTAGAAAATAGCTGCTCACAAATGTAGGTGCTTCCAAATAGCGAAAGCACGAACTGTGAAGAAAGGGGTACTTTTCGCTGGGAAGATAATTCTCATAGAAGTCCAGTAAAGAGAAATTATTAAATTTTTCTTAAAGTTGAACATCAGATTGCAGCTCTAGCTGAATATTTGCTGGCAAGTTTATGTCGACTAAAAATGTGGCCGCAAATATGTCATAAAATTGATGGTTTTTTGGAAATCTTGAAAACTTTTCTCAGATTCCTGTATCAAATCGAAAATCAAGTTTGCATATATTTCGTTACTCTCAGGACAGTGTTTAGCCAACGTTTCAAAATACATAAAATAATTTGCTTGAATTGGTTACTACCATAGTTTCAGTTTCATTTCGAAAGCCGTTATAGTTTGAGGCATAGTATTATGAGTTATTTTTCACTTTGAAGACGCAAATTTAACTCATTTAAATGAGCTGTCAAGTCTACTAAAAAAGCAAAATCTGTGAGCGTGTTTTCCTCACCAAGCTCTGGCACAGATTTTATTGGTGAATCCATAAATGACTTGATTGCATTTCGCAAATCATAAAATCTTTTCAATATTTTACCCCGACTTAATCATCAAAAATAAATAATGTCAATTTGACTAAGTACAATTGCACATTAAAAACTTTCTTTGGCCATTATGCGCAATTGTACATTTATTATGTCGAGAAGTAACTACTCCCATGGAAATGTTATATAGATAAAGAAAATGCTTTATAAAATTAATTGAGAAAGTATAAAGTTTGTTGGGCCGCATTCAAAGCCGTTCTGGGCCACATGCGGCCCGCGGGTTTGACACGCCTGGTCTAGAATCTTAAATTAAACCAATTCATGTGTTGAATCGAAAAATCTGAACCTTGCTTTGACACATCTTTTTCCAATTTAAATTTCGTTTGGAACATGTTAAAACCCAGCTCGTAATTTCGACTTGTACATTTGATGAATCAATAAATCAGAGATTTTTGCTTCATATGATTCACACTTAGAACTTTTAGTGAGTGTATATATGGGGTGTGCTTAATATTTTCTTCAGCGTCTATAAAAGCAGAAACTCTGAGTCGTACTAATGAGTACACATAGAGTTTTTGTCCATACAGAAAGCTTTTTTTCCTCTTTATTAAAAATATTGTCAGCCTATTGCGGGCAGATAATAAAATCATATAAAAATAATAATTACAAAAATAATTAAATTAATAGCATTTTATTAATATGATCAACTAAAAAATTAATTGAACTTTCCAATTTCATTACATTTTTTAACAAATTCGATTAGTTGATTACTATTGCCTTCAAACCAATGTTTCAGTTATTTTAAATAATACGGTATGCAAAATCAACCAATCAATTAGTTTATTTGGAGAATTGAATTTGTTGAAAGAGCAATATTAATTAGCCGTTGTTCTAATGTTTTCGAAATTATTATAAAAAAATTAGTTAATTCAACAAAATGATTAGTTGAAAAAACAAAAGATGCTCGGATATGAAATTCCGAAAGATTATCAAAACTAACTAAGCAATTAGTTGAATTCATAAATGTTATGACAAAACAAAATTAGTTAAATCAACTAATGCCAATAAGTTTTCTTAACGAATATGATTCGTAAGCTGAAAGTCAGCTGATATTAATTGTTGATGAAACAAATTCATTGGCGTAAAGCAACTAATCTTTTTTTTTTCAGTATAGACAGCATTCCTGTTTCTTCAGGTCTTGATACAGAAGGTCGAGCAATAATGTCATGAACTTCATTTAGTTGACCTTCTCTCTATATTTCTACCCTATCATGTAGGTTAATTGTAACAACTATGCAGCCATTATGTAGGGTCTTAGTAATTCTAAAAGCATTTGGTTTTTATTATTTCGATCTAATAACATATCTTCGAAGGATAACCTCCACATTCATTAAAATCAATTAATCTAATTAGACTTCCTTTAGAAAATAAATATTTACCTTTTCTAAATTTGTTCACATAAGTTCATCTTACCAAATGTTTACAAAAAATGGCTAATAAACTTTAACGTATTATTAGATACAATGAAAATGTGTATTTATGCACAATTTGAAGAACACACCCCTTTTTTGAGGCCATTCCCTTTAACTCGTACACGAACTTGTCTGTCTATTTATTTATATATTTCTTTTTTACTATTTTCGACACTAGACACTCTCGTAGACCCACTTTTCGTCATCGCAGCGAGCTGAAATTTGTCAAACAGGTTCACGTCGCGTGACAATTGAAACTATCAAAATTTGAACCGGAAATTTCCATGGAAAACCCGGAAAATCGGGAAAAATCTTTTGAAAATTTGGTACAAATTTTATTAGTGATAAATCCGTTTCAGGAAAAATGAAGAGTTTTCTGATTTTTCCGAAAAAATTTCCAGAATTTTCCGACATTTCCGGAAAATGTTCCAGTAAAAAAGTTTTCTAAATTATGCAAGCTCAAGTTCCCTAGCAACTGGCATCATTACTTTCTCTCCGACAATGGTGAAAAATTGCAGAAAACATCGAGGAAAATTCATGTAAATCGCTTTTCCGGAGTTTTTCAGACCAAGGAAGCGTTTGAGCATTTTGCAACCTAAAACAAAGTTGTAGAGCGAAATGAGTTGCATAAAGTTGCTTTTGTGGAAAACCTCTGTGGAAAGCACGGAAAAGCGGGAAAAACATCGGCAAAATTTTCATCGATATGATTAGTGATAAATCTATTTCAGGAAAAATGCAGAATTCTCCAATTTTTCTGGAAATTTTTTCGAAAATTTCCGGAATTTTCCGACTTTACCGGAAAATTTTCCGACAAAAAAGTTTTATAAGCTATTTGGCATCATTTTTTTCGTCCTACTGGCATCAATACTTTCTCTTCAACAATCATGAAAACTTGCATGAGAAATTGAGGAAAATTCATGTAAATTTTAAAAAAAATTCATAGTAATAGGAAAAGTGTGTGGAAAACATGGAAAATCGGGAAAATTCATGTTATATGGGATCAAGTTGGAATACAGCTAAAAACCGCTGTTTAAAACATAATTTGAATTTCAGAAAACCGTTGCAGTACTTCAACGATTTGATACTCGAAAAATTTTTGTTTTCGGATCGGCACCAAACATGACATAAAAATTGTTTTAAATATCTCCATGCAGCAGCACGTAATAACAATTTAGTTAACGTGAAAAAGGCAGAATAAAATAAGTAAAAAAGGAGTTTTCAAACATAACTGAGGCCAAGCCGCATGAAAAAGTAGAAAATAAACTTTTCTTCACACACAGAGGTGGACTCAGATTTTATTCGCTGACAATCACCGATATATTCAGTATGATCCATCAGAGGTAATAAGTGATTTGATCCATGAAGAGAAATAATATTAAAAAGAAATGTCCCAATCAAAAAAATCTGAGTCCACCTCTGTGTGCGAAGAAAAGAATATTTTCTACTTTTTCATGCGGCTTGGCCTCAGTTTTGTTTGAAAATTCGTTTTTTACTTATTTTATTTTAATATTTCAACAATCTTTTTAATTCAATAAAAATGTTATATTTCAATATAGTATTTCTATTGTCACACAATAAACAAAAGCTCTGTCTAGACCCATAAACTAGCACTGTGACTGTAATCACGACCCAAATTCCTTTGGTTATATTACAGAAAGTGGAATGCATATCATGCATGTAAAAAAAATTGACATTCTATACAGTTCTCAACCAAGATAACTCATATCTCTCCACCTCATTAGCATTCCACGTCAAAATCCATAATAATTTTTTATTATCCTTTCCTTTTACTTTACATTAAAATTAAATTTCCTGTCAATTATTGATCCATTCCAAATGAATATCTTTACGAGCAATTTCCTCGATTATTCAAAACTTCTCTGGAATATCTTTAAAAAAAAAAATCATTTCTCTTCGGATATGACGTACACAATTTAACATACACACACGTCCATTTTCATAGCAATCTATATTTGAAAATTTCATCAGACAGGAGTGAAATTGAACTACAAAACACAAAATTTTCCTTATTCAAGGAAAATATCCGTAGACCGTTTGTTAGATAAAGAAATAAATGCAAAAAAAATAAACAAAATAAGGAATGTCATCGGAAACGACGTATATATCTACAAAGGAAAGGGTTGACGACTTTTAAAAATTTCCGTTGTTCACCTTCTACACACGAATGGTTCGCGACAGGAAGTTCAAATGTCAGTTCGCAGTTCTCCGGAAAAGTTGGAAACTTGTTTAAACGATGTAATTCTAAGAAAATGGGAAAAGTATTATGAATTCTTCTATGTTTTTGTATAATGGTGGGGGGGGGGGGGGGGGGGAAAGAAATTTAGAAAACTTTTGATTTTTGTTTAATTTGGTTGAACAACTTTGCGAAGAAAAGTTTAAAAGCTGCGAGACCATTTTAGCACCAGCGCTATAAATAATTTCCGGTTGACGATAAAATCCTTTTAAGGATTATTTTTGGTGGAAAAATTTTTCACTTTTTTGTATTAATTTACATAAAAATAAATTTGTTGAAGATGCTTTTTTTTTGTTTTTGTTCTTTTTCTTAAAAGCGAAACACAAATTACTGTCGATGGAGGATAAAATGGAAAACAGGCTTGGTAATAATGACGGTATAAAACAATATCAATAAAGCCTTATACTATTAAAAAAAATAATTTACTCAAACCTTTACTTTCCAATTACTTGAAAAGCTTCAATTCTAAGGTTTGTATGATATGCATCCCACCAAGGATTTATATTTTCCATGTAGATCTAGAAAGGTGTTGCTTCACAATCTTGTTGTACATTCAAGCGAAGTACTTACAATGCAATCGAAAAAGCACACAATAGCGAAAAACGAAATCTATATGTACGAGAGTAGGTATAGATAAAGGATGCTATGCTTGCTGCTGTAGGAATCCCATGAAAAATTGATATTGATTCTCATCCTATCACAAAAGAAGCTCATCCTCAGGGTAGAAAATCATCCCTCGTGGCATGTTAACTGATAGTGATGGTGATGATGATGGTGCCTAGTGGTAAAATCAATTGCAAAACCTAATCCCATTGTTCTAGCTAGATAAAACCTAGTTTTTTTTTTATTTCCAGATAATCCCTTCCAGATAGTGTCAGTAGACGGATGAAATAAAAAAAAAAAAACTGTTCCTTTATAGGAGATACTTGTGTGTGTGGTGAGTGAATCTCCATTCATCTAATGCCATGTGTCGAATCTGAATTCGTTTGCCATTTGAATTTTGTTTTTTTTTTCAGCTATTCAGTTATTGTAATCTCTGACGATTTTTGAAAATTTCCATGAACAAGAATTGGACGACAGAATTATTGGACAGTTTGACGTTGATATTTACAATTGCGCATGCATTTGGTCGGTTCAATTTTTTTACCTTATGAGCTGTAGGCACTGAAGACTTGCAAGGGGGCTTTCGCTACAAAAGGTAAAGGAGAGTTCTAATTTGGTATGTAGATCTGTACAGTTGGCTGTCGTCATGAATATGCAGAGTTTATGACCTTGAGCGACCGCAGTTCGCGCCGCCATATTGGAAAATTGGTAGGCTCCGACAGCCAGTTTTTTCGAGAATACCTTCTCCCCAGCGCCATCTAGGTTAAAGATAGCTCTTACAAAAATCATAGAGCATTAAATTTCCAGTAATTTTTGTAGAAAACATTTTTCAGTCAGAGGCCGGATTCTGTAATACGAAGAATTGGAGAATTTGGGAAATGCGAGTTGTTTTGACATTTAATTCTTCACTTGGAATTCTGTAACTCGGTGCATTTAATTTGAGAATTGCTGAATTCTCTACTCCACTTCTTAAATACTCCGGTGTGTTATAAGTGGGCAAAGGAAAAAGAAAAAAACAAGTTTCGAATTGTCACTATTGTAAAATATGGAATATTTTGGAATTTACTGATAACAGAGCTCCGGACGGCATTACAATTTCTCTTTATTTTTTTCATTTCTTTCACGTTTTCCCTAATACTCTAAAATGTTAGTGAATTTCTAATGGAGAATTAGTTAGTTTTAATCGGAGAAAACGAAAATTCTCATCTCCCAAATTCTCCGTCTTACAGAATCCGACCACAGATGAATAGTTCACGAGTTACAGCTGGGTCAAGCTCACTCAAGTTCCAAAATTCGGAAAATAGCTACGTTCATTTTTCATTTTTGTAGACTCATTGCGATTAACTAAGCAAAAACTGACAACGAAGCTGTATGATCTTTTTTTTAGTCGAGGTATCCGCCTCAGTGCAGCAATAGTCGTCGAAGTCATGGTTCGCGGAATTATAAAAAAAAAAACGAAATTAAAAGCACATGAGTAAAAATTCTGTTTGATATTTAAATTGTGTTATAGCTTACACGCTCTGGATGTTGGATTGTCTAGTGGTTTTAATTGAAAAGTATGCATTGGTTAATGGTGTTGATTTTGCTGTCATTGGAATAACTTTTTGTTGTCAGTATTTCTTGGCACAGAGCATAGCGGGATTAGAGGACTCATGAGTCAACTAACCCTGTGTTTCGTTTTTATTTTACTAATGTCTTAAGTTCTTAAGTTACAAATGAATACTAATGCTTTTCTTACATTCAGAACGATGACGACGCACAAACAAAAAAACGGAAAGATCGAATACATCTAAAGACATGTTGAAAACTGCCTGCAAAGAATTTATTTATGAAGAAGCTTTTAAGTGAGGAACACCGCTGAAGAGCTCCGTGGCTGGAGCGAAACGTGCGGAAAGGCCCATAGTTGCCTCCACGCCACCCGCAAATAACGCATCCCCAAACTCCCCATCCTAATAAACTCGAGCATATTATAAACCGCTATATATGCTCCAATTTTATACATTGCAGTTACCGTGAAGTAATGTCCAATAAAACTACACTTTTATAAAACCCACCCTTTCACTATGTAAGTACCAACATTCTTGAAAATTATTAACACTTATCTTCGTCGTATTTTTT
Source organism: Dioctria linearis (assembly GCA_963930735.1). Classification (NCBI taxonomy): domain Eukaryota; kingdom Metazoa; phylum Arthropoda; class Insecta; order Diptera; family Asilidae; genus Dioctria; species Dioctria linearis. The sequence continues at coordinate 183,645,954 of OZ005744.1, forward strand.
TCGACTGCGTGTGATAATAATTTCGCAACAGTCACTTCTTCATTTTCGTTGTCGTCGTCTTCGTTTTCTTCTCCAGACCCCGCAAAAGTCTCTGCGCTGTTCTCACAAGTATTTCCGTGGCAGCATGTACAGATAGCAGAACACTTCAAGACTGTTTTCCTACACCCACATGTTCATCTGCACTCCTTCTTATACTTGCTTGAAATTAATTTCAGGAATGCTTTGGTTGCAGGAACTTTTGTTGTTTTCACTGGAGTAAACCTAATCTTGCTTTTTTTCCCAACCCCATTAATCTGGTTGAATCGCGTGTGTATTATACCAAACCATAACTTGGTGGTAGGTTCGAAGGAAATGTTGCTCTGCAGTTTCTCGTGTAGGGTGTAATGCAGCAAGATTGAATTTACTCTTTGTAGTGGATCTTGCGAAATTTTGATAACGTACGCAGCCTAAAGTAGTGGTGTTTTATTTGGAAACTCCGTGAAGAGTGTTAAAAAGTTTTCCACCCAGTAGCAATGATTTCGAGATCTGCATCTCGCTCTTTGAAACAAATGAAGAAGTTTTGGACTTGCAGACCCTCTGTTAAAAACTGACATGAAAAAGTTAGTTTAGCATGGTAACTGCAAACTTTTGTTTAATAGATGCATACACCTGTCGACTCCTAAAGACTATAAAAATGTCCTAAACTAAGCAAGCCTTAAGCGCTGATATTTGGAAATGCTCAGATGAATACAAGATTCAGAGGAAAACAAAAACCTCAATGTAATTGGCTATAGACACTTACGACATAACAATAAAAAAATATTACGGAACCGGTACACTCGAAGGTAAACTTGAAAAAAAAAATAGTTTATTTGGAAAGAACCAATATGACAGAAGTCGCATCACATAGGAGATTATGGAGTGTTCTAAAAGTTCAGACAAAACAGAATCTGTTGAAGAGCTAGATACTGCCTCCGCACTATATCATTCCCAAAAGTTCTTAGTTATATTCCTTTATAATTAGTAAGGCATCCAATTGAGACCCCTGTGGTACTTCACTCCTATTCTATATCACCGATTTTCTTTAAAAAAAATTAATAAATTAATTAAAAATGTTTTGGTAATAATATCTCCTAATTAAAACGCAATTTACCAAAAGGAAAACATGAAAAAAAGACCATCTGTCACCTCAACTAATCTATCAAAAATCATATCAATATAATTTTCAAGCACCATAATCTTTTTGTAGCCTTACAAAACATGCCATATACATATGTGCACAAAGATAAACTGCTTATCCAGAAGAGAGAAGCTAATAAATTGTATGCTAGAACCATTCTGAACAATTTCAATCTCTTGGTTATAATTTTTCTTTTCGAGTGGAAACTTTTCAAGAGGCTTTCATAAATCCCCTTCACACTTTAGAATTCTGATCACAAAATCCAATACAAGGATTCCCTCAAATGCCCTGTAACCAACTGCTGAAATTTCCATATTGCTTCTATTGCATCCAGTCATCCGCAAAATAGTCACTGATATAACGGAGACATAGAACTTCCCTCCCGAGGGTACAACATCTATGAAAATAGCAAGCTAGCTACTATATAGCTCTTAGATAGCTAGCTAGCTGTGTATAGAATTGATACAAGGCTACTCTGAGAAATATCAAGATATTGCCCACCACAATCCTTTCTGGCAAAATTGAACAAACCGAACCCAACCCTCTTGAGAGGGAAATGAAAAGGTTTTCTTTTTTTCTCCTTTTTTTTTTCTTTTTTTTTGAATCGATAAAATCATTGCGCGTTTTTTCATTTGTGTTGTTAACTGTAAGTGGACGTGCTTCATTTATTTTTGGTGAATCCTGTGGATTTCTCATTTTTGGTTAGCTTTGTGAGCTATATAGGCAGTTTACAAAGCAATTTATAGGATAATACTTATCGCAAACACATAATGCTTTTACTATTTTTACTACACGGAGTACAAGGATCTAGCAAAACGATGATTCAGAACTATTATTTTACTCATGTTTGTTTACCTTTTTTCCTTCCAAATATAAAGAGAAGTTTTAAAATGACTAAAATATTTACGTATAGAAGAGAATTTGTGGGAAGGCTTTGGGTGGGATGAGGATTAAGATGCAAAAAAAAATGTCGCAACACCAAGAGGAAGAAGTAATAAATTTACGATTTTATGAAAGATTTTCATTAGCACTTTACGCTTGGATTTCACTCCATGACAAGGGGGATTTTTTGATAATCCAAAGAAAAATTACATTTTGCGAGGAAAAATGTAAAATTGAGAGAAGAGGAGAAGTTCGATGGATTTTTATTCATTTGCAAATTTATTTATTGTGTTTTTTTTTAAGATCATTCAGCAATTGGTATGCAGGGGAGACCTGGGAAAAGTGGGAACTATGTAAGTAATTTTACGAAAACTGTCAGTTGTAGAGACTCGCTATTGTTAATACCGATGGTAACTTTATATGTCAATATTCTTACACGAAAACTGTCAGTTGTAGAGACTCGCTATTGTTAATACCGATGGTAACTTTATATGTCAATATTCTTACAACAGAGTTTGGTTATAAATAGAGTTTTGTTTTGAGTTGTAGAAGGACAAAGGTATTTGCTGGTGTTGAAAATAAATTTTCCATTTCGTCCAAATTTCCATTTTTTTTTTAATGTAAATATTTTGAAATTTTACCCTACCTCAATGTGCAAAATTTCAAAATACATACGATTTCTATCGAATAATAGTTTCTGAACACGAAGATTTACTCAATTTTTACAATTTTTGTTTAGTGAAAAATTAAATTGACATCAAGGGCAAAACGAAGCGGCAACATCGTAAATAAAAGTAATAAATTTTCTTGTGCGTAGTGAAATTTTCTGCAGTCATAACGGCAAAAAGTCATCCATAAGTTGAAAGAAGCTGCTGATTTGGGGATAAAACAAATGGAAATCAAAGCGGCTACAGGTTTGTATAGAATATCGAGAGAGAGAGAGAGAGAGCGAGAGAGAGAGAGAGAGAGAGAGAAAGAGAGAAAGAGAGAGAGAGAGAGAGAGAGAGAGAGAGAGAGAGAGCGAGAGAGAGAGAGAGAGAGAGAGAGAGAAGTTTACATCATCCGCCTACAAATGAGCCTAGCGAATTGGATTTTCTGCGGCAGATCATTTATAACTACAGAAAAAAGAAGAGGTCGAAGAATAGAACCTTGTGGGATATGTGATGAAAGACTAGAAAACTCACTACCCACCTTCACTCGACCTACCAGCACGCTTATCACAAGCCGGCATGCTGAACTAGAGAGATTGAAAATATTTTTTAATTTAGATATAAGTTTAAAATGGTTTACGCTATCGAAGGCCTTAGAAAAGTCCAGGAATATCACTATTGCAAGCTTATCGTTGTCGTATCGCAAATAGGAGGTAGCGGATATTGAAGCAGTTTTGCAGTTGTGAAGGGATCGAAAGCCCGACTGCCAGCGTGATATCATACAATTTTCCTCTAATAAAGTATTCAATTGTCAGTACATGAACTTTTCGAGAGCTTTTGCCAGAAAGCATAAGACACTTGTTGGGCGGTAGTCAGAGATATTGGTAGGTGATTTATTTTTGGCGGATGACAGTGGCCACTTTCCATGTGGACTGAAAGGTAGATGTTGTAAGGCACGTATTGAATAGGAGCAGGATTGCTGTTTGGATGCTAAGAAAAATACTTTTAAGGAAGCGTGGAGCCGTCTGGTTCAACAGAATCAGACTTTATAGAAAAAATGGCCTTGAACAACTCATCACCTGAAAGAAAACGAGTTTGGTAAGCTGGTGCTGTAGAGTTTACTAATGAATTAACTGAAGCTCCGACTGTGACTCCTTCCAATGATTGTGGTCTTGGATGAGCTACACTAGAAGTAAAATATTCATTTAGCTCATCAGTGTGGAGATTGTAGCAGCCCTTCTCATTATTGCATAGCCCGCATTTTTTTAAGTTACTCCGGAGAAGCCTTGAACTCACATTAGTATTAAGTTTCGAATGAAAGTATGGCAGACGTTACGCTATTTCTGGCTCTTCGGCTCGGAGGATTCTATGTCATAATTTCATTTTTAGCTGCGGAAAGGAGTTTGCAACATAGAATTTTTACGTTGCCCTGTGCCTTTATTGCAAGTGTAGAACTCTAAATATTGAATTTAGGAAAAAAGTCGTGGAAATCAGAATTGTAGGAAATGTAATTCTAAACAACTTTGTTCCTGTACATTTATGTCTTAAAATTAGTAATAAACGAAATAATTCGATAATTATACTTTACCACTTTTTGGCTGTTTAATTCGAAAAATATCGAATGCACGATAAAAACTATAAGGACTAAAGTTGTAGCGAATCAAATTTACAACATTTTAAGTCCATACAATTTTTGTTGAAAACAGCCGAGATGTTGAGCAAAAGCAATTCATTCTTAAATTCAAGATGGCGACTAACGCACCGGCGGAATTTGGTTGCCACTTCGAATTTATGCTACCAGTGACGGGAGTTATCTATGAAGAAGAGATTTTACCACCATTCTTCATACTTCAGCTTAAAAACTTCAAGAACAACTTTTTGAAAGGTAGCGAGCTTCTGGAGCATTAGAAATAACAAAACCGATTACGTATTCAATGCCCCATTATGAAATAGAAGGAAATTCCAATGCCTTTGTATATTCCGACAACGAGCTGAGGACTATAACGTACATTGGAGACGACAGCAATTTGATCGCTACTCTAGAAAATATTCGGCTATTCTCGAAACCTCCACCGCGGTAGCAAACATGCAGATACCAAGTTGACATTTTATTAGACATGCTCAATAGAATTCATGGCTGAATGAACAGATTCGAAAGAAATGCAAGAAACGTAAAAAAAGAGTACGGCCTCTAAAGAATAAATCTACCCTGGCTGCTAGTTCAGATCCGAAGCCATCAACGACGGATTGACAACACAAGCATCGCGAAACCCTAAAAACGAATAGAATCCTATCTCATTTAAATAAATTTCAGGAACCTCTGCTACGTATGCTCGTAAAGCATTTGCCACGTTGCCAAACAGAAGCAAGCCGAGGACACATCACATGTACGAGCAAAAGTCCCACACTGAATTTAAATTTGTTTATAAAAATTGCTGCTTTCTGATATCAGTTTAGAGGAAGTTACATCATTTTCAAGAAGTCGAAGTGATATCCATTTTGATCCGATATTTTTCACTTTTACCCCAATTTCCCCTAAATATGTAATTTAAGGATTTACACTCTTAGATAAATAATGTAAGTACCTATCTAATAGAGAACAAGGGGGCAAACTTTATACTTGTACTTTTTTGGATTCTCCTGTACAACAGCAAATTCTACGGCAGGCAGAAAACAAGCCGTACTGAAGAGTATAAGGTTTCTGCTTAAACGAAACGCTTATTTCATTCTTTCTTCAGCTCACTGCGGGCTTACACAGGTTCGATTCGTTTCGAATAAATGTTATGTTTTAATTTTTAAATAAAAAATATTTTTCTCAATTTTTTCATTTTTTTCTTTCTTTCCATTTTATTATTTTTCATTTGCTTTTTTGAGTCTCTTAATTTCGCTATTTGGGACCTGTTTATAAGTCAAAACCAAGACTAGAAACTTGCCATCCAAAATCACATGAGTTGTTGTGATGGAAAACCAAATAAATTTTTTTTTTCATTGTTGCTGTTGTGCCGGAAAATCCAAAAAAGCGCCTTCTTGAACAAGCTCATAGCGAACATTATTTCCTTAATTTATCTGTTTCTTAACGAAAATATAACAGAGTTTTCGAAAATCTGAAATCTGAAATTTTTCAATTAGGGTTATTAAACGAAAGTAATTTTGTTATAATTTCTCGAACTATATTTTCATTTTGGGAAATACGCCTTTATTTTTCGAATTATGAAATTTCGAAAGTCCATTATATATTTTCGAAATTCGAACTTTTATTATTTATAATAATTTTGATATTTTGGAGCTTTTTAAAAATTTGATATCTCAAATGATCTTTAGATTTGTATGAGGTGCTGTTTTGTAAAAAGAAGTTTCGAGTGAACGATTTAAATGTGAGAATTTAACACACAAAAAAATGTTCTCTGAAGGACCGGTAGAGCAGAATTTTTTTTTTTTATTTTTCTTGTCATACATTTTTGATTCGTCAAGGTTAATTAATAAGATTTTTATATTAAAAGTGGTTTTCGAATAATAAACTCACTTAGTGATTATGAAATTCCTTATACCATCTCCTTAGAAAGCCGAAACATGAATTAAGAAAGACTTCAAAATCCTTAGTTTTGAAAAATCTGGGTAATAGCCGGCCGCCGTTCATTGATCTAGTCGAACTGCAAGTGCATTTTGCTTTACTTGTGAAAATTATGTTCTGGTTAACATCCTATAAAGGTTGCTATAACTACAATTGTGAAAAACGTTTAAGTCAGAGCGCTTGCGCAACAATATTATGACAAATCTAAATCACAACAGCATAATAGATAATTATCGATTTGTTAATAACGGTAAATATATAATTAATGTAAAATGTAAAAGTAAGCGGACCAAGATAACCCAACTAAACACGGGTAATTGTGTTAATGTTGGGGAGTGAGTGGGTTGGGTTACTCAAGGTGGCAGGTGCGATAAAACATCATTGAATGATGAATGTGATCACCCTTTAACGTCGACCATTTATCATTTGAATGAAATTCTATTAAAAGCTCTAAGGTTACACTAAGTTTACATAAGCGATGTAATTTTACACCTCTAGCACTTAATTTTTTGTACTCTCCTGAACTATAAAGACGGTGGTAGGCAACTCACACACACACAATAACACACCTCCTTCTTTTTTATTTACCATTTCGTATCGTATATCAAACTATGGGGGAGTTGTTAAAATGTTTCTCAGGAAATTAATTTCCACTGTGATATATATATGTGGGTGGAATTGGGGCGAAAATCTAAAAAAAAATCTACTAAAGGCATTCATTCAAAATGGCTGTAGCGCGATTGTTAACAAGCAGTAGGTAGGAAAGATACAATTTTATCACGTAATTAAATTCGGTTGTTTTTTTTTTATGATAATTTAACGCCTGACTATGAATTCCGGTTGACCACGGCTTAATCATAAATGGAGCCCTGCAATAGGGGAGAGAGATTTTTTTTTTTTTAGACTCGTGTTTGCTCCTCAGTGGTTAATGTGTAAAAATTGTAACCATTCCCGGAAAGATTCATCGTTTATTCAAATAATGAATGTCGTGTGTAGTACCCTTATTGAGGTTGCAGACACATATGGTATGCGGTTTCCCATAATATGCGGCAAATATTATGTTGCTCGGGAAAAATGTGTTTAATGAACTATTTAATGGCAAATTGTAAACTAAATTGACCACAATAAAGCGCGTTGTAAAAATGACAATTGTGGAAATTTATTGAATTTTCAACACATGATTTTGGTTGGTAAATTGTTTCCACAAATGGATGAATGAATGGTGGTCATATTTTATGATTGTAACCATGAGATTTCCTTTTGATAATTTTATTTGGTACCAAGTTGTGTTGAAATATATTTCATAAAAAAAAACAAAAAAACGATAAAGTATTTTTTTTTTTCAGATGAACAAATGTATCGCATGAATTTATGGGTTTAGTAATTTTTAATTAATTATGATAAAATCTACACCAACAAGTGAATTTTTGTGTTTTATAGCTTGAACATAGTCCTAAACATACAAAAAAATTATTTGCTGTTGATATATCCATGACAGGAGTATACTGATTTTCTATAAATTTGTTATTAATTTAGGTAACACCCATGAGATCAGAAATAAGGGGAATGGTTAAGTATGGGGTATGATGAAAAGGAAATTCATTTTTTTTCAAATGTTTTTAAATGGAGCCGTACAGACTCTAATCAACTAATTCTGCAAAAGTTCCATAGACGAAGAGGAGGTAGAAAGCAGATAACATCTTGTGAATATTCCAATTTCAACTTTGAGATCTAGTCTCGAACGGCACCCCCCGGTTGTAAAAGTATAACTCAGCCTGTTTTAAAAGTTCAAATATAAAATTTTATTCAATAACTACTCAATACCAATACCACAATTCAAAAATAAAAAGGAGGTGAAAAGTACTAATACTATGAAAAAAACAAAAGTGAAAATGGAAACTTATATTAAAATTCAATTCACTATAAAATTCAGTTTAATCCAAACGACGTCACTTCGTCCGCTCCCTTAGGAATGTTTCTGTGGTAAATGATAGAGCTGCAGCGTGCTAGGCCGAAGGGTAGCATGTAAGGGCACAAGATAGCACAATGATAGTGCTGCAGCGTGGAAGGCCGGAATGTAACACAATGAAAGTGCTGCAGCGTGTAAGGGCAAAATGTAGCAGAATGAAATCGCTACAGCTATGACCAAAACTAAATGACTATCAGAACCAGCTTAACACAAGCTAGCTGCATGGACACGTTTAATAAATAAACGGTCAACAATACATGCGTTTCATCATTTAGTCGGTGTTAGTACTAGTATGTTACACTAAACATTGACCGAACACCGGATAAAATGACATGCAACATAGAGCAAGACAATTGAAAAAAGTTAATTAAAAAAAAATTAAATATTAAATAGGCGTTTTTTTAAAACATGCTTACGGACGTCAACAACAAAATTATCAGCCATATTATTGACAGTAATACACATGCGATTAACAGGTTCATACATGCTAAAGTTAGACCTTGAGGAGTTAACATGCAACAGATGTAGCCTTCTCAAATTGTGGCTACTATCACGGAAAGAGATTTTGTTATGTAACAATAGAGAATCAATATTCGCGTTTAAGAGTTGATGGCCAATTGTTACATCGGCAACCAAGCGACGTTTCTCAAGCGAGTGCATATTCAAAAGCTTCAAGCGATCCTCATAGGGTGGAAGAATTAAAGAATTATTCCAGGGTAGATGCCTGAGAGCAAATCGTAGGAAGTTCCGTTGAACAGACTCGATACGGTCGATGTATGCACCGTAAAATGGAGACCAGACCTGGCTAGCGTATTCAAGAAGGGATCTCGCAAAGCAAGTGTACAAACGCAATGTTATGGTAGGATTTGAAAACTCTCGGGACCAACGTTTTATAAAGCCCAGCATAGAACTACTCTTTGAAACCATGTAGTTTATATGGGAGATAAAATTCCACCTGTGGTCACATTTGACACCCAAGTCACAGACTGAGTCCACACGGCGAATCGAGGAATCCGAGAACTCATAATCATAAGTGATTGGTTTCTGATTCCTGTGGAAAGTCATAACCTCACATTTGTTGATATTGAGTACCAAATTATTGCTCTTGCACCAATTGTAAAATTTTTTAAGGTCACCCTGTACCTGTTCACAATCGTTAACAGATTTAATCTGAGCGAAAAGCTTAATATCGTCAGCATAAATCAAGACCTTACAGTACCTCGCAACAGAGACAATGTCGTCAATAGACAGAATAAAGAACAACGGGCCCAAGTGACTCCCTTGTGGTACGCCAGACGAAGCCTTCAATACTCTAGAGATGGAATGGCGGAATAAGATTTGGTATGTTCTGTTAACTAAATAAGACTCCGTCCATTTTAGAAATATTGGGGTAAACCCATATTTTTCCATTTTAAATAGTATCACGGAGTGAGATAACTTGTCGAACGCCTTACTAAAGTCTGTATAAATGCAATCTGTCTGATAGCCTTTTGCAAGCCCACAAATGGTATCCGAGACAAATTCCAACAAATTTGTGGTTGTAGACCTGCCCGAAATAAACCCATGTTGATTTGAAGAGAGCAAATTCTTACAAGAAGATGATAGTTGAGAGTAAATGATAGATTCGAATAATTTGGGCATGCAAGATAATTTTGCAATAGGTCTATAGTTAGAAATTTCATTTTTACTACCTTTTTTGTGGATAGGTATGATAAAGGAGTTTTTCCATAGCTGCGGGAAACAATCACTATCGAGCGGTTTATGGAAGATAATTTTCAGCGGAACTACCAGGGCGAGGCAGCATGACTTAAAAAAGTCTGGAAGGATCCCATCAGGACCAGTTGTGAAGTCATTTGGAAGCCCATTAATATGATCGAGTATACCCTCTTCTCAAATTGAAGGGATAGTGAATGAAACGTTATGAGAGTCGTTCATATGACTGAAGTTGCTATTTTGAGGTTGAAAATTTGACGAGGCAAAGGCATTGTCAAAAAATTAAGCAAACATATCGCAAATTTCAGAGGAATCATCACTAGCAGAATCCTTGTACCTCATGGTATTGGGGTAGTTGGCCGTTTTTTTCTTCATATTAATAAACTTAAAAAACATGCGTGGGTCACTAAATAATTTCGTATGCATACTTTGAACATACTCATCATAAAGTGTAGAAGAAAGTTCTCTGAACTCATTATAGGATGTGAGGATGTTGCTGTGACTTATAATGTCCTTGTCTCTCATATAACTTTTCCACAGTTTATTCTTTTTATTTTTAAGACGTTTCAGCTCTTTACTGAACCATGGTGGTGATGTTTTATTCAACCGCTGACGCTCGCGGGCAATACAAGAAGAAAATAAATCGAAAAAAATTATGTAAAACTTAGAAACGTTTTCATCAACACTATTGCAAGACAGCAATGTGTTGAAATCAATAGAGGTAAGTCTACTAGAAAATTGCGAAATGTCAGCTTTTCTAAAATTGAAAAAGTATTGTGTTTCGTCACAATTTGCGAGATTTTCGGTTTCATGGCAATATGTAATTAGTAGAGGGGGTGATATTTGTCAAGAGTAGACATTATAACTGAGCTAGGTTCAACTAATAAGTTCCCCGCGTCAGTAGAAAATACCAGGCCTAGCTGCCTACCCATGTCATTCTTAACATTACTGATTTGGCTGAGACCAGGAGATGAAATAGTGTCAAGGAAAAGTGATTCCCTTGTGGTCAAGTTATTAAGTGGAAGATAGTCATCGTCATCATCATTAAGTACCCATTGTATGTTGGGTAGGTTAAAATCACCAATAAGTAGTAATTCGTCAAGAGGTTCCATCTTACGATGGATAAAATTAGATGTTAAAACGAGTAGGTCATAATTATTCTGACCTTTGACGTCGACGATATTTATGGAGTCTGAAGGAATATAGCAACAAAGTATGTATAAGTCATATTTTAAGAGAGACAGCTTAAGAACTATAAGTTCAATGTTGAGAGTGTTGGAGAAACTGGGGAACTGAACTTGACTGCAATTTAAGTGGTTTTTACAGGCGAGGAGTACGCCACCGCCACGAGCTTCAGAATCAGTATACCTACCTCTTCTAAAAATTTGATAAGAATTGTCAAAGATTTCAGCATCGCGAAAACCATGATGCAGCCAAGTAGTAGCAGGTAGTACAATGAACGTGCTGCAGAAATTTACGAAGGTACGTGTGAATTAGTTGAGATCAGGTAAGATCATGATATTTGTTTTGTTTGTTAGTATTATTGATTAAGTTTTTATTTTCAGTTTTAATATGGCTCAAAACGACTATAGGCGGTGGATGGACCTAGGTTAATAAAATATTAGATAAGTATTCAGAAGTTGTTTAGAACTTTGAAATTTCAGGGTCTTTTTCTTTGTATATTTTTTTTATGAAGCGTAAATTGGGGGAGGAAACACATCCAGGGATTATCAGGAAAACTCAGAGTGGCTTGAAAGGAGAAACGCACTAGGAAGTTACTATATTTCTACCATAAATTCGGAAAAATAGGAAACAAGAAGATAGAAACACTAGGAAGCTTATTTACTTTTCTAACTTATTCTAACCTCCCCACAGTTCTGACCAACAATTTTTTAGACTTACTGTTTAATTTTAAGTTTTAAATAGTTCAGAAAATATTTTGTAACTTATCCGGCAATGCAGATCTAAAAAATTGTTTAAGGCTGACGAAAAGAACATCTTCTGTAATAATATATAACTTATTGCTATGATTCATCGGATGTGTGAACAAAAGATACGACAGTCATTTAAAAACTTCTCGAAATGAAACATAGATGGCGGTATTAAATGTATCTTGCACACAAACCAGTGTATAATTTTTAGTTGTTTGGCCAATTAAATATTTGTTTGTTTAAATAAAATTTCTTTTGTGGCTTTTTTTTTACACTTCGTGTAGTTATTTAAAAAAAAACACCCGAGGTTTATGCAGGTATGAAAAATATTTTAGGTGTCTCCTTTCTTTCATTTGAACATCGGGTTCCAAGTAATAATAATAATAATGACAATTTATTTTCAGTACAAAGATCATTACAATCTTAAGATGTACAGTAGTGTGCTGCATTGAATAGGAAAAAGAGAAAAAAAAAATAAAAAAGAAAAAAATTACTACGAACTAATTACACAAAAGTAACAATAAAACTAATATTAGAGTTGAGTGCAAAAAGAAAAAAAAACGAAGAGAAAACAGAAAAAGAAAAAAAAATTAATGAGGAGAATATACTATTACTTATGAAAAAGTAAGCTATGGAATATTTGAGAGCAAAAAGAATACAGTGAAAGAGAAATTAAATAAGCTAGGATTTAGTGGAGCAACATTCAAAACTATGATAACCGCCGATTTGGACAAGAGTCACTAATTTAATAAGTCTGCCAAAAGCTCTACCGCCACTCGTGCACTGAATATCATGCGCCAATAGATTCCACTGGCGAGCACATTGGAAAAAGTAAGAATGCTGGCTAAATCGTGATCTACAACGAGGGATTAGAAGATTCCTGTGTCTAGCCGATTGCAAGAAGTTAAGCTTTTCGAATAGGTACGTGGGCTGTTGGCTATATATTAGTCTGTGCAGAAATTTTAACCTGCATTGGATTAGGTATGCATCCAAAGAACAACCAAACACGCATGTTGAATAAGATGATATATGACTGAAGCGAGGCAGTTTAAAGATAAAGCGGAGTACATCATTGTATGCTACCAAGAGTCGCCTTCGACAGACCGAGTCAAGGTCAGAGAAAAGCACACTACCATATGTGAAGTGAGGGACCACTAAAGCCCTGACCAGCTTCATCCGCATATGAAGTGAGAGAAAACTAGAGCTCAGCCATAACTGCCGCAGACACCCATATATTTTTCCTATCGTAACACCTATATGTTTACAGCAGATGAACTTAGAGTTAAGCTCAAAGCCAAGAGCCCTAGCTGAATCAACATATGGTAGTACGGTGTTGTTAATGAGTATTGGTAGGACGGTATTAGGATCAATTACATTCCTATAAATTGTTAAGCATTTTGACTTACTGGGACTCAACTCCAGGTTATTTTGTAGTGAGCAATCATATACACGTTGCAGGTCATCATTGAAGCGGCATACACAGTCCTCCGTCAAGCCAATCGGCCTGCTCAAATACATTTGCACATCGTCAGCATATAGATGGATGGAAGCATATGTTATTACGTCAGTAATGTCATTCACGTATAGGCTGAACAGCAAGGGGCCAAGTATGGATCCCTGAGGAACTCCAGATAAGAGAGACGTTTCACCCGAGCAGACCTCATTCACCCTAACAAACTGACTGCGTCCACTCAAGAAACTCCTGAGAAGTTTTACTGCAGATGAAGAAAATAGAAATTCTTTTGAAAGTTTTCCCAGCAGCTTGTAATGATTGATGGAATCGAATGCCTTACTGAAATCCAGTAGAGAGAGGATCGTAAGTTGATCTTTGTAAGTGTTTCGTGAATATCTGAGGTAAACTTAAGCATAGCAGTTTCGTAGCTATGATTCGGTCGGAATCCAGATTGCCAAGAAGTCAGATATCCATTGCGATCGATGTAGTTCGCAGCCTGCATAAGAATTATCTTCTCCAAGACTTTTGCCATCAATGCAACGGAAGGACTGGATAGTTTTCAGTAGAATCATTAACACGCATTGCCTGCGATGCAACCCCAGAACCTGTGGAAAAGAGCTCATTCAGTTCATTTGGATCGTGACTTACTTTGGGAGAATCGCGTTCATATACACCCAAGTGACGAATATGCTGCCACAGCCTCTTTGGAGGTAGATCAGCATTAAGCTTTAAGCCAAAAAATATGCGCTTGACAGACCTTATCATGGAGTTCGCCCTGTTGCAGACCAGTTTATATCTACTGTAGATCTCGGCCACACGGGTGTCTTTATATCAAGTAGACTACTGAATTTAAACTTTGTCGTTAAAATCTGAAAGATGATCTTTAAAGTGGAATCCAAAAAATTTATCAACGCCAGAAATCATTGACAAAGTCCATAATTTGTTTTTGAATAATCATCGATTTTTAGGGTAACGCGTTTGTGTAAAAATATAATAAAAACGTATTTGTTCTAAAAATTCCTAAATTCCAAGAAAACGATTTTGTACCCAGATGTATTCAAGAGAAAATATAACATGGATTAGTAATCGAAAATTCAGAGAATGGCATGTGTGAATGTAAATGGATGCCTGTAATCATTCCTAAGGCTGCATTGTAAATCGTTGATCTGCTGTCGATAATCCTCTATTGTAGAGGTAGAAAAGGAGGCTGTGCCAACAAAAAAATAGTGCTTGAGGAATTCGGCAGAACAATGGATTGTTCTGAGGGCGCTTTGGATCTCCTAAGGTGGGCACTATAGTACGAATACCTTTGCAAATCGAGTCGACATAGACGGAAGTTATATGCACACAATCCCAAATACGTGATCTACAACGAGAAAACTCCTAAATGAGATATTTGAATCAGTGGGACTGTAGTACGGTACATGACAGCATGGGCATGTAATGGAAGCTATGTGCTCACATAAATCGAAATAAAGAAAGATCTCATACAATTTCTTTTGTGACGGAGAAGTCATAGGGCGAATCTCACTTCGTTGGAGTCCCTCACGGAAGGCTGCTCATTTATAGACAGCACCAATGCGATTAAGCCTGATGATGTGATCATTCACATTAAAGATTTTGGCATGGAGAATCCACTGGATGTAACCATAGCCTTTTGGCTTTGGCTTACGAAGCCTGATCGAGAGGTTAGCTTATGTTAAATCTGGTACCAAAGAGTTCGGTATCCATGGAATTTGATTCTATCCCGACATAGCCAGGCCCCTTTATCGTAGTAGTGTGGTGGCTGGCATAGAGAATCGGATTTAGACATATGCGTATATACTTATAGCCAGACGAGCACGAAGGCATTGGACGCTATTGTGGTAAAATCGAAGCTGATGCAGTTATGTCTGGCAACGAAGGCAATAAAATAGCGGATAAGCTAGAGAGGGTTCTAAAATGTATATAGCTCCAATTCAATATCGTATGTGAGAATTCCGATCATCGACCATCACAAACGATAGCTACAAGAAGACAAATCTTCAGTGAGTCAATCGGGATACCTGCTTTATTGCGAGGAAATTATAACCTGTATATAACAATATTGGACCTTAGGGGGACCAAAACCGACCATCAGTAAGCTAGTAGGTGTTGTAACGACTCAAAGAAAACCATGATATCGAAGCGATAAAATTCCTCAAGAAATCGGCCATTTCGGGCTCAAGCGATTAAAACCGCCGGATCGCTTGATAGCGATTTTGTTTCTCTAAACTAGGAGAGCTGAAAGGTAGGAAAGGTAGGTATATAGCTTATGAGTATCCTGAGATTCCTTAGGGAAGGAGAATGAAATGAATCTTTGTCGTTGTCCTCAGAAAGATATATTCTTATGAATATCTTCGTATCACCAGCACTAAGCATGTTACTACAGATGAGACCTGGGTCCACTATTATACACTGGAAATAAAGTTAAAACAGCGGACAGAACCTAGATCCTTAGCATCGAAGATGTAAAAAATCAATTTGAAATTGAAGGAATCAATTATGTGATATGTTCATAGGATTATCCTTAATAGGATTACCTTCAAAATGATAAAACGGTAAGAATAAATACCAAACGAGCCTTTTTTTTTAACAATTTAACAAAGAAATTACGCGAACAAATCAGGATTCCAAAACACCGAAAAGAAACATCATTGCTAAAATACATTTTCCTAAAAAACAAAACAGTACCAGCAGTAAAAAGTTATTTTGCAGAGCTTCCCAAATAATCAAACTTGAGTAGTAAAAAAAGAAACCTAAGTTTTCTAGACCTCTTAACTATAACGAAAAATACCTCTTCTCCCTTTTTTTCTTGTTTTTTTTTTTACCACTTATACCTTCTTAATTAGACTAAAAGGAAAAGATTTGCGTGCATGAAGAACAAAACTTAAACTAGGTCATCTGCGCTTTAAGGTTTGTGTATAAGTCATAGAAAAACGATTTTTATCACAATGAGCCAGCATAGTTCCTTCCTTTCCAAGGAGCAAAACGAAATCGCGCATAAAATGTTTGGAAGCCAATATGCGATGACGAATCGAATAACTCGCAACATTGATTCTGCCACAGCCCCCTCCCCCCTCCTCCTGTTGAAATTTTATTATTTATTTTTAGTATGTATTAGTAGAAGTCCTTAGAAGGGCACCCAAATAGAAGGACTGGTAGGTAATGATTTTATATGGTATGTAGATAGGCGGCGCATACCGACTAACTAATAATTATGAGGTTGGTAAACCTTTTTGACACGACCAAATCGTCTATGCTCCTGTCGAACAAAAGTTAAGTTGCAAAGGAAATTAACCTAACGTGACGAAGATATTTCTGATTTCCAAACATATGAAAAAATACATGGTAGTACGGGAGGACGAGGAAAGCGGAGGGGGAGAGAATGAATCATAAATTTCCCCCATCTGCAGAACTTAGGACTGATTGGATTAGTTCCAGTACTGTAAATCACACGGATTTTAGGTGTGCTCTTCATAGGTGTGGAGGGGAGGGGGGTAGACATTATTTTCTCTACTATGATTTTGGGATACAGGTATACCTATGTACTATTGGTAACTATAGGTACAGCTAACGTCGGTTTGTCATGCGAACGACATTACCAGCATGCTATAGCTGAATATGCTTCTTTAGATGTGATATATGGCCTATGCTATTTCAGGCTTTTCATTCGGTTTTCTATGGAAAACCATAAGAACGATATCGTTTCGTATCGCGTTTAGAGAATAGCGCGTTCCTGCCTGTATGTTGTTCTACATCAATTCGGGTGTGCCTACACCGAAACGTTAAGGGTTTGTTCAAACTTTTAACTTACATTTAATAAGGTGACAGAGGGGTGTGGTTTTTGTGAATTTAATAATGTTTCTGACTACACACTGCGGTTCACTGTATATAGCACAATTGTTTTACGGTGACAATTATTATTGACACCTTGAGGAATTACATATAGTACATAATGTGGAATATGTAGCAGTTGTTCTGTGCCTGCCTACACCTATAACTTTACAAGTAATCTACTTAACGTACAAGAACGAGATTCCATTGATTTCATTTTAATTAATTAATTTAAGAAAGTTTTAGAACTTTTAGGTATATGTTAAAGATTCTTAATGATTCTTAAGTATACAGGAAATTCTCGTTGGTTAAAGTATCAGTTTTAGCACTTTTGTTCAAACAGAGAAGATTTATTCACTCAATGCAGCATGGTACAAGCAAAGATTGCTGTCAATAATTGCTGTAATTCGATCAAAAAGAATTCAACATGAATTTGAGATAGCTCATTCAGGATGGATTTATTTTTAATGGAAGCTATAAGAGATGAATAGTTTTTTTTAGCTTTTAAACATGGAATATTCCTCAGTTTATGTGGGAATAAAATAAAATATACAAAAAACTGGTAGCCAGAATAAATCAACCCTCCGTACTTAAAATGTCTACTTCTGTGGTTAAGATAACCATTTGAGAACGACGGCGCGTTGGCCGTTTTCTTAAGATTATTAGTGCACAGAATCAACATATACAAAGAAAATAAGCAAATAACTATTTTTTTCAAATTTTTTGTGTTTTTAGTTTTGGGAAAATCGCTTGGGATAATATGTCCCAATAGTCCTTTAACTTGGGACTATATATCCCAACAGTCTTTTTATTTTTTGGACTATATATCCCATCAGTCCTTATCACGTACCATATGTCCCTGAAATAGAGATTTGTAAAAAGTACGTAGTATGAAAAAGAAGTAAAAAGTACATACAAGATTAGCATATTATATTTATTTAAAAATTATAAAACAAAAAATAAAAAAATAAATTAAGTTTCACAAGCACGATAATATATTTACGAAACCAATCAGGTACTTCAGCCTTTTATGTATGTACTTAATATTGCACTTCAATATACTAAAAGAAATTCATATTCATTTTGTTCAAAAGTTAAAAATATATAACAAAAAAAAAGTACTTAACGTAAATAAAAAGCAAAATACTCATTTGTAAACAAAGAGGAACTTCGCAAGCTGAACACGTAAACTTTGTCCGTTTTTCTCGAATTTTTCCAACTTTGTTATCTGAACAACAACAACAACAACGCCTTCTTGCAGTTCCTTCAATAGGCATATGATCCCCGACGTTGACAAATTTCCGATTCTTCCTGGAGGTTCTCCCTGTATTTTGTCTACGGTGAGCTGCAACATTCATTCTTCCAGTAAGAATAAGATTTTCGGCAACATCTGTCAAATAATCAAGATACCGAACATTTTTTCCAATTGTCTCTTTGTAAATTACAAATGAGTTCACACAGGCTGTCATAAGGAGTTTATAAAAAACCTTTTTCCACCATTTTGTTGTCCTTCTGTCGACATCGTAAACAGTAGCCTTTTGATCGGAGAGGTCTACGCCCCCCATATATTTATTGTAAAATGCTATGGAAGAGGGGCACTGAAAATTAACTTTTTCTCCAGTCTTCAGTTTACGTTGTACCGTAATATTTGCAGCATCATGACAATTGCTCAACACCGTTACAAGTTTAGTATCTTGCCAGAAAGAAGTTGTCGTCCCGTATTGGTTCCCATAAATACAACTTTCACCTCTTGTTAGTTTTGCGTTCAATACTGGCAAATTTTTTCTATTGGACATACAGGTTCCAACTGTCGGGTACGGAAGAGTGTCTATCATTTGAGTTGTGGTAAAAAATCTGTCGCAGCAGAAAACTATCTCGGTTTTTTCACACTTGATCCCAGTTTATTCACCATTCTTTCTCCCAAAGTACCTTCACAAGGATTAGCTTCTTTTCCGGCGTAAACATTGAAGTCATTACAGTATCCCGTAGAAGAATCACACCGCTCCCATGTTTCAATTCCTCGTTTTATGGGCTTGAGAAGTAGATACTGTTTTAGTGCTGACCTTCCCTTGAATTTTGCAATACTTTCGTCTATTGATTGGAACGAGCCGTCTTCTCTGCATTTTTGGAGAGAATACTTTAGGCAATTTGTTTCTATGTAGTATAATTTCGACGCATTTGTGGGCTTTTCGGGATGGTTAAAATAGAGTTTCGCAGACAATTTGAGAAATCTGTCACTTGAAATCGCAATTTTCACAAACTTATTTCCCTTGGACTACTTATTGGGCCAATATTCTTTCATGTCATGTAATCTGTTGTATGACATAATGGACAAAACACCTACTACAATCATTATTTCATGCTGGTCGGTAAGCCTAACTCGTTTGTCCTCTATTATGAGCCTTTCATTTGTGCACTGTACAATAAAAATGAACAAACTCTTAGGAATCATAGCGAAAAAGGTGTCTAAATTGGTACAGTTCGCAGGTAGAGCACTGAAACTTGTAGGAGGAGTAAAATGTTGGTAGACCTTGCTCCATTTAGGAACGTTGCTCTAGGTATTGCGCTTATTTCTAATGAATTATTCTCTAATAGTTCCTTGGGCCTAACGCGTTCTTCCTGCTCTACATCACATTCCTCCAATTTAGATTGTGACGAGCCGTCATCTTCGCTGGGAGTGTATTCGGATTACGAAGGGGAAAAATCCCCACGAAGATTCCTCCAACTCCTGTTCCACAAGTCGAATGTTCCTTTCAAAGGACATTTTGGACTGATTTCCGAAGAAATGGGAATAATCCTGAATAACGGAAGAAATAAAAAAGGTTGCGATAGGATAAAGCAAGAACTACTATTGGGACATATATTCCCAGTCAAAAAATTCGGCTTTCGCAAACGTATGTACAATTAGATTTACTGAATTCCGCCAAAATATAACATTTAACCTCATTAACACTTACTTTTTGATCTTAAAACAATCCTAAAATTTGCAGCCAACTCGATAAAATTAGCAAAACTTGAATCTTTAATCTTCAGCGTATGGGCACGTGTACAGTCTTTGAGAGCAAGGTGTCGACTGAGACAAAGCTGAGAGGCAAGAATGTCTTATACATACAGAAAAGACCCAGAAGTACTGAAAGATGGAATTAGCACGACAATAGAGTGCATAGTTCTCCCAATTTTTTTTAAATTTCTTGGGACGTATTATCCCATTAGTCCTCAAAGGGTTAAGTTAAGTTGGCTTTTAGTGGAGAAGATTCAATTCCACATGCATTCTGCGAAAAATACATAGATCTCATTGATAGATTGAGGGAAAGAATTGAAAATAGCTCAGAGACGCTAAAAAACTAAAGGAAAAGTACTAAAAATAGGGATTTAAAAATATGGATCTAAAGATACTATGACCGAGTTTATATAGGTCAGTATGCTGACTCTGCCGCACGAAATCTGTAGATAGGGTGATGCTTCATTCCTGCCCCAAACCATCTTCTTACCGACAAGTTTTCGTAAGGCAGAGGCAGCATATTAACCCGCCTAAACAGGGTCTATACTCCAACACAAGAAGCTTAAGAAATAAGTAGGAAAAGTGAGCATTGTAATACTAGTGCGGAAACCTGGATTAATCAAGATGACATAGATTTCTACAATCTGCAAGGATTTCAGCTACCATAAACCACAAAACTGTTATTATGAGTAAGTCAATATAATACACTTCCGAAATTAAGCTAATGAGCAACAGTTTCTAGAAACATTAGATTCTATACTAATTAACTATAAAAATTGCATGCTAATATCGGATACTAACAGCTATGAAATAAATTCATAGTGAATTTGGTCAATATGAAATTTACCGAGTTTGCTGCTGCATCCACAGCTCGACCAAAATTGAGTGAAAAAACTCTTTATACAATTCTTTGTAAAAATGAGGCGTTTCGTATCGGCAGGAACCATATACTCATCAGCGCGGCTTGGTTCCTGCCTGCTGGATACGTCAAAGTGAACAGCCAAGCTAACCTTAAATATGCACTTAAAATAATTTTTACTACTTTTACCACCACCACTCAATTCGCTATTAGAAAAACTCTCTATGAAATGCTAGTCCTGCATATGTAGGGCTAATTGTGCTAGGTATTCAAGTATTCGCTTGGGGCAAGGCAAATCGCGTCGAATTCAATGCATCAAAGACCCAAAGCTGTCTCATCTCCTTAAAACAAGATCACAACTTAACCGCACCCGTTTCTTTTGATGGAGCATTAATTTCTGATTCACCGTCACTAAGCATTCTTGGCATTATTATTTCTAGTAAGTTAAACTGGACAGATCACATCTTCTCTGTTGCCAAAGAAGCATCGAAATGGCTTGGATTTCTGAAAAGGTGTAAGAAATATTTCAGCCCGTCAAATCTAGCGCTCCTCTACAAGTCCTACATTAAACCTAGAATGGAATACAACTCCCATATATGGGCCGGGGCTGGTCGCACAGCCTTAGCTTCATTTGATATTGTCCAAAAGAGAGCCTTCAAGCTCATTGGCGATTTGGCAATAACGTGTCATATCGACTCACTCGAGCACCGCCGCAATGTGGGATGCCTTTCGCTCCTTTATCGCTACATGCATGGTCAATGCTCTGATGAAATATCTAGTCTAATCCCCCCTTGTAGAGTGATTCCTGCACGCAATACTTGCGCTGCAAGCCGCGCACAATCTTTTACCCTTCAAATTACTTTCGGCCGTAAAGTAAAATTCCGTGATGCTTTTTTATCCCGAATAGTGCGAATGTGGAACAGTTTACCATCTTCTGTTTTTCCCCCGGCGGAAGTTTAAGAGCGACATACATCGGCACCTCCGCCATTCTCCTCATATCCCCTATATCTCCTTCCTGCCATGCTGTGGTTTGCATCATAGGGTATCCCCTGAGCTTGGCTTAATAATACAAAAAAATATATATATATCCTGGTCAGTTGCTGATGCGGGAAATACTATGGAAATAGATGACTTAAATAATCGAACAACGTTTTCTTTGTCAACTTTTATGTCTTTTTGCCAATTTGAACAATTTAACTGTATTCCGAACAGCAATCAGAGGTATCTGGACCTAATATTATCTAATGCAGATTTGGGTAATATTGTTGTAACTCAACCCTTCTATCCCTTGTCTCGTATTGATAGTCATCGCACCCTCCTCTTCTCGTTGAATTCAAAATAAAGAAAGTACCCCAGCTTCCTGAAAAAATTAATAAACGCTTATTTAACAAGTTGACGTAAATGACGTCTATAGCCGTCCAACGCTAGTGCTTACAGATGCAAATGACTGCTATAGCCGTCCTATACTCTTAGCATTCTAAATAAATGATTAAACTGTATATCAGTGTTAAATCCATTTATTTCATATTTCTTCAATCTTGTACTAAGAATGAATCATGAAATATTTCTTAATAATTAATATAGTCGTTTTTTTCAGTTATTCTCAGAATTAGAAAGAGATTGCAAAAAGGGTATATAAGATAATCAAACAAACATTTGGCAGCAACTTACATGAATTTTGTTGATGAGGATCCCTCCCTAGGCGCCTCTGAGAGGTTCCACTGTGGCACTAGATTATAGCTAACCGGTCTTAAAATATAGGCCTCATCGCTGCAGGCGCCCAATGTGTGACTCGACCCACGACTCATGAAAGCATTTCCTATCAATAATGCCAGGCGAATGAGACGGATTGTCCAGGCCGATTTGATCTACTTGAAGTGTGCCGAATCGGAGACACATTCCTGAAGTCCCATCAATCTTTGATCAGACCTTGACATGATTTTCCGTGCCGGAAGTCAGAGGTGTACTGACAAGCTGGTAACCTAAAAAATTAAGTCGGCCAGTACCCCTCTGCCTTATTTCACCGATATTAGCCGAGGGAGCCCCGCGGTCAGTAACCTAATCAACTGATCGCAAAGCTTTCCCAGCCCTAACATCTCCCTCTGATCTCCGACCGACGCTTGTTCAAGGGTGTGTCTCCAAGGCGTTGTTTAGGTAGCGACGTGCCAGATTTTCTTCCTTAAATTTGCAAAGGCTTTATGGAAGTGGAATTCCTACGACAAACTATCTGCCGTAGGGTACCATGTAGGAGGGGTTCTGACGCATTATCAGGCGAGGGATTGCGGTAAAACGTGTCTTTTTTCCAAAAGGCATGCCGACCGGTAGGCTGGGAGGGTCCAAAGCGGCACATTGGCATCCTGTAGTTTACCAGATAAGCTGGCTGGATGCCTTATAAGGGCTACCAGGATTGAAATTAGCACTAGACCTACAACGTCCCAGAAATATGGATATCACGGCCTCATGTCCTTGGCGTGATAGACTTCTAACGTTCTTCCCTGAAGATCTTCAAGCTCATATAATGAGTTTCCTTTCTTTGACTTAACCCGACACTTCACAAATTTACGCCCTAATTTTGCACTGGTCTGCTGCTGGAAATTGCTTCGGGCAAAATTCCGTCTGTACACTCCTTGACCCACTTTGAAACTAACAGGCTTCGCTCTAAGATTATAAGCTTTTGAACCCTGTTCAAACGCTTAGTTCATATTT